>MU858877.1:0-203345 GCA_033297175.1 Cladorrhinum sp. PSN332
TACTACTTGTGGTTAATCTTTTATTAAGGTTTAAAACATTGCGTTTAAGCAGGGCCAAATGGGGGGTGGGCCAAATGGGGGGTGCCCGACTTATACATGCTATCGAGGTACATGGTGATATGCACGCACCTATTTTTAAACCGACCCCCCTGGGCAATATTTTATCACATATCAAGGTCTCACGTCAGATGAATCGAGATGATTCAGATCCTCCGCAGATTGGCTGATGTCCCAGGCTGCCGGGTCGCATTTCCCCTCGCACTGTTGACCTCTAAACCCGATTCCTCTCTCTCTCTCTCTTCGGTGAAATAAACGAATACGAGCAGTGTTTTTGAAGTTGAAAGGACCTACCTTTCGCTCTTAATCGGGCAATCCGCATTACCAGATTCCCATTAGGTCTCACCGGTCTTGAAGTTCCCTTCAGATGATGTGACAAGATATCGGCATTTGATGGTAGGAGCCGCATGAAGGATTTTAGTTCCCGCCCTCCATGACGGCTGGGGAATAACGGCCGCTCGGTAATAATGGCGGGGCAGAATCTGACAGCGAGGTGCCACACACCGGGGAAGCGAACCGGTTGAGGTTGAGATGGGACCTCTTTCAACCAGGATTTTTAAACGATACGAGAGAACAGATTAATGGAATCCGGGGAGGATACCGTAATGATCAAATGGCATTCATAAAGTATGGGGAAGTGGGTTATGCCGGGCAGATGGTATGAATGGGTGAGGCGGCGTTGGGGGCGTATTGGCCTCGTGTGATATGTGCCCCTTTGGGATGCAGAGCCCCGTCCTTAGTATGGATGGGAGATAGGCGTTATCATATCCAATTTATTTCGCAAGATTAGACTTACTTGCCGTTAGGGTCGGATGTTTGCTCTGCTTGAGTTGAAGTCTAAGGTAAGTGGGGCGTGCGGCTAATAATCCTGCGATGGTTGTGAAAGATCATGTGGATAAAGTGGTTGTGAGGCAATATTCCCTCGAAACTTTTGGGGCTCGGAGCCTTGGGATTGAAGCTTTGTGGAGTTAGACTGTACTGCAGCAGTTTCTCTTCACGGTTCTCCTGTCCCAGGAAAACGTCGGTTGATGCCCGGGATTTATAGCACGCAATACCCTGTAGATAGGGGAATGACAAGACGAAACACGATGACAGTAAACTTGATCATTCTGGACCTTGCTACCTAGAAGAGCTAGTAATATCATCATCATGAACTTCGTAAAATCATGAAGCTTCATCGTACACATCATAACCTTAGGTTAGAAAAGGAGACACATGACTTAGAAAAATGAGATAGGAATAGTGGCCACCGCCTCCTCCTCTTCCACGGGTTCCGCGGCCCTCCCAAAACCGAGATGAGCCCCTCCATAAACTTCTTCACAGCCACGAATTACTAAATTGCTACTCCAAGTTGCCTGTTGTGTCTCCGCCTCGAAATCCCCATCCTCAACCGATCCGGCACCTTCAAAACCTTCACTTTCAAAAGCGCGATGGCGGCACCGTTTTGTATGTTGTCGAAAGTTGTCCCTGCGATTAAAGGTTTTCCGGCATTTCTTGCATTGAAACTTCTCAGGGTTCTTCTCTTTTTCCCCAAAATTCTTGCGGTGCCTTGCAGTTTTCATGTGACGCTCCATCTTCTTGCGTTGGTCTGGTCCTGGCGCAGGCTGAAAATCACAAGGTTGACATTTGGTAGGGACTTGGACCTGCGCGATCTTTCTTGTGGTCTTTGTCTGCTTCGTCTTGATCGGCCGGCCGGCAACTCTCCCCAAGGTTGGCTGCTGTAAGAACGGGACGTCTAGATCACTTTCTCTAGCTGCCGAGTGGAACTGGTGACCTGTAACTGTTGGGCCGATGATGGTGCTGGCTGAGTCCCATGAATCTTTTCGAATATTCGGCTGAGAAACTGGGATTAAAGGGTCATGGAAGCTTGGATAACTCATTGCGTGTGTGGTAAGTTTGAGTCTTGTTTCGTGAAAACGATCTTTTCCAGAAAGCCCTGTTATCTGTCCGTTGTCAGGACTCAGTTGAACTTGAAGGTGTCAGTCACCTACAATATTAGGCAACCAGCGTTTCGGGAGTCACTTACCAGAGAAAAAAGCATCGTATCCTGCTCCCTTACGATTGCGCTCTCCGTGGGGTCTGATCTCATGCTCTGCAATTCCTGAGGAGATTACCTGTTCACTATTCGAAACCGGCCATGTCGAGCGATAGTCTACTGGGTGCTTTGGAAAGTCGTCAGGACCAAACGGCGGCGACGAGACTTTTGGCACCGGGCCGATGGCAGGAACGGAAACCCCAGAATACTCTGTGGCATAAAATGACGGAATAGATTTGAGAGGGACGGCCAAATGATGGTGTGTCTTAGGCCAATGAGCTGTGGAGAAAGTAGCACCTGAATAAGCGTTGTTGGATTCTTCGTGCGCTACCAATGTGGAGGCTGAGGAGGCCCAAGAATCTCCGGTTCCAAATCGACGCGTCCTTGAGCCTGACGGCGTTTGGTGGATAAACGTCGTTTCGTAGCTCAAGCCTTCAGTGGGGGATTCTGTGAAAGATTCGGTGGTTAAAGGCCCACTCTGTCCAGGCGTCGTGAAGGATGGAGAAGGCACGGCGCCTGAGGACTGGGGAGAGACGACAAGAGACTCATTGGTGATCGTTGTTGTGGGTTGGGTGAGGAGAGTCAGCGTTCGGCGGGCGGTATGCGATGTTGTTGTTCCCTGGTTGTGCTGAAGGAAACGATGCGGTCCACTGGCCAGCTCCACCGGCAAGCATTGCTGCTCAAGCTCCGCAATCATGTTTTTGCCATAGTCATATGACAGGGGCTCGAATGCTCCAGGAAGCTCATAGTACCCAAGCCAGCTGTCTGGTTCCCTTGCTGACTGTAACTGTGCGATGGGTTTGCGGATTCCACTCGACCGCGGATCGCATTCATCCAACATTGATTCAATGTCAAGGCGCCCGATTTGGACCTCCGAGCACTTCAGCCATCCGAGTATCCGCTGGCCTGCATCTTCCGTTCCAGCGACAGAATCTCCCTCATCAGAAGGTCGACACTTGATTAAAGACACGACTCGCTGACGAAGAGAAATGAGGGCTTTTTTGACGTTCTTACAACACTCGCACAGTCTATGTCGGATCTGACTTGAACCATCAGCTCGGTGCTCACGCTTTGCACACTGCCCACACTGAACGTTCTGAATCTGTGTTTCGAGGTTCTTCTCCATATTTTCCATCTTCGAAAACAGGCGCTTGAGCTGTTGCTGGCAAAGCTGCTCGGGAGATTGTTGCATTGAGCCAACCTGAAGATCGCCCTGGATGGGAGTGTGGGGGTCGGGGTACAAGATTTGTTGTGGGAAGTGATCCATGATGACAAAGAACTCCGGAGCTGAAAAGAAGTTGTCTTTGTATGTCAAGATGAAGAAAGGGAATTTCAGGGTGGCAAGAGTGGCATGACAAGGCCCTAATTATGTGCCCATCTCCAGACGGCAGTTGTGTGTCCATAATATCGCAGCGCTGGGGTCTATGGGCCTTCAACAACGCTGACTTGGACCTCGATTAAGCATAAAGGTCTCGGAACTATTGTTGAAAGGTCCCAGTTGGAAAATCCCATGTGGCCCGAGCGTCTTTCTGCAGAGCCTCGGTGGCCAGCAGAAAAGGGAGTTGGGCTCCAGTAGCGTCCGCAGGAGTGTGCATAAGGAGATGAAAAGAAGGTGTGCACAGATAATCCAATTGGGTGCTGCACAAGGCATCAATGGCTGGGGATCAAGGTCCCCGGTATGTCGTGACCGAGCTTGGTAGGTCACTCATGTTATTGCACTTTTGTTTGGTTGCCTTCTCGCCATCAAAGTCAAGGAGTGGGGACAGGAACTCCAAAGACTGTGTTAAACCGTGTGGTAGGCTGACAGCCAGGCTCAATGAGAAGGTCTACCTGTCGGCGGGACAAGCGATTGTGGGTAGGTCCAGGTCGAGGAGGGGAAAGGAGCGGAGCGAACCCCCGGGAGCAATGGATCCGGGATCGCAAGGCGACGAGGCCGCCTGGGCAGAGATCTATTGTACAGGAGCCATCAGCATGGGCGTGTTTACCTCCGTTGGGAGATCAGGTCCTTGGAAACACAGACTTAAAAGGTCCATCCCGAAAAACATCTCCTGTTTTGTTGATAGTCCCGGTCCGGATGTCCGTCTTGTCGAGTTACTCAACGAATATGTGCAGGGTGGCTCTGGTCAATGTCTCGGTTTCCGCTGTTGAGAATTGACGAGAAAGAATCGTGAAGCAATGCGAAGATGGAGAGGTCGGAGATGGCGATCAAGGGTGGACAATTGTTTAGACAACTCCTGGGGGCTGTTGAATTGATATAAATCAACGTACACAGCCCCTAAGCCCACTGAAATACCCTCCACTCCTCAAACACTACCCCGAGATCCGCTAAACAGGTTCTAATTTTAAACTTACAACGTCTGTCCTGCCTCAAAGTCCTACTGAGGTCCTACTGAACAAGCCATCTCCTCTGCGCCGTTGAAAGATCTGCTCGATAATCCAGTTGAACCTTGGAGTTCAATCCCCACCTAGAGCCTGGTCGGGACGAACTCCAATCAGTCCTTCGGGATGGTCAGTTTGGAAGTCCTTGGGCCTCATCCTGACAGAAGCTGAATGGGCAACGGGCAAGGTGGCATTTGGGGGCTGTTGCTGGGCAAACAACAAGGCTCTGGCGCTTGATGGAACCGAAGAACGCTCGAGAACATTGGGTCCATGATTTGTTCTCGACAGTAAAGGTTTTGTTGAAGTAATTGGAAATTCAATAAAAAAGCGCACCTCTGCCATGCAGTGGAACTTGAACAAGAAAGGTGGGAAAATGGGGGCCGAGGCCTCGATGTGTTGCCTTCATGGAGGGAAGTTACCCCGCTTCACTCGCATGTTATCATTGGGAAAAGCATCGGCACTCAGGAAAAGGAAGGTCAAGTTGGTTGATTGGTCAATGATCGCTGCGGGCTGAGAGAAGCTAACCCTGGAAGGAAATGAAGAATCACCACGGCACACACGGCACGCACCTCCCGTTCGTGTGGTTGCCTTTCCGACCTGCAGACCAGTTCAGACTGTGGAAGAGGTGGAGCTGGACATCACAATTCTCTGACGGCCAAGGTCCTGAGGATGGATGAGGTCAATGTTCTCGGGAAGCTTTTCCTTTTTTTTTTTTGACTGCCCTGTAAACGGAGTTTGTTTCATTGGTGGTTTACTTCCATTCTTGATTCTCCAAGCAATTACGTATCCACCTCGAAGCACAGGTTTTACCTTTATAATCACAAGCCACGTTGTTGAAATCCAGAAAAAGCTGCTTTTTATATACATGAGAGATCTACTGCCAGCAAACATATCGGAAAGGGTCGAACAAAATTTGACACAATCCAAACCGATCTGCAAAGCCACAGACTCAGATCTAAACTCAGCCAACAAGTTCGGAATTCCACTGAAGAGAGATCCCTTCAAATGTCTATTCGCAAACAACTAGTGGTGGGCTCTGGTCAGATCTCTCTTCATTGCCCAATGTGTGTGTGTATCCAACAAGGACTCAGACATGCTCTCCATAGATTTCAATGAGCATACCACGCGCCAGAAAGGGCCAGAGCTCTGTCATTCTCACGTACCCCTTTGCTCTGGGCGTGTGAGACTCTGGATGAGAACTCCCGTCGTTCATTATCGTCCACCTCAGTTGCGCCATCCCCTTCCGTATGTCCCTTCCTTCGTGAGATACTTGGGCAAACTTCTGAGCCCATCTCGAAAGCATATTTCATGTTTCCACACCATCTGCTTGGCCCCCCAGCATCGGTCTCTCCCGCAATGATGAACCCCCCGGTTTTCTCTTTCCCCCAGAAAGCAATCCCATGGCGCTTGAACCCCAAGACCTTATCTGCTATTTTCCCACAAAAAGATACCTGGTGGCTCACGTTCAGTGGCAGTGATGATTTGAAAAAAAAAAAAAATGAAAAAAAAGCTAGCTATCTTTCCGAGACGGCGAATATCGATTCAACATTTCCAGGTCGATAGTAACATGTCTTATCATATATGGCATCTCCTAGCTCCGCCCAGGAATTTGATAAAATTATGAAAAGCTTCCAAGATATCTGACTATGTAGCCACTGACTCTTTTTTTCTCTTCCTCTTTCGTTACTCATGGGCAATTGCGGAACAAGAAATGTCAACATACCTTGATGATTGAAAACCCCCACAGGTATGAACAAAGAAGAAGAAAGGAGAGGAGAGAGGAATAGTCCGAGAGAAACGTGAGGTTTATGTACTGTACCTACCTGTCATCATGGCGCCACGAAGCGCTTGGACATGGTATGTTCGATTCATGGTCCAAAAAGGGTTGCCTGTAAAATTCAAATTTTCAGCTCCGTAGTAACTTTGGGTCAAGGTTGGAGTAAAGGTTTGATTAGAAGCTTGGTAAGAAAATTCAGTGTCGAGATACATCTCTTCCTTTCCGCTCTTCCTTTCCTCTCTCCCTGTCGTTTGCTCATGTGGACTCGTTTCTTTCAGATAGATGCTGGTATCCAACAAACTACTAATAAAATGGAGTCTGTTACAAAGCTCACCCGCGATGATGCCATCCCTCAGTTGAAGTGAATTCGAAGGTTTCTTTTTGCTATCATGGATGTGCCCGATGTTGAAGTCATCTGACAGGTGATTATTTCTCGGACTATTTACCTATCCCTTCCCTCAGTCTTCTATGTGTGTGTGCGGTTTTCCTCTCTCTCTCTCTATCTCTCTTTTTTTTCTCTTTTTTCTTTTTGTGGCCCCAAGGCTCCGTTTCCTGATTCAATAATGATTTTGAAGCCATTCTTTCCCTCAAGATATCTATCTGTGATTCCTGTCAATTCGAAGCCTGCCGCCTACAACTGCCACAAACTGCCTATCTATCACCCCGCACCTTCTTTTTCCATCGAAGACCTACGAAGTAGACCACAGGCCGTGAATCACTGGCAGGGAAGATAATCAGACGCACCTCAGTTCTCCTATGCCGACCCATGGTCCACCTTTTAGCTAACAAACGCAGTACTTTGGTCTTTCCCTCCCCAAACTTAGGTATTGATTCACCCTCATCTCTTTACAATCACGAATCGGGGCTCGACGTTGAATGGCCCTTTTGTTACAGATTCGCCAGCCACACTGCAGTGGCCCGTGTTGAAACTCCATACACCCGCAGGAATTCCTCGTGAGCTGGAGCTTAAGGAACTCGACACCCCCCGAGTCAATGCATTCGAATAAGCTTTGCTGAGTGATTCGGGACTGAACCACTGGCAGGTTTCAATCCTAAACGGGTCCGGTTCCGTTGCCATTGACACCACGTTGAACTCGACGGCATTTGAATCTGATGGGGTGCACAAGGCATTGTCCGCCGAAGGCTGCGCTGCATCCGTCGGATTATCCATGATGTTGGGTGGAACCTCGGATCCATAAAGCTCTGCGCAATTGTTTGGGGCCGATAAA
Source organism: Cladorrhinum sp. PSN332 (assembly GCA_033297175.1). Lineage (NCBI taxonomy): Eukaryota > Fungi > Ascomycota > Sordariomycetes > Sordariales > Podosporaceae > Cladorrhinum > Cladorrhinum sp. PSN332. The sequence goes on from MU858877.1 coordinate 7,478, forward strand.
GCCATGTCCGTCATGGCTGAAGACGAAAGTTCATTCCTGTCGAATTTCGGGACTTCAAGTTCAGTTGGTAACGGTCTAGGGGTAAGCCCGAAATCAGCTGGAGGTCGGAGGTCAAACAAATTCCAGCTCACGGGCCAGGTTTCCACGTCTCGGGTCAACCGTGACTCTCTGCTGGAAGGCCCGGGAACAGTAAGATATACGGCTCGCTTCAAGGCGGTGGTAATCGTTCTCCTGGCTTTTCGTGGCCAAGAATATTGATTGTGTCGGGCAAGGTCTGGCCGATGAGGGGATGGTGACTGCAAGCCAACGCAGAAACACTGCGTGCACGGTGTCTGCTCGAGCAACCTTGTTTCGAGCTCCGCGATTATAGATTCTAGACGTCTGAAGCGGGCCTCACAAAGATCGGTGGTACATATCCGGGCTGGACTTGGACTTGGGCCCGCTGGCGCAACCTCAGGATCGTCCGGGATCACGGGATCACAATAGAACGCTCCACCCTGCCCAGGGGGTGCAGTGGATGTGTAGTAGGTTGACATCACGCCGTTGCAAGTCCGTTACTGCCCAAGAGGTTCTGTATTGAGATTGAAGGCCGTCGTGGAATTCATATATCTGTGGAAACAGCAACGGGTGCAGAGGTCATTGAGTTCTTTGCCAACAGTCAAAGCCCCCAGTAGAGAGAACTCAAACGTGGAAGGCGAGACTATGGTACCTCGGCAAGCTTGAAGATGCGAGAAGATGGGAGAATGAGGAGCAGTCTGGTCAAGTCGATCACTCCAGGCTGCCCAAAATCTCAAAATGTCGCCCAATTGAGCACTGCTAGGGAATCAGTCTGCAAGTACGCCTTATCTAAATTTACTGGGTAAACGTGAACTTGGTCAATGGCCTGCATGCTTCTCGGTCGATCATCCAAACCCCTGCAGAGTAACCCTTGAAGGGTTGCATCGAGCTGGTGCTCATCGGGGGAATATATATATATATATATAGAGAGAGAGAGAGAGTTGAACCCAGAATGGACGCTGAATATGCATGGCGCCTTCTCACCCGTCGCCCGGGGAAGGCTGTGTTCGGGGTCTCTGAAAAGTCGGGAATAGGGGAGAAATACAGGAGAAAATCTCAAACCTCGCGTCTTTCCTGATAGCAAAGAATATATACCGCTAGACGGGCAGCTCTAGAAACCACAGTTTTGAGTTCAAGTTTCTTGACTAACGTTCTTGACTTTCCACGGGCAGGAAATGAGTCTTCCAGCGTTGGGATGCAGCCGAGAGCCAGCAAAAAAACCAACAGGCACCCCTAGGCTCCAGTCGGGCTGCAGGCGTTTCCGCAATTCACTGCGGTGGGGGAGGTGGGAGTGGATTCAATGGTGATTTGCCAAAACTCTGAAAGGGAATGAATATTCTTATCTTGCATGAGAAGGTGCGATCCGTCTGTATTTGGAGCGGACGAGAAAGAAGAGAATCATCATCAATCCTTGAAAAGAACTCACAAACCTACCGCTCCTACAAGTCAAGGACAAAATCTTATTCGACTTTCTAATGGAAAAACAGAATCTTCACCATCTGACTGGCTGTCGGGACCCACTTTCCAACCCGGACCTCATTCTCAAGGAAGCGTGAAACAGCGTGACAACATGACTGTCAGTTGATCATCAATCGACTTAAAAATGGCGCAAGGCTGGACGAAGACACCACACAGACTTCTGGAACCGCATCTGTCAGCTTTTGAAGGAGTTAAATACGACGCCACTCAGCAAAGCCATGTCGCCAGTTGTAACATTGAGCCGTGTGTGGTGTGCACACCATCACCTTCTGCCGGGCGGCCTTCTTCACTTTTCTTACCTACTTCGGACTTGGCCGGAGAAACGGTGGACCAGAATTCAGTGAGACCATACACTCACTTGCAAATTCTTGACTGCCAGTTGTCCATCGGAACAAGCCAAGTCGATGACTATCTAGGTCTTTTGAAGTGCTGTTGCTTCTCATGGTGGAGATTTTCGGAAGGAAATCGGCGGTGGTCGAAAGCGGGGTAAAAAGCTGCCGGGCTGGCTGACCAAAGTCCGTGATTGCAGTGTGGGGGATGCGACTGCCCCCCAATATGCAAGGCAGCCGGGGGCGCAGCACATCCATCCTTCCTCTTTCACACGGTACTGCGCAGCAATCGACCAATTATCCATCCCCATTTGTTGATTTTTTGGCGGCCGCCTTTGCAGGAGACACCACCCCGAAAGGAACAAAGTCACGCCGTCGAGGCCTCTCGTCAGGATGCAGCATTGCGGGCTCTGCAGAAAGCTGCATGTCATCTTTCTTTTCAGGGCTTTCCGTCCCAGGCAGTCCAGGCAACAAGCGCGCCAATTCCTCAGATCGTGCCAACAGTATGTCGTGCCGTCTTCAATAACTGCATGCAGCCTTATCCTCTCTGTCCCTGTCGCACTGTTCACTGGCCACTGTCCATCGGCTGTGCCGCTTCTGCCTTGCATTTGCCCTTCCCCTCCCCTTCCTCTCCCCTCTATCGGATTGTTGCGGCTGCATGCTTAAAACATCTATCAGCCCCAGTCCCATTGATCTATTCTCTTTTGAACCTTTCATGCAAGACCGCTCCTCGCTGGTCTTCGTATCTGCCAATCCCCCCCAGCAAACTTGGCCTGACATCACCATGTGTCCCATCCCAATGCCCCCCGTCCGCGATTATCCCCTTCGCCCCAGGCCGGCCCCTGTGGTCAATGTTGAGATGTACGACGACGCCTCAACCGTGTGCAGCGAAAGTGATGCCGAGAGCAATTGGAGCGATGAAATCCGGTTTGCGCGGCATTGTCGTCAGGATCGAGCCGCGGAATTGTGAGTTGTTGCTCCGAGTCCCCCTCGCATTTGGATCACATGGACTAACCCCCGGCAGCCGTGTCAAGAAAGGCGAAGAAAGCAGGCCAATCTATGAAGCCTGGAACTTTTCCTTCTCCCCTGCGCACCGAGATGTCTCAAGCAGTCGCAAGGTGCTTGGGTTCGAGGTGGATCAGAGGTGCAGGACATATTATGCCCGTGTCATGAGAATCCCTCAGCCATCTGAGCAATCCGACCTCGCCGATATCCATCTCCGTTCTGTAAAGGAGTTCCAAGACAAACATCGCCGCAGCTGGGCCGGCCGCATCTTGCGGGGCAATGGCAAGACCTACGAGCAGCATCTTGACGAGAGATGCAACAATCTGCCTGAGCAGGTGCAGCAATCCATTAACGCGCTACTCGAAGATCGAGGGAAGTCAACATCAACCATTTACCGGACCAGGACGTGGTCTGTTGTCTCCCTGAAAGAGCAGCGGGCCTTTAGGTTCGCTCAGACGGACCTCACAGAAGTTAAACCTCGGAAGAGCAGGTTCTGGAAAAAGAACAAGGGCCCCAAGGAACCTCTCGTATACTCTTTGGTCTTGTTGGGAAAAGAAACCAAGGTCTGCTCGAGCGAGGAGGGGACCAAGATGTTCGACTCCTGGGGCAATCCGTGGGCACCGGCCGATGATGCAGAGGCCAGAAAGAAGAGTCGAGAGCGACAGCTCCAGCGAGAAGCCCGCCGTGCCAAGATATTTCCATCGCCTCCATCGTACCGCAGCGGCCGAGAGCGTTCGGTGTCTCCTCCTTCCTACCGAAGCCCTCGATCTCGTTACTCATCCCCTCCAAGGTACCGAGTCCGGGATGATCCTCCCAGGTTCCGCAATCGCAGCCGCAGCCGCAGTGTGTCTCCTGTGGCTTTGAGAGAGCGCCGTGCTGTGAGAATCCCCAATCGGAGTGTTTCCCCCATCCCTGTGCGAATTCGCAACCGCAGCCCATCCCCTCTGCCTGCGCGAATTCGAGTCCAGAGACGCGACCGCTCCCCGGATAGCGTGACGGATACCTGGGTGTCGCCTTTCAACCGTGATCCCTTCTCGGCTCCAACTCCTCCGGAGTGTTACACACCTCCGCCCGCGGTCTCGGCTTACAGCCGTCCATCGTTCCCGCCCCCGATGATGCCTCCCGTTCAGCCGTTCCAGCGTTTCCCGCCCCCTGCATCTATGATGCCTCATCCGGGCCCTCTACCGGCTCCTGCTGTCTGCCGTGCGTGCCAAACTGTCCCTAACTGCGGCCACTTCATGCGCATTGTGCCTTGCCCTCGCCCGTTACAGGCAACCATCAACGGAATACCCACTCACCCGCCATGCTATTTCTGCTTCGGTCATCAGGGACCTGCGCCCGTGCCTGGGTTTTCTCTGCCCACTCCGTACTATGGACCTGCTCATCCCCTGCCGATGCCCATGGCAATGCCGCCTCCTCGCCCTCCATTCGGAACATTCTCTAGACCAATCTGGCCCGTTCCTGGCCCTCAGTCTTCAGCTTCTTCGTCCTCATCGTCTTCGGCTTCCTCTCGGTCTTCCTCTCGCTCGTCCTCCCCGTCCCCATCCCACATCTTTGGATGGCGCAAACCCCAAGTTGAAGATTGCAATGATGAGCTGAGCGATACCGCAACTGAAGTCTCCCAGAGAGGAGTGATTGTTCCCGAGTTGCCGGCAGACAACGTTTCCGTCATTGACGCTTCTGAGGGTGCTGTTGTGGGAGACCAAGCCCCCGAATTGGTGCGGGCTACATCTCCGATGGTGGTTTAAACTGAAATCGACGGGGAATATTTCTGGGTGATGATAATGACTGTTACGATATGATTCGATTTTTCCTTTTTCGATCCTTGGCTCGGTTTCTTCTCTTCTTTTTAGTGTTTTAGCTTCAGAGGCTCAACCCCGCCTTTTCCATTGGAAAACCAAACGCAATTGAACCTTATTTCTTTGAAATTCCCTGTGAATATCAGTTCAAACTTTGAAAGTCAAGGAAGCCGATGAACCGGCGCCAGTAGCAAGTGGAGCAGCTGGTCCGAGCGCCTCGCATCGAACAAGCACAACCCCCACTAAAATAAGCTTCACCGCCCGCCCCATTTTGCCGCAAAAATTGTTTGCATTTTGCCAATCGCTTTTGTTGCTTGTGCTTGTGCTTCTGCTTTCCTTCGATCCAGTTTCCCTTGTCGCCAATCTCGTCGCCGTCGCCACAAACCAATCTTCTTACCCAACAAATTTGGACAGAAGCATCTATCACCTACAAAATGCATCTCATGTTCATCAAGAACGCCGACGGCTCCCGTCAATACACCCTCAAAAAGGTGATCGGAAGCGAGGTGACCAAGTCTGCGCACCCTGCGAGGTTCTCGCCCGACGATAAGTGGTCGCGCCATCGCGTCGCTATGCGCAAGAGATATGCTGTTTTGTTGAAGGGTGTTTCTTCTGCTTAGAGCGTGGTATGTATTTACTTGGTCCGTTGGTGTCTGTAGTTTGAGTGGATGGAACAAAAAATGACTAATGGCTTTTGGTTTTTGTAAAAATCTAGAATTAAACAAAAAAAAAAGCCTCTTTCTGAGCTTGATGCGATCCACAATACTCGCTACCATATCAACTCGGCAATTCGAGGCGAGCTTGGCTTTTCTGGGTGACGATGAGAAGGAGGAGGAAGTTGCGCGCGCGCGTTCAGTCCAGCTTGCCAGAATCGAGCTATCGAAAACGACAAGGAATACCGAGTGAGGAGCGCGAGGTTGAGACGACGGTTTTTTTTTTCTTCCTTTGCTACGCGCAAAGCACTGTCTTCTGCCACGGTCGGGATAAACGCGCGCACACAGGATCAAAAACCGGCAGCAACGGAACCCAACAGAATCGTGGACGATGGCGAGTGTCATGGATTGGAAAGAGACAACCTATATGGGAACGAGAAGAGAAGAAAAAAGTCATTTGCGGCATACCGGACGGAGGGCGTTTGTTAGTGCTTGTGTTTATTTTTTGTCTGGGGTTTGGGGGATTTTTTTCTTATACGGATACCATCAATCAATAACGTTTACCTACACACGCATACACATTATGTATCGGTGATGGCACTAGAGTCTCTGTTCCTGGTTCAATTGGGGTTGAGCTGCTTGGTGCTTTTCCTCGTTGCTGGACATTCCTGTTCGTTGGCGGTTTTGATGGTTGTGATACCCCCAAGCATCTGGGGTTTATTGGCCTGTATGGTAGGGGGAGGGCACAGGCTCATCTCTCTCGTTTGCCTGAGGAAGCAATAAGGTGAACTACCGATTCGTAACAAGCGGACAATTCTTCCTCTCTCTCATCGGTTCGGCACACATGAGCATAGAAGGATGTCTGTCTCACTTGAAACAACATTCGGCTTGGTTTGTGAGATGGACTCGTCGGCTATGTATGTGGTGTTCCCTTTCACGTCATCACAAGACTTAAGCGTATGTTATTTCAGCAAAGATCTATCTAGCTGTCACGAAAGCCTGAGTGTATGTGCATGAACCAACCATACACACACCGTAAGCATTGCTTGGTGACACCCTTCACTGCAAAACGTCCCCCTCATGAAATCTGGAGATTTTTTCACACTCTCAATTTTTACTAGTATATCATCCTCAACTCTTTTCATAGAAAGTCCACTGGTAGTCAAAGAGCAAATAAAACGGTGAATATTCCAATGGGTAAAAGCTCGTATATATACTTGATTGTCAATTTCGTGTTCTCCTCGTATCCAAAAAGAATATACCAAAAGGATTGTTGGTCTCCATCACTATACGCAGCCATTAAATGAAAGTTCCGATCTACTTCTCTTTCCCTACTCATAAATCCCTCTTCTTCCTCCTCACCCCCCAGTCCACCACATCCACTCAAGCAGCGCAAAGCGTCAAAACGACATCCTTCTCCGCCGTACAGCTCTTGACCTGACTCCCCGCAGGCGGCACACCGGTAGGCCAGACGATACTGTTGCAAGTCGGCTCCTCGCTCTTCACCACAAGTTTCTTCCCCGCAAAGGCATCACCAAAGACATCACTCAGATCGTACCAGATCGTGGACCCGTCCAGGTTGTAGGCAAAGATGGTCTGAGGGGCGCCCGTGTAGAGCCCGTCAGAGCTTTTGGTGATTTTGAGCGCCTTGCCGCCCGTGATGGGGTCCTTGCGGAAGCCTTCGGCGTAGTAGCCTCCGTTGGTGCCTAGGGCGTAGGGACCAGCGACTTGGGAGCCGACGGTCCAGAGGTGGACTGTTTCGGGGCAGAGGTTCACGACTTTGGCGCGGCCGATTGCTGTGGCGAGGGGGGCCGTGGCGGCCAGGGAGAGGATGGTGAGTTTGGAGAGCATGGCGGTTGTGGTTGTGTCGCTATGAGGTGGTTGTTGTGTTTGAGTTGCTCTGATAATCTCTTGACTGAGTTGCTGCGATGAGGGAAGGAGTGAGATTCAAGAGGCGGGACGAGGTTGGCTCTATATACCTGATTGAATATTTGCTTGACCGAGACGATGGGCACGGCATCATTCCAGCAGGCCCGTATTGTTTGTCTTGTCCACGGTGAACAGTCGGTCTGAAAGTTGGGTAACCATTGATGCTTCTGAAAATAGCATCGACCTCGTAGAACTCAGGATAGTAGTTTTGATCAAGTAAGAACAACATGTCGAATACGAACGACACTTCCAAATCTGTCGACACGTAGAAATCTCCATCCGGAATAGCCTGATTCTTCAAGGTTAGAATAAGGGAAATATACAGCCATGCCTGACAAGTTCGTATAAAATGGGCCATGAAAGCCAAGCACATAATTACAATAAAGTGGTGGTATGACAGACCGGGGCGTTACATCGTGCAACCAAGATGCTGTACTCTGTCAAAAAAAGGTGAAAAGAGAAGGATACGCGAAGCAAGAACGCACTATGCGGCTAAGAGGTTCCAATTAGGAGACCCTGATGGGAACTCGTATCTGCAAGGTCTCCTAGTCGCTGACAGGTGTCCAGGGGTCTTGGCAGACGTCGTGATGCCTGCCGCTTCAAGCCGAGGAGTGCGAGAAGAATCGAAAATTTGATTGAATTCTGGACCTCATACTTTCCAAGTTTAATTCCGGTGAACACGGGGAGGGCCCGAACTTGATATTCTACGGAAACAGCTGTGAGGGAAGGAGCCATCATGGCTGCCCGCTCACACCGTCCTCTCCCTCTTGTACCCCTTCATCCAAAGATCCGACTGCGCATGGACTCCAACATGGTTGGTTCTCCATGGATTGGCCGGGTCCAGCAGAACAAAATCAAAGCGTCGAAGAAGCTCAACAAACAGCTTGTTCAACTCCATGTAGGCAATCGTTTTGCCCAGGCACTGCCACCGCCCATAGCTAAACGTCAGCTCCAGCGTCGACTCCATCACTTTCAACTTGTCCGGTTCGGCCTCTAGCCACCTCTCGGGACGGAACTCGGCAGCATCATCACCCCATACATCACGACGACGCATCACTCCCCATGCGCAGTAGCCAATCCACGTCCCCTCGGGGAGATGCACACCCTTGAACGTATCGCCACCCGGAGGGACAACCTTGGGCATCAAACCTGCGACTGCGGGGTAGATGCGGAGTCCTTCCTTGATGATGGCTTGCAGATAGGGAAGGCTCCGCGCCTCGGCGTCGCTGATGATGCTGTCCTCGTCTCGACTTGTGATTCCGCGGGCATCGAGCTCGGCGTGGAGAGCTGTGACGACTCGGGGATTGGTAATGACGTGCAGCATGGTTGCGCGTATCGCCGTTGCTGTGGTGTCGGATCCGGCCATGATCTGGATGACGATCTCGGGTTCGGCTTCTTCTTGCGTCAAGCCGTGTTTAATGAACGAACCAAGCATGTCGTTCCTGATCTTCTTGGATGGTCCAAAGCGTTCGGCGGCCTTTTCCTTGGCAATCCTTTTTGGCAACAAGTCAACAACCGACGCATGCATCTCGAAGCGATGAGGGAGAAACACTGCTTACCCCTTGACCTTTCCAAATCCGACAGTATCATCGAATGATGGAAGGAGAGGCTTGGCGAGAGGATGTTGCAGCAACCTGATCAACCCCGGCCATAAACCCAGGAGCAGGAGAGTGGTCAGCCCCTCCTCGGACTCCTCAATGTAATGGTACATGTCGCTGTCGGAAGGAAGGAAGCCAAACGCCTCATCGTAGGAGATATCTGAGATGACATCCAGGGTGAAGAACTGGGCTTTGCGGGCAAAGTCAAAAGGCTTCCCCGGAGTGATGTACTTTTCATCAAGGAGCTTGATCAAAGCTCCAACGTTGCGGTCGACTCTCGGCTCGACACCGTCGACTTCTTTCCCCGAGTACCCGGCGGCCATTTTAGACCGACGTTTGCTGTGAGCAGCATCGTCGACGGTGGAAATGACGTGGTTCACTCCAGGCTCAATTTGCAGCCCCATATACCAGGTGCTGCGTTGATAGCCGGTTCTGACGTTGAGCATCCGTTTCATCAAGTCGGGGTCGCTAGTTACCAGCAAGTTCGGCGCAATCCGCGTGATCCACCCTGAACCAACCAACCAGTTGAGTGAGCAAACGGTTTACAGCAAGGTGATGCTATCGACAGTTCATCACTCACCATATTTCTCCGTGACATCAAGCAAGGCCATACACATGCGTCCGCTCCGTTCGCTCTTGAACCACCACCACTTACTGAACCCGGCAGAGCGCGGTCCAGGTATGTGGCGCAACCGATAGTACTGACGGAGGGTCGAAGCAACCAAGTACAAGGTCCCAAACGCAATGGTAGCGGCCAACAGGGCCAGAGGAGTTTGAAGACCACCCGGAGATGCCAAGTACGCCATTGTCTTGTCTGTCTAATAGCAAGTGACAGCTGCTGATTTACGAGTGCAAGACCAGGGCCACTCCGCCAGATCCCATGATGGATGGGCACCACCGGTATTAGTAGACCTCCCCCACCCTTCTTTCCTTGTTTTTCTCGTGCAAAAGATCGTGACATCCGCCGGTTTATTTGTGCGCCCTCATGCAGCCGATCGGACTTTGTGGCATTGGAGGGTATATATATTATGTAGTGGCATTGATCAGCAAGCCACCCTCAGAGCAGTCAGTGATGCTTTGACAGGACGATAAGGTAATGTACACTAATGATATATAACAAGCATTTCTGGAAGGAGACCAACCAACAACGGCAACCCCGCATGATGCATCAAAGAATGGTGCAAAAACTATCAGATGTCGGCTGCAAGATATCCATGACAAGGTGACACCCTCTGCACATACCACCTTAAATCCTTCCAATCCGCAGCGACCCACGGTAGCAAAAGACATGGGGGTATTTATTACCCCGCTGGGCTGGCTGCACGTGTTGGTCGCAATGCTGTGCCGAATGGCTGCATGTTGGCCTTGCTCGTGCATTCGATGGTGGCATTGGCTGGGGTTCGAACATGAAAAGATTGGACGGGGGACAAATGGGAACCCCTCAATTCGAGAGGTGTCGTGGGGTGCCAGTTGCTTTTAATTCATGCCAACATCCCACCACACGCACATACACTCCTTTGTCGCTGTTTCTTTATCAATCACATCACATCACATAGCATAGGCAAGCTCCCTTTGTTGCGTGTAACTCGACCCACACTTGCTTGACGCATCTCCATCCAACCCTCTAATCAATTCCCCAATCATGGTCGGATCATCGCCTGCTCCTGCTGCGGGAGGAGCTCAGTCTCCGGCATCCCCAGCGGGAGGAACTGCGGGAGGAACTGCGGGAGGAGCTGGAACTGCCGAAATCTCACCCACTCAAGCTCAACACGCCGCTCAGGATGCTGCTGCTATCGTTCCCGATGATAATTTGCCCGAGGGAGATGTAGCTAATGACGGGGATTCCGCCTTTGAGGATGCGCAGAGCTCTTCGGCTTCGTTGGCGTCCAGTATCCTCAGGTACCGCCAAGAGAACGGAAGGACTTATCATGCGTATAAGGATTTGGGTAAGGAACTCTGTTTTGCTTTTCTTTTTTGGTCAAAACGCAATGTTGCTAATTTGAGTGCACTCGACGCAGCATATGTCCTCCCCAACGATGAAGTCGAACAGGAAAGACTTGATCTCCAACATCACATGTTCACCCTGACCTTCAATCACAAACTGCATCTCGCCCCTCTTCCTGAACAGGTTGGACGTGTTCTTGACGCAGGCACGGGCACAGGAATTTGGGCTTTGGACTATGGTATGTTTTTTCCTTCTTTCTTTCTCTTCTTACAAAAATACCCTTCCCCTATTCTACGACTCTCATTTACTCAACAAAAAAAAAACCCCCCCCAGCCGACGAACACCCCGAATCCCACGTAATCGGGGTCGACCTCTCCCCAATCCAGCCATCCTTCGTCCCGCCCAACCTGCAATTCTTCGTAGACGACATCGAAGAACCCTGGACTTATACCGAGAAATTCGATTTTGTCTACGCGCGCATGATGACGGGTTCCCTGGCTTCCTGGCCGAAATTCTTTGACCAGGCGTATGAGAACTTGAACCCGGGGGGTTGGATCGAAGTAGCCGACGCCGTTTTGCCCCTGAGGTCTGACGACGGAACCCTGACGCCCGAGCATGCGCTGCATAAATGGTCGCATCACTGTTTGAGGGGGGCCGAAATCGCTGGCAGACCGTTGGACTCTGGTGAATTTTATAAGAAGCAGATGGAGGATAGGGGGTTCGTTAACGTCGTGGAGAGGAATATGAAGTGGCCTCAGTGCGGGTGGGCCAAGGATGAGAAGCACAAGGAGTTGGGTGAGTATTCTTTGACCCCGCTTGGAAAGTAAAAAGAGAAAAATTGCTGATGGGTGGTGGAAACACAGGTATCTGGGCAGAGGAAAACTTTGGCGGAGGCATCTACGGCCTGAGCATCGCCATGTTTACTAGGGTTCTGGGGTGGAGCGTTGAGGAGGTCGAGTTGTTCTTGGTCGACGTGAGGAAGGATATCAAGAACAAGGCGATTCATGCTTATTGGCCCATGTGAGTATTTTTCTTTTCCTTTCTTTGTGAGCAGAGTAAAAAGGATCGGATGTGCTGACTTGACTGTCTTTTTGTGTTGTGTAGTCGGATTGTCTATGGCCAGAAGCCTGAGTGAGGTAGGGTTGGACGGGGAGAGAGAGAGAGAGAGAGAGAGAGAGAGAGAGAGAGAGAACAGGGCGGATTATTTGAGATTCATAGCTTAGGTTGAGGCAGGTGGATGGGAAAATCGGGCAAGCGAGCGTCGCATTCTTTCTCTTCTTGATGACAGCAATGATTTGATGATTACAAGCATACTCATAGTGATGATGATAGTTTGAGTGAGTATATATATATGGCTTCTAAAACCTTATATCGTAGCAAAACTTTGTTATGATACATAAGCATGTACATAGCTGCGTACGTACCGGTGGTGCCTGTGGTGTGGCATGCCAGGGGGTGGGACCAACCCTACGTATGTATGTACATAAGTTGGGAGATAAGGTACATACATGTACATAGGCACAGAACAAACAAGAAATTCTCCGTCACGTTTTTTTCTCATAATCCACTTTCGAGTTATATTACATTCCCTACCTGTTGGGTCTGTGCTTGTATCTGGGCGTAGCTCAAAGGGACCGAGCGGTGAGTGGTGGGCGGTCGATGTGGGAGAGTGTGGATGAGGTGAAGTTTGATGTGGAGTGGAGGATGTCATGAGGAGAAAGTGAAGTGTGTGCAGTGTGTGTCAATCCAATCCATGAATGGAGGAAGGAACTTCAAGGAACCGATGACATGAGGTGTGTTGTGTGGTGATTTGTGGTGCTGCCGTGTCCTTTTGCCATGGGGTACGAGGATATAAAATGTGCACATTGTAAACCCAGTCTTGATCAGGATTTACTACAGATCTCTTTACCCTCGGAGCTTTTGCTAACAGAAACCTTCTGTATTTTTTCTCGAGCAGTTTTGTCCCACGGCCCTTTGCGCTAATTAATTTTCACACCTAGGAGGGTTTCGTGAGACAAAGCGGAGTCCCGGCAATCTGAATTCAGGGGGCTCATCGAGATCAAGTAAACAAGAGAAAGGACAAAAGTCGACTGGAGGCCGCAAATTGGCATGGGTGAGGAAAAAACTCCGGCCTAAACTGATAGGTAGCCTCCGAGGCGACAAGGGAATGGAACAGTAATTAAGATCTCTCTTTTTTTTTTTTTTTTTTTTTTTTCTCGTCACGGTGACAACGGGTGTTCCAGTGGAAATGAAGAAATGATCACCGCTGCAGGACTTGGTGGCATCCACATCTCGCGTGGCAGCCACGCAGGAATGCGTTGATCCTCGGCCAAGTGATGCGGGTCCTATCTGATAGATTGTGTCTTTTTTTCTTCTTTTCCTCTCTTCTTTTCCGCCGTGATGGATTCGTCCGTCCGGCGACTAGGGGATATATTCCGTAATTACCAAGGGCCCGACAGAACGTTAGCGAGGTGCCGGACAAACTGACTGGCCATTCTTGGCGGCCGCGTGTGAAAACCTGAATCCCGCTCATGAAACTTTTTCTTCATCTTTCTATCTCGGCGAAATAGACAAAAGTTTGAGTATGTAGTGGGTGTTGGTGATTGTACGATATGAGACATCGGTTACCAGCTGGGAAGGTTGTAGTCGTCGGTAGACGACCAGGCAGCCGTGTTATCCAAAGAACTACGCCCCTTGTTGCCATGAGCACCATCGCCAATGATAACACCTTGGCCCGAGCCGAGGAACTTCTGAAGCCTTTCTCGATTCTTTTAGCCGTCCTTGGCTTTGGCGACTTGAATTGCCCAAGCTTTCGTAATTGTTTCTTTCGGGACATGTTCGGGGTCCGTGGCCCCAGGAGACAGGGACCGATAGACGCCAGGGACGCCAATGGGGATCCCAAGACAGGGACAACCCAGACTGATGGGTTCGTCACATTTTCTCCATCATTCGCTTGCCTGAGCTATCACAACCGAACAGGAGACGGCGTCGAGCTGGGCAGGTTTTAGGGCAGCAATGCCCCCAAGCTTGGCGCCATCTTGTAGATTGGGAGGAGGCCAATGTGAAGAGATCTGAAAATGACGAATACCCCTTGTCGCAAAGGAGAACAAAGTGCGAGTGCGAGTGGGGGGTGGTTGTATATGTTGTAGTTGGCTGTGTCTTTTCTCAACAGAAGGAAAAAAAGTGGCTAGAGATTGATGGGACCCCTATTCCACACATCCACTTTTCGAATCCAATATTATTATTCAATATTGTCCCCTTTTGAGAAAACACGATGGCGAGTGCACAGCCGTGCCATTGGTATTGGACAATGTCGACCAGGTACTCGGGGAGAGAAGCCGTGCCGTCTCTTTTTTCTTTTTTACTGGAAGGATTCTGGAAGGGGACAACAACCAAAGCGGGAAGCTCGCCCGTTGCACAGCGTGACATTGCGGACGGCTTTGGGTGGGTTGACGTTGAATCCGTACCTGCAGATGAGGTGCCCCATCACCCCATCTGCTCTTCATCTGCAGCGCTATTTTGATGGACAGCGAACAGGAAGTGTTCCCGGGGGTGGCTTTGACAGGGATCGACCATTTCTCCAGAGTGGTGGGTATCTGGTGGGCCTGTGAGGGCCTGTGAGGGCATCCACGCCGTCGCTAATCGCCAGCTAACGAAAGAGTAGCGGCACCACGGGCCCGGCAGCTTTTTGGCCTTCCAATGATTGGGAGAGATGCGGTTGGTTGGTGTTGCTGATGATGATGAAGAAGAAGTGAGGCGCCATTGGCGAGATATACTTCGTATGTATATGTACTTGTACTTATCATACCTTCCAAAGACAGGAATGAGTGTCGTTGTCAGTGATAGGTATAAAAGGCCTTGGTAGATTCCCCAAAGAAAAGAGACAAGCAGCTGCTGCTGTACCCCTGACTCGTCACCCTGGACCCCGCTGTGGACATTTGACAAGAAGACGAGAAGTAACTCCCGGTAACCGTTTTTCGCCGATCAGCCCATCTCTCGTTCGATCCAAGTTGAAGAAAAAAAAGTTTCTTCTGCAGAACAATGCACAGCAATTGACAGGTGGGAATAAAATTTGACAATCACCTTGCAAGATCGAAATCCGCTCTAGAAATCCAAGGCGAAGAAGTGGAAGAAGCATCCGATATCGACATATCAAGGACAGTGGAGAGGAAACCGGGAAAGGCCTGCATCCGATCCCCCCCAGGTCTTGGACGAGCAAAAAGAGACGGGACGAAACAAGGAAACTCGGGTATGTTGATTTTTTTTATTTTATTTTTTATTTTTTTTCTCTTGTGAGAATTCCATGTCGCGGGGAAGCTCGAATCCGATGCAGTGTCCCCCCCTCCAATTTCCCGGCTTTTTGGGAATTGGGAAGGAGTCGTGCATACTTGCCCAGGCATCAAACCCCCTCATCAATGCGGCCCCACCTCTGCTCCCCCTCTCTTCCCCTCCCCCCCCTCCGTTAGGTGCTTCGGGGCTGCCCCTACTGCACAGTGGACTCCCGAACGCAGTAAAGCTTCGCACTGGCCAGACGCCATCCTCCAGCACAGACGGGTCGCGGGCGTCCCCGACCCCTCCACGTGAAGGTTGTTCACCAGGAGGAGCTGTTCCTTATTTGATGGATGGACACTGAAGTACCCGACCCTTGCAAAATGCCAATGTTTTTACTGATCCTTGGCCACAGAAATTACAACCGACTATTGAAGGAAGACGAAACAAAAGAAAACCATTTCTCTCTGTCTCTTCAGTGTCCCGTCTGTCCTGTCTGTCCTGTCTCTCTCTTTATTTATTTATTTATTTCTCTTTTTACGTCAAAAAGCAAGCTGCATTGACACGCCACCACGCGGACAATTTACCCTTACGGATACCTACCCTACCACTACTCCCAGGTAGCCCCCCTATCCAATCCATTCACTGCGTCCTGCGTGTCTCGACCCCACACAAACGTCACGAGTCCAGCACCGAGCCCCTCCATCGAATCCCTATCTGGGTGTCCTGCAGACCGCCCCGACACAGAGGCCGATCACGCCCGCAGATCCGACCACTTAGAGGACGTACACGTACACAGACGACAACATGGGCTTGTTTTCTAGAAGAGACAAGAAGGCGGCCGCTTCCGGTGCTGACGATCAACAACCACCCTCCTTGTCAACCTCGCAGTCCAAAACCTCTCTCACCTCGGCATCCTCCAGCATCATCACTCCCATCAACACCAGCTCCCGCATCCTGAACCGCACATCTGCAGGTACCACAAGCACCGCCGGCCCAGGCACGCCACTCACACCCTTTTCACCCACCGGAATGAATCCCCAACTCCCCAAGATCGACATGCCGAGACCCCCAGACCCTCAACTGGACCCCGTTGGATATCTGCGCAGCTTGGGCGCCGTCAGAGAGCGATCCAAGATTGTGTTTGGCAAGGCGTGCCGGAATGAATTGAAGCATTTTGACGTTGATATGCGCAAGTTTGCCGATGTTGTTTCGTTTGTTTCCAATATCATCAAGGTGAGTCTTGTTGTTGTTTGATCGGGAATTGGGTTGGGTATCATTGCGGGGGTACACTGACACGGGATATTTGCACACAGAGAGACTACGATGCACCATTCAACACAATCCCAGGACACGGTCGCTACCAGCACTTCGGCGTCGGTGGGCGCGACAGAATCGCCCATCTTTTGGCAACATGGCCCTCAGAGGAGGTGGACAACACGGAGAAGTGCAAGCGCATGATTGACTTGTTTTTGGTCAGCGTGTTGCTTGATGCTGGCGCAGGAACCGAATGGAGCTACAAGAGCCCTGAGAATGGGAGAGTGTACAGACGATCAGAGGGCATTGCTGTTGCCAGCTTGGACATGTTCAAGACGGTGCGTCAACCCCCCCCCCCCCCCCCCCGTGGCCGAAAATTCTGTGCAACGCTAACATGTATCACAGGGACTGTTCTCTGGCAACAAGGCGAACAAGTACCAGGTTGACAAGGACGGCCTTCAGCAACTGACGGTCGAGCAGCTCGCCCAAGGTCTTCAGTCTGGACCTGGGAATGAAATGGCCGGCGTGGAGGGCAGATCTGAGCTTCTCATCCGTCTAGGGAAAGCTCTGGAGAACAAGGATTACTTTGGCGAAGACGGCCGACCAGGAAACATGCTGGATCACATCCTCTCTCACCCCTCAACACAGGCTTCCAGCGTCATCATTGTGCCCTTGCCAACATTATGGAGTGTTCTCATGAACGGCTTGGCACCGATCTGGCCGCAATCACGGACGGCTATCAACGGTGTTTCGCTCGGCGACGCATGGCCATGTGGCTCCATGCCCCAACCTGCCCAGTCGCCAACGAGCCCCACATTTTCCCCTTTCCCCAACACAACCGGCCAATCCAACGGCATCGCCCCATGGGAGAGCATCCTGCCTTTCCACAAGCTCACCCAATGGCTCACATACTCTCTTATGCAGCCCATGCAGAGCATCATGAAGATCCAGTTTGCGGGTACCGAGCTTCTCACCGGGTTGCCCGAGTACCGCAACGGTGGTCTTTTCGTCGATATGGGTGTTTTGACTCTGAAGCCCGAAGATATGGAGCGGGGTCTGAAGCATTACAACGAGTACTGCGAGCGGACGGGCACTGGAGGTGTCGAGGTCGCTCCCATGTTTGAGCCAGGTGATGATGTTGTTGTGGAATGGCGCGGTGTTACTGTTGGGTTCCTCGACATGCTTACCGTCGAGGTCAACCGAGCGTTGAAGACCGAGTTGGCTGGTGGAGAGTTGAGCCTCGCCCAGGTATTGGAAGCCGGAAGCTGGAAGGTCAGTCATTCTCTCATTACCATTAGCAGTGTCTTGGATCTTTTTACTAACTCTCCTTACAGGGTGGCCGGGAAATTGCCGAAGTCAGCAGACCAAACACCAAGGAACCACCAATCCTTATCGACAGCGACGGAACCGTGTTTTAAATCATTGGCCCCTTTGGGTCTTTATCATGGATGCATGCATTGGCGTTTTATTTGCTCTTTGCTATTGCTCTTTTTCTGACTCTTGTCTTGTCTTTTTTGGGTACCTGGCCAGGAGTTCGGATGAACCAAAGACGACCTGAACTGCGGGAACTTTGTCACCTAGAATAAAACCTTTAAACCTTAGATACCAGTTGGATGTATGTTTTGGAAGTTGTTATGAACCATTTTACTCTTATAAAAAGAATAGAATGAAAAGACAATGTCTATTTGTACCAACCTGTTGACTTTGCCGGCCGGCTTGTCTCCCAAAAAGTTTGAGGGAGCAAAGGATGCGTGAGAATGCGGTGACTACTGACAAAAAATGAAAATAGATAATACCAGAGACCACAAGAGTCAGTTATAATTACAGGGTCAGCGCCGTCTTCTCTCCTCTGCCGAATACGCCCTCGGCAACTCAAACGCAGAGCCCGGAGAAAATCGTCTAACCTCAACCCCAAGGCTGGCAAATAAGACCATATCAACTTGCCGGATATATTTCGAACAGCCGACAAGGACATCAACGATCAAGTCCTGATGCTAGAGACAGTATGGACGAAGCTGGAAAGCCAGCTCGGACTGATCCGCAAGATGAACGGCCATCTGAGCAATGACCTGGCGCAAAACCACTCAAACCTCCTTGACAAATTGGAAAGCGTTCTGGGTGTCTCGGTAGGACAACTCGAAAGAGCAACCTCCTCCCGTGATCGCGCGGGCAGCGGAAGAGGAGGAGTCTTGAAACTGCTTCCCCTTGGCAGGTGGAAGTACGCCTTGATGAGAAAGAGTCTGGATGTACTGATTAAAGAGTTGGAGGAATGGCAAGACCGGTTCGACCCTTCATGGTATTTGATCCAGCTCATAAGCAGCGAAGTGCTCAATCCGGCACTTGTCTCGTCGTCTCGTCGTGTCAAGCCTGCCACAACTTCTTCTTCTTCCGGTCCCCTAGACGACATGATTGCTCTGCGTCAAGCAATACAAGACGAGCAGGGCAGCCGGAGGAGGAGCAACTTGTACCAAAGCGCCGAACACCTCGCCCGCAAGCTCTAGCACATCGACCTGGACACCTTCAGCGTCCTCCGCTGCGAGGGACTCATCCAGAAAATAGCCAACTTCCCCCCCAGCACCACCACCACCAACCACCTCTCAGTAGTCTACCAATCCCCCTTGCGGAAAAGCGCACCTCCCGTAACCTTCAGACACCTCCTCTCGACCGCGCTCAGCTGCCTCCGGTCAGTCTCAGCAATAATCGCCGTAGCCAAAGAAACTCGTCCGCTGCGTCAGTTTCATCCACGCCTGCGACCTAGTCCACAAAAACATCCGATCAGACAACATCCTCATCTTCTCCCCCCCTCCCCCTTCATCACCCCTACAACCCACCACCGTCACAACAGACACAACTCCTCCTCGGCCCGCTCTTCCTGATCGGCTTCGCCTAATCCCGCTCCACATCCGGACCAAACCCCCCGCAACAAAACTCCCAGGCGACACGTCCTGGCATCGAAACATCTACCGCCATCCCGACCGCCAAGGCCTCTGCGTCCTTAGAAAAATACGTCATGCAGCACGACATCTACAGCCTGGGGCGTCTGCCTGCTCGAAATCGGACTGCGGCGGTATCTAGTCCGGTTTGCCCCCCCAAAGCGATAACAATAACAACAACAACAACATAAAAAGCAAACCCGGGTTCCCGCTCGAAGCGGCACTAAGAAAAGACCTAACCGACGCCGACTTTTTTGCAAACGCACACGTCCCGGGTGCGACACAATGGATAAAGAAGACCTGGCGGAACTGGCGAAAAGGGAACTGCCTCAGCGGATGTGTGATTTGTATACCGACGCGGCGGTGGATTGTCTGACTTGTTTGGATGTGGGCAGCGAGTGGGAGCAAACCGAAGGAGACGACGATGGGGTTTGCGATTGGGGTCAGGTTTGTGGAAAGAACACTCGGGAGAGTGGGCGAGATATCCGTGTAGAACTGAAGCGACCCAAAAGAAAAAGAACAACAACAACAACAACAAAGAACGAATAAAATTGTGGGACATTGGGTTTTCCTATTGAGGCTCACGAGTATTTTTCATCGTGGCCACGGAAAGCACGAGGCAAAATCCCAACTAACTAACTAACAAGCATGGAAATCAGGTGCACAGTTATTGTGGTGCACAGTTGTGGCCAAGGTCAAAGGCCAAACATATCAAAGAAGATAAGACCTAAGGGTTGATGGTATAATGCAATCTGCATCTGCTTCCGACAAAATTCCGTGTACAAACCCGGAAGTATATGGTTCATAGACGTAGGTTTACATCAAGTCATTGAGAGAGACTGCGCTCCAGGCACCCAGCATTTACGGATATTTGACAATCTTGATCTGGCCTGGATATTTACATTGTCAGCTTCCGAAACCTCTGGACGATGTCTGAGAGAGCAAGGGGCTTTCTTTACCTTTATAGATTTAAGGCCCATTTCCTCCCACAACATCTTGGCCCCACCAAGTGTTTGCATCATCGCGGCCTCCTTTGGCCTGCTACTCCGAAGCACATTCATACTTGAATATCGCCGTGACCCATCCGCCGTCGATGCTTAAGAAATAAGATCGGCGACGTTCATGGGCATCTCATCGATCTGAGTGGAATAGTACACTGTGACACGAGTTAGAAACACTTCAGAACGCTGTTTTCAAGAACTACAGTCACTTACGTTCGATATCACGCAGAATGCGCACGTCTTCGCTGGTCACGAAGTTGATGGCAACACCCTTGCGGCCGAACCTGCCGGATCGACCAATACGGTGGATGTAGTTTTCACGGTTACTGGGCAGGTCGTAGTTGATAACCAAGCTGACTTGCTGTACATCGATACCACGAGCCCACACATCCGTAGATATCAACACTCTGCTGTTGCCCTGTCTGAAGTCCTGCATAATGCTGTCGCGTTCCTTCTGTGGCATGTCGCCGTGCATGCTGCTGACTGTGAAGTTTGCTTCTCTCATCTTGTCCGTAAGCCAGTCGACCTTTCGCCTCGTGTTGCAGAAAATGACAGCTTGTGTGATGGTCAGAGTGTCGTACAGGTCACACAGAGTATCGAACTTCCAGTCCTCCTTCTCCACAGCGATGAAGTATTGCTTCAGGCCTTCCAACGTCAACTCGTCACGCTTGACAAGGATACGTACAGGATCCGTCATAAACTTGGTCGTCATGTCGAGAACGTCGTAAGGGAGGGTGGCTGATACAACAACGACCTGTGTCGCAGGAGGAAGGTAACGGTAGACATCGTAGATTTGTTCCCGGAATCCCTGGTTGAGCAGTTCGTCGGCTTCGTCGAGAACGAGCATCTTAATGTGGCGCGTGCGGAGATGGCGACGGCGAATCATATCCGCAACGCGACCAGGAGTGCCCGAGACGATGTGCTGGCCGTAGTCGAGCTTCCGGATATCCTCGCCAACATTTGTGCCACCAATGCAGGCATGGCACTGCACGTTCATGTAGTCGCCCAACGCCATGACAACGCTCTGAATCTGGGTCGCAAGTTCGCGGGTAGGGGAGAGAACGAGGGCCTGGGTCTCGCGCACCGCCGTGTCGATAACCTGGAGCATGCTGATCGAGAAGGTAGCCGTCTTACCCGTGCCGGACTGGGCCTGGGCGATAGTATCACGACCTTTGCAAATCTGGACGATGGCGCGCGACTGTACGGCAGAGGGGGATTCGTAGCCATAGGCATAGATACCGCGAAGGAGACTCTCTATCATGTGGAAGTAGTGGTTAGTTGATATGTCGGGACGGCGATGGTTCGTCTGGTTTGCGCCGCCCTACTTACCCTTCAGCGACATGGACTCGAAAGTCGGATGGACCGTCACCTCTTTCGAGGTTGAGAATTGAATCTTCTCATCGGCCTTGCGATCAATGCCACTCTCAGCCATTTTGACGGTTGTGCTGATATGATAGGTGGTTGGATTGGTGTGGTGTGGTTGAAAAGAATGGAAGACTGAGGAGGCGAGTTGCACTTTGAGGTGCAGCACAAAAAGTTGCAGGGAGTGATGCAGTGATGTAGTGATGCGCCAACGTTGTCGCGGGTGACAAGTCGTGGGGCATCGGGGGATCCACCCAACGTTTTTTTTTTTTTTTTTAAAGCTGAAAATCAAGCGGTTCCAAGGGTGGCAGAACTTCGGCAAATTCCGCGACTCTGTCAGACGCGTCTGGGCTGGAAGGTTTGATTGGTGGCGACTGCGACAGGCGGTCTTGGACTTTTGGACTCTGGGGTAGTTATCGATTATCTTTTTCCAGCCATCGTCGTCCAACACCTTAATATCCGACAGTAATTTCATCTCCCAGGAGCCGATAATCACCGCCGTCACAATGCTATTAGAAGAGCAAAGATACATCCATGAGGACCTCGAGCGCCTCGAGCAAGGAATTGCCGAGCGCATGGGCGATGAGCCAAAGCATGTATGTCGGATCGTCAAGCGCCCTCTAGGATATGCATTGATTGCTAACAGTTTTTCTTCCAAGATTCGCGACCGCTTGAACAGAGATCATGAAGTCGCTCAACTCCTAGATCAGATCCAACTCCAATCCGCAAAACTCATTCCCATGTACGAGGACAAGTCTGGATTGCGATCGAAGGAGATATTACAGATCAGCACGGGCGACCCATTCGACGAGTTTTACCGCCAATTCAACAGCATCAGAGAACACCACTCACGATACCCGAACGAGCAGGCCGAGAATTCAGAACAATGGTACAAACCACGGAAGGGCGATGATCAGCCATACGTTGTGGAGAGCATGTTCTCTGGCGAGGAGGCATACGGTCGCTATTTTGATCTTCACAGCTGCCACGAATCATACCTGAATCTTCCAAATGCGAAGCGTCTTGCCTACATGCAGTACCTCGATGTCTTTGATAACTTCCAGCCAGGGTTTGGTGGAATCAAGCGGGCAGACAAGATGACGGACCAGTATTTTAAATATCTCGGCGAACTTATGGCGTATCTGGAGTCGTTTATGCGTAGGATACGTCCTCTTGAAAATCTCGACAAGGTTTTCAGCATTTGGGACAAGGATTTCGAGACGGCATGGGAGAAAGATGAGGTTCAAGGCTGGCAGAAGGAAGCATCAGCTGCCAAGACCAACGCTACGTCGCGGACTCTCTCCACGGTCGATGCTGTGTGGTGCGAGGCATGTGAGAAGGAATTCAAGAACGAGAATGTTTATAAGGGTCACTTGAATGGCAGGAAGCATATCAAAGCAGCAGAGGTATTGGCCAAGTGGGAGGACGATCCGGCTGGTGGCACTGGTTCGCACGCATCGCCAGCTCATCGACTCAAGGAGCGGGCGGTTGCTGAGCGCGAGTTCCGAATCAAGAAGCTGGTGGGCGCCATGAACGTCGAGAGGGACGACACCAGGGTCAATGTGGAACGTAGGCAAGGCATGACTGAACGTGAACGCGCGCAGGAGCTGGAAAACTTTTTCAACATTCCAGCGAGCACGAAGAAGGCAGGAGATGAAGAGGAGGAGGACGATGGCGGGGATGACAAGGTCTATAATCCCCTCAAGCTACCTCTGGCCTGGGATGGCAAGCCTATTCCCTTCTGGTTATACAGATTGCATGGCCTTGGACAGGAGTTCCCTTGTGAGATCTGTGGCAACTTTGTCTACAGAGGTCGGCGGGCCTTTGACAAGCATTTTAACGAGACCAATCACATCACTAATCTCAAGCGCCTCGGCATCACCAACACCTACCTCTTCCGAGACATTACCTCCATTGCCGAGGCCGTCAAGCTGTGGGACAAGATTCAACGGGAGGAGAAGAAACACACGGTTGACGATGGGTCGGTGGTGCAGATGGAGGACGCTGAGGGCAATGTCATGCCAGAAAAGGTGTATCTGGATTTGCAGAAGCAAGGTCTCCTTTAAGGGTCGTTTTTTTTTTTTTTGATATGCACAGCCATTGGTGGAAAATAATTTTGTAGTTTTAGCTGATACCCAACAGCATGATGAATATTTTCAAGAGTTCTGACCAACATGGAATGGATGAGGTTGAAGCGTCGATATACCTTGGCATGGCATTCACTGACAAGGCTGGAGTGGCTGGCCGGAGGAGTGTGACAGGGATCTGGGGTTCCACCCTGGAGGGGCAGATCAACTGGAGCGAGTCGACGTCACCCCAGGCGCCAACGTTCTGCCGCCTGCAACAAAGTATGTAAACAAAGAAAAGAAAAAAGGAAAAAAAAGGAAAAAAAGGAAGACAACACTCGCCAACAATCTTTCAACCACAACCATCGAGTATGCCCTAAATCTTGCTGCGCATCTACCCACCTCTACTCAACGCTTCCGGATGGAATCTGCAGAATTATTTGCGACGACGCTTCGGCCAGGCCGAGACTGTCGCAACGCATCCGAATAAAATGCAATAACCCTCCAAGCACTACCAACACCATGACCATTCAATCGAAGCCGATTCCGGCATTATATACCGTCTACATCCTGCGTTCAACAGTTCGACATGCGTCCCTCTATATCGGATCTACTCCCAATCCACCGCGCCGACTAAGTCAGCACAATGGTCTTGTCAAAGGTGGAGCAGCTCGCACGTCGCGAGGCCATCTTCGACCGTGGGAGATGGTAGGCTTAGTGTCAGGTTTCCCAAGCTCAACTGGAGCATTGAAGTTCGAGTACGTCATTTCTTTTGTTCTCATTTTGTTCTCCCCAATCTAACACCCGGGAACAGGTGGGCTTTGACCAATTCGCATCTTACGTTGCACATCCCTACCGAGTCGCGCATAACCGTCTCTTCTCAGCGCAAACGGAGAGGAAAACCTCGCCGACCGCCTCATAGCCTCCTTTCGATTCTTTCAAACTTGCACTTGCTCCTGCGCGTGCCTAGCTTTGAGCGTTGGCCCTTGACGCTCCACTTCTTTGCGCCGGATGTCTACGCAGCCTGGCAAAGATACGACGCAAAGGCCGATGGTCGACTAAGGGCAAGCCTGAAGGTACTCACAGATTTTACCAATCGGGATTCCGTCTCAAAAGCCAGCAAAATCACACCTTCGCGAACCGAGTCCCAGGACGAGAGCAACGAGACCGTGCCCCCTCGTGGAATCCATGCTCTGCCTTTGTACTATGAGCCGATCAAGGATTATGTGGCCAAGGGACAGGATGTGTTCGACTTTGAGCGTCAAGGAGATTGTGTTGTATGCAAAAAGGCATTATCAACAGGTTACGGTCTTCAGGCCATCTGTACCAACACAGGGTGCGAAGGGGTTGGCCACCTCTCCTGTTGGAGCCGGCATATGCTGGGCAGCCGGCAGACCGGTGATATTTTGCCGTTGGAGGGCAAATGTCCCAAGTGCAAAGGGGACGTCCACTGGGCGGAAATGATGAGGGAGTTGACCTTACGAACCAGGGGCCAAAAGGACGTGGAAAGGCTGTTGAAGGTTAAAAAGCGCCGAGTGGCGAAACCGAAGGGCAAAAAAGCTATTTGATATCAAGCATATTTTGTGTACATGATCAGCCATGCATCAACTGCAAAAACCGTTGTGCCACGAAACCTATGCTCAACTGTCGTCGGGAGTTGGAGAGATCCAGATTGCCGATTGCCGGCTTGTGATCCACATGCAGAGGTCGGATGAGTCAGCTTCTCACCCCGCAGCCACCCTCCTTGAACGACAAGCCATTTCTTATTGGCTCCCCAACCGACAAATATTGAATTGGCTGACGGCAATATCAGACCTCCTCCCTGACCAAGTTTCTCATTGTTCTGCACAACACACTGACACTAAATGTCCTAGCCCCGCTCGTGCTTAATTTTTCCAGCGAGATCAATTCGCGATCAACAGCGCAACCGTGACCTGGAGGCCACTTACCGTGCGTTGTTGCGCTGGTCTCCAAGTTTCAGCTTTTCCTTGCCAATTTTGAACCTTACACCTTTCCAGATATGGTTAAATTTCCAGGGGATGGTTCATCGCGTCTCTCAAGCCAGCACAGTTCCCTCAGATGCACCCGCCCCTCTTCGTCTCCACACGTTGTGCGTTCTGCCATTTGCCATGTCGCACAGACTCACCGACATGACATGTCAGATGCTGGTATCTCTCTGTAACCACCCAAACCGCAGAATTTTACCAACACTGGATATCCAGGACTGGGACGTTACTATCTTCTCTTCTCCTTGATCCCCCCCAGCTTCAATTACCCCGCATGCATTGTCTTGTCATCTCTGCGCATGAAGGTGCATGTCTCTTTGTGCGACGATTACATAAGTTTCCATATTGCACATATCCTCTCCCTGGCTTTGCGGATTCGGAGGAGTTTCAATTTTGCAAGAAACATTGATGGAGTGTGGGAAATCATATTTCGACCCAAGCCCCCACCATCGGACGATTTTTTTTCTCTCTCGCACACCTGCGGTTGTTTCTTGCTGCTGGCTACCCAGTTTCGGAGGCAAGAAAGAGATGGGATTTTGGGGGGTATGTAAGTGTAATTGGTACAGTAAAATACATGATGACCACTTGCCCTGGATATAACATGGATCTTAAAAATTCAGCCTCACCTTTGATTCACAAGACAAACATCAACAGAAGCAGATCAACCAACTTAAAAAAGCTCACTATACGAACAATTTCAGCCCGTATGCCGTCTAGTCCGAGAATGAAAGAAAAACACAATTTTCCAGGGGCGTATCTGCGCAATGATGAGGCCCAGGATGACTTTGCAGTTGGGGGACGTCTTTTTGGTGGACCCACTCGTTTGCCGGAATGTCGAATGTGCCATGTCGTAGCAATTAGTTTTGCGCCTCCCCAAAATCGTCCCGACAGCTGCCGCCCTACCTCGCCCTTTTTTGGAACGTCTCCCGTCTTCCGGCGGTCCCCATGCCCCCATGTTCGCACTACCCACCTGCCCGTTCCCCGTCTCCGCCATATCGCTCTTTCCTTCCTCTCCCATACATATCAAATCACACGCAAGAGTTTCTTTCGATCAGGGTGTAATAAAGCCGGATTACCGTTCGACTATTTCCCCAGTTCTATAGACTCTGTCCCAATTGCACCCTTCTCTCATAAACGGGGGGCCTTTCATTAATTCCGTCTTTGCATCCATCCACATTCGTTCTTAAGAGGGCCGAGAACAGGGCCCATCATCGCGTCTTTGGTTTGTCTTGAAGATTTGATGGTGAGTACCACTCTTCCTCTGCACCGTGCTGTTTGCACTCTAGGGTTCATATTGCTTTGGGCCTCGGTAGCGGGAGGGCTATTTGCTTCTCCGATACATGTTGGCGCGTGATCTAATTCCACATTGTCGCATCTTGTAGGTTCCCGATTTACGATGCGCCGGACACACGAATCCTTTTGACCAGTAGAAACTCAAAACTTTCCACCTCAGCACCGACATCGCCCGCGGCAGTGGGAATACCCGTCACGTCCCCCGCTGACCAGCGGATCTCCCCACGAGGATGGTCTCGACCCCTTCAACCGCCGCCGCAAACGGATCGAGTGCCAATGCGACGGCAAAAGGATCACCAGCTATGGCGCCCCCAGCATCCCTCGTCGCCGGTGCGAAACAAAAACCCGCACAGTTGAACTCGAATGGCTACCACCCACAAAAGTCTCAAATACCACTTAGCTCCATGAAGAGCGCTCCTCTAGATCTCTCGTCAGTTGAGAGACGCGGCCAGCCGACGGCCTGCAAAGAACCCACAACCAAGAGGACCAGGCCACACGGTCTTCAGGAAGCTCCGACGTACCGGCCGACGGAGGAGGAATGGAAGGAACCGTTTCAGTACATCAAGAAAATAACTCCAGAGGCATCTCAGTATGGAATATGCAAGATCATTCCGCCAGCGTCGTGGAATCCTGATTTTGCCATCGACACAGAGGTGAGCGATTGCGGGCGAATTGAAGGACTCGGATGAGAGGGAGGAGGGCCTCTTGATTACTGACGTAAACTTTTTTTCTTTGCAGAAGTTCCATTTCCGTACGCGCAAACAGGAGCTTAATTCCGTGGAGGGCAGTAAGGCTCCCCGTCCCCAACATTACCCCACCCCTTCATTCCAACAAGATGCTGAGGGTGATGGTCTAGGCACGCGAGCGAATCTCTCCTATCTCGACGCGCTCGCCAAATTTCACAAACAGCAGGGCAATAACTTGACGAGATGGCCCTACGTCGACAAGAAGCCGCTCGACTTGTACCGACTGAAGAAGGCGGTTGAGGCCCGTGGCGGATTCGAAAAGGTCTGCAAGCTGAAGAAATGGGCAGAGATTGGACGCGATTTGGGTTATAGTGGCAAGATTATGTCGTCTTTGTCAACATCGCTCAAGAACTCGTATCAGAAATGGCTCTGCCCGTATGAGGAATATCTAAGAATCGCCAAGCCAGGAGTTCACCAGCAGCTGGAACTCGAGTATGGCGGTCCTCTGACACCCAGCCCGGCGCCGAGTCCGATGAAACGGTCCACTGTCAACACGCCCCTGAGCGTTCGAGCCGAGTCACCGGCACGACAAGCCACAGACGCGCTGCAGTCTACCATGAACGGCCACTCCAAGGATTCTGAAGATACCTCGGTCCTGGATACACCGACGCATCCTCCGCCAAAAGTGACTTCCGGATTTACCGCAATCAATTCGGGCAGTTTTACGGCAATAAACTCGGGGTTCACCAGCATTAATCGCCCGCAAAATCTCACTCCAGACCAAAGAGGCCAGCCCATCTTCAAGGGGGTTGGCACACAAACTCCTTCTGCAAAGAACACACCGGAGTATCGTCCTTCTTCTCTCGGTCCCGGCCTCAAACGACAGCTGAGCTGTGACAGCCTGGATTTGGCCAAGAAGGACCCTGCAGCTGACAAGGACGATGGAGACCCAGGGAGTCGAAGGAGCAAGCGTCTGAAGAAAGGCAAGTTCACAATAAGCCCTTGAACTGTCCTCTGGCTATTTTGAAGGTAGCTTCAGGGGCTCTCAAGAGACATGCAGCTTGTTGCTGCTGCCTCCATTTGTTCAACCCCTCAACTCCTAACAACCCCACATCCCCGATGTTTGTGATTGGGCAAGGTTATTTACTAATGCGGACTGACTCGCAGATACCGTACCCACTGTTGCGGGTTCGCACATGTCACTCTTCCGACCATCGGTTCCCAGGATACCCCGGGATGAAGCTTCAGCACCAGGAGAGGTATGCACACGAGCTTTGCTGCCTTGATACACCATCTTCATCTTGGCTAACATGTTATCAGAGATGTGAACTATGTGGCAGAGGCGAGGAAGAATCCAGCTTCCTTTTGATTTGCGAATCTTGCGACCATGGTTATCACGGCACGTGCCTCGACCCTCCGGTGAAGGTCAAACCAGAAACAGAATGGAACTGCCCGAGGTGCCTTGTCGGTGATGGACAATTCGGCTTTGAAGAGGGTGGGCTTTACTCACTGAAGCAGTTCCAGGAAAAGGCAGCCGACTTTAAGCAAGGATACTTCGAGAACAAGATGCCGTTCGACCCAGTACTCAACTGTCATCGGCCAGTGACCGAGGATGATGTCGAACGGGAGTTCTGGCGACTCGTCGCGGATCTCGAGGAGACTGTGGAGGTAGAGTATGGAGCAGACATCCACTGCACCACCCACGGCTCAGGATTTCCAACGATTGAGAAGAACCCCACCAACCCTTACTCAACCGATCCATGGAACCTCAATATCCTGCCGCTTCATCCAGACAGTCTGTTCAGGTATATCAAGTCAGATATCTCTGGCATGACGGTTCCCTGGGTGTACGTTGGCATGATTTTCTCGACCTTCTGTTGGCACAACGAGGACCACTACGCATACTCGGCCAATTATCAGCATTTTGGCGCAACCAAGACGTGGTACGGAATTCCAGGCGAAGATGCTCTGAAGTTTGAGGATGCGATGAAAGAGGCCGTCCCGGAACTCTTCGAGACACAGCCAGACCTTCTGTTCCAACTTGTCACTCTGCTCACGCCGGACCAGCTGAAAAAGGCGGGGGTCCGTGTCTATGCCTTGGACCAGCGTGCAGGACAGTTTGTTATCACTTTCCCTCAGGCATACCATGCCGGTTTCAACCACGGTTTCAACTTCAATGAAGCTGTCAACTTTGCCCCCGCTGATTGGGAGCCTTATGGCTTGGCAGGAGTGGAAAGGCTCCAGATCTTCCGCAGACAGCCGTGCTTCTCACATGACGAACTTCTGTGGACCGCAGCCGAAGGAACTGGCAACAACGGTGGACTAACTATCCAGACTGCCAAATGGCTAGCTCCAGCGTTGGAGAGAGTCTGTCGTCGCGAGCGTGACCAAAGAACAGAGTTTATCACCAAGCACGATTTTATCGCGACACGCCGTGATTCCAAGCATCCCGTTGAGCACCACTGCGTCTTCAACAATCAGGGCACCGAGGACGGCGCTGCCGTCAAGGACTGTCTCTTCACGTTCAAAATTGATGACGACGACGTTCCGGAGGAGGACTATGGATGCTATTACTGTAAGGCGTTTACCTATTTCTCTCGGTTCATCTGCCAGGAGTCCGGAAAGGTGCTTTGCCTCGTTCATGCCACTGGCAGCCACTCATGCTGTGGTGTCTCAGATGCCGAAAGATTGCTTGGCAAAAAGCACGCCGTGTACTACCGCAAGTCAGATGAAGCCCTCTCCATGATGTGCAAAAAAGTGGCCGACAAAGCCGACCTGCCGGAAGCATGGGAGGAAAAGTATGACAAGCTGCTTGAGGAAGAGGCGAGGCCTTCTCTCAAGTCTATGCGGGCCATCTTGAGTGAAGGCGAGAAGATCCCATATGATTTACCCTCGCTCCCGACGCTCAAGGCTTTCGTTGATCGCTGCAATCATTGGGTAGACGAGGCCCTCAACTACACGACGCGGAAGCAGGGAAATCGCCGAAAGGATAGGCCTTGGCAGCTCGGGGGCCGGAAGTCTATTGGAGGGTCCGCCCAGGACCAGAAGGACCGTGATGTTTCCAATATCCAACGACTCCTGGAGGAAGCAAAGGCAATCGGATTTGACTGCCCGGAAATCCTCCAGCTACAAGAGCGTGACAGCGACATCAAGCATTTCCAAGCCACTGCCACTCGGATGCTCGAGTTTCGCCAGACTCATGCCATTGAGCCTGTGGAAAAGCTTTTGGAAGAAGGCCAGGCTTTCAATGTTGATATCCCCGAGCTCGACAGGCTTCAAAGGTTGTTGGAGCAGCTGCAGTGGAACGAGAAGGCAAGCACGAGCCGCGGCACCTTCATGACCCTCACTGATGTTAGGGCCCTCATTGAGGAAGGTCAGCGGCTTAACATTCCGCCCTATAACGACTCTCTCTCGTATTACGTCGAACAGTTGGCTGCCGGGCACCTGTGGGAAAAGACCGCTCAGGAGCTTATCAAGGCGGATTCCGTTCATTACCCGCAACTTCAGGCACTCTCCGATCAGGTGCAGGCTTCCGCTCTTCCCGTCTCACCCGAGACCCTTGCTGCGGTAGACCAGATCCTCCACAAGCAGCGCGAAGCTCATCGACAGATTATGGACCTCAACGAGCGCTCCCAGAACCCAGATTACGAAAAGAGACCCAAGTACGCCGAGGTGGCAGAGGTTATGAAGAGGATTGAAGAGCTTCAGGCCAAACCAACCGGTACCCATGAACTAGAAAAGGAACAGAAACGACACGAGGACTGGATGCGGAAAGGCAAGAAGCTGTTCGGGAAAACCAATGCTCCCTTGCACATACTCAAGTCGCACATGGACTATGTTCTAGACCGAAACCTCGACTGCTTTGATATCGTTCACGACAAACCCAGAGTGCCAGCCGAACCTGCATCGAGAGAGCCAAGCCCCTCTGATGTCGAGAAGGTCAATCGATGGGAGGACCCCAAGTTCCGTGAGGTGTTTTGCATTTGCCGCCGCACAGAGGCTGGCATGATGATCGAGTGCGAGCTTTGCCATGAGTGGTATCACGGCAAATGCCTCAAGATTGCGCGAGGAAAAGTGAAGGAGGACGATAAGTACACCTGCCCCATCTGTGACTGGCGTGTAAAGATTCCTCGGGATGCTGCCCGCCCCAAGTTGGAGGACCTCGTAGCTTGGCGCGAGGAGATTTCTACCCTTCCCTTCCAGCCAGAAGAGGAAGAGGTGTTGGACAAGATCATTGAGAACGCGCAGGCGTTCCGCAACCACATCAAGCCGTTCTGCAATCCCGTCATGGCCACAGCCTCAGAAGCGGATGCCCAACGCTTTTACTTGCGCAAGATTGAGGGTGCCGAGGTTCTCCTTGCATACGAGACCAATTACTTCCGCCAGGAGCTTCACAAATGGAGCCCGGTCGCCCCGGAGCCACCCCCGGTGCTCGAGTCGTCCAAGAGCACCCGGAAACCCCGCCCGACCAAACTACAAAAGATACTTCTTCAGTACGGCGTGTCGGATCCAGATGACCTACCGGAGAGCGTAAAGGGCAAAGCTAACAGCCTCAAGCGAAAAGCGTTGAATGCCGAGGCTATTGCAGCTGCGGCGGCAACAGGCTCCGGTGCAGGCCCCTCAGCCACAAGCCCTGGATATGCGCCGAGTGCCCAATACTACTCGAGACATTCATCCACCCAGCCCGCGACGCCCGGTCTCCCAACCTCTAACCACAGTCGCGGCACCTCGGCACATGGCGTGGAACCCGGCTCAGCCCATGCCCCGTACTTCATCCCAGACGGTGCCGGACCCCAACTGCTCGTCAACGATAACTCGACACACAGCCTTGAGGAGCGACTCCTTCAGGGAAATCTTGATGATGAGGAGCTCAACGCTCAGTTATCTACAGAGTCTGGTAAGGCCAGGATTTTGGAGATACTGTCGCGGACTGAAACGGGACGTCAACGGGCCAAGGACATGTTCGGTCCCAATGTGTGGGGCTCTGTCGCTGCCTCAACAACACCGACGGCTGCACCGGCCCGAGACAATAGCGATCCGCTGGGTATTGGGCCTGGACACGAGGCAGACGGTGACGACAGCATGTTTGTGGATCTTGTTAACGACGGGGATGAGGCTATGGGTGGTCATCACCAACATGCTCACGCGAACGATGCTGCTGATTTGATGGATGAGGATCAGGGAGAAGCCGCTTCGCTAATGGATGTTTCGACTTGAAGTAGGCTCGTCGTGGGTGTCTTGGAGGCTTTTTTTGTCAAATTTTTATAAGATGGGGGTGGAGTTGGTTTTTTTTTTTTTTTTTTGCTTTCTGGCGTTATTACGAGAAAAAGTAAAGGGGTGGCAATTATCATTTTCTTATTACTTTGCCATCAGCCTGGTTTACATTGGTTGCGGGGGTGACTTAAACTAGCGACGGTGCGGGAAATGGTGGGTAAAGAGAGACATAAAAGATAAAGCGGTTTCGTTTTTGTTACTTGTTGTATGTATGTGTTAATTATATGGTGCTGGGTGGAGCAATTACATTGATCAACATCAATATTCCTTTTTTTTTTTTCCTTCTATGTAAACTATCTCTCTCTTTATCGTGGGTTTACTTGATGTCGTCTGCGGAACCTTTGGAGGTGAGTTGGTGGAAGGGAAGATGTTGTTTACTATTTTGCTCTTTGGCGCAAATGTTTGGTGATGAGTTTGGTGGTTCTCTCTATTATTGCATCTGCGAGTTAGACTCTCAAGGCAAAGAAAGATGGAGAGAACAGTGAGTGGTACAGGGAAATAGGAGAGCAGGGTGTCGAAATAATGAGGATAATTAAAGACATGTCTATTCTGATATATCTAATCCTTTCTTTTCGTATCTCCAAAACTTTTTA
This sequence comes from Cladorrhinum sp. PSN332, assembly GCA_033297175.1. NCBI lineage: Eukaryota > Fungi > Ascomycota > Sordariomycetes > Sordariales > Podosporaceae > Cladorrhinum > Cladorrhinum sp. PSN332. Next base: position 41,012 of record MU858877.1, read on the forward strand.
AATTGTCCTCAAGAAGCATATGTATATATGTACATGTCATACCAATCTCAACCCATCCCACATCTGTCCTGTTTACCATTCTCGGCTGTCCTTATGGCCACCTCCTTCCCCTTTGCATCCTCCACCAAAGTAACCGTCGGCGACAAAACACCATCGTGGCACATGTTTACTCCGACATGTTCACTTGCTCCAACCCCCCTCAGCAGCCCCTTGAACGTCTCAAACCCCACAACATACATCCAGGAGGTCTATCCAAGGAGAGCTTGATGAGAGAGTGGTTATTTCAAATCTGAATCACGGAAGTAAGCCGGCCATTCCAATTCCTCTCTATGTGTGCCTATTCCATAACTTGAAAACGCTTGCAGGCCTACAATATCAATCAGAACCCAAAATTTCCGCCAAAGTTCAGATCATAATTCCATTGTCCGTCTCCTCGTCCGGCTCCCTCACTTCTTCTCGTCTATCGTCTTCCCACTCCCAGAATTCTCAAACTGCCCAACCTGTGCCTTATCACTGGCACTGCCAGACTCCAAATCATCCAACCCAGTACCCTCCTCAACAATATTCATCCCGGCCGGCTTCGTCTTTTCAAACTCTCTTCCTCTCATTTCGGGCCCAAAGGCAGCCGTGACCACAATGCCCAGAGCAATAATCGCCGTTGCAATGCCCATGGTCGGACCATAGGCCTCTGCTCGTTTTCCAGACACGCTCCTGACAAAGTGGCTCTCAGAAATGGCATTCACTATCTGCGCGGACGGAGAGGAAATCATGTTGCCGAGTTGGTAGGTAATACCGGGGAATGAAGAGCGGAACGCGGGCGGTGAAAGCTCGTTGAGGTGAATGGGAATCACACCCCAAGCTCCCTGAACGAAGAATTGCATGAAGAAGCCCGACGCAGAGAGACCGCGTTCGCCCTCGGGGAGAATCCAAGCTGGGATGAGAGCCATGCTGACTATGGCGGAGACGATGATGGTACGTCGACGACCAAACCACTGCGAGATGTATCCAATGATGGTCCCGCCTACGCAGGCGCCCGTCTTCATGATGATGCTGGCGCGGCTGGCGCTGTCATTCTCCAGCTCCTTTTGTGTGAGCATGAAGGTCGTGTAGCTGTCCTGGGAAGTGTGGCTGTAGTCTGAGGAGAGAAAACGTCAGTATCGTGTATCAACCACTCGATCAAGGGTACTATAGTGCCACTCACAGTTGAACCAAGTCATCAAGATAATACAGTAAATGCACATCTTCCACTCCTGCGCCAACATAACCTTGGTCTCCCTCCAAAACGCGCCCGCGCTCGCCGACTTCTGCTTCCCCTCCTTCCTAGCATCCAAAAACTGCTGACTCTCGGGGAAAAAACACCTCACAACCCCAACACCAATCGAAACCCCCGCGGCGATCCAGAAAACAGTCTTCCAGCTCTCATCCCCTCCGCCGACACCCAAATTCGCACAAGCAGCACACACATACCCAAACGAATACCCTTGCTGCAGAATACCCGACATCAACCCCCTCGCATCCACGGGGCTATTCTCCAGCGCCATCGCGATAGCGTTCCCGTAAACCCCGCCCATAAACAACCCAAACAACGCCCTCACGGCCAAGAACTGGTGGAAGGTGGCACTGTAAATAGTTGCAATCTGCAGCACGCCCAAAATAATCATGTTGAAAACCATGGGCCACTTCCGACCCCATTTATCCCCCGCTAGACCAAACATTGCCGCTCCCAGCGATCTCAGCAGCAAAGTCAAGGTGATAGCGGTGGAAATGTTGGTCTTGGTGGTGTTGTAGTAGTGCGCCAGCTTGACTTGCTGGATAGACAAAGCGTGGAAGTCAAAAGCGTCGGCGCTCCAGGCGCAAAAGCCGACAATGAAGAAGAGCCAGTCGCGGGCCGAGAGCTGGGCGAGCAGGGAGATTGGGTTTCTCAGCGGGACCGGTTTGCCCCATTCCGTTGATGATGATGTTTCGTTGGTTTGAGGGTTGCCGGTGACGAGCATGCGCTGTTTGAAGTTGAAGAGGTCTTTCCATGACTGTTTTGCGGTGGGGAGGATGCCTGTTGTTTTTTGTCAGTTTGGAAAAATGAGGAGAGGGAGAGCAGGAAAGCAACGGATGGACGTACCCGTTGCAATTGGGTCGGCTGGTTGGCCTGTTCGCTCCATTTTTGAGGCGCGGGCGAGATGGTCACCGTATTCACGAGTCGTGGACGGAAAAGAAGAAGAAGGGGTGGGAAAAATGTAATTCGAAAGCGATGGGGAAGGAAGAAAGAAAAGAACTTTGGAATGCCCACGGACCACAACAGACAGTCTGTCTTAGACTTGAGTAAGATGAGGAACATGGAGAGTCCGAATTGCCTGGGGAAACCGCTGCATCTTATGCTGTACCGGGGGACTCAGAGTTAGTGAAATCATCCCCCCTCCTTCCTCCGCACACGCTTGCAGCCGGACTTGGGGTAGGTAGCATGGGAGGCGGGCGCCGTTCCAGTGTGGACGGCGTCGGGTATGTGGCCTGGCCACGCCAGGTTAAGTTAATCAACAGTCCGGGTGATGCTCTCTCACCAAAAAGGAGCATAGACGTCATGTGGGGACATATCCTTGGTCTTCTGTCAAACCTTGGCTCGATCAAACGTTGCCTGACAAGAGATTCCAAGAGGCGCCATCGTGGCTTGCCAGGCGCCTTGGCAGATGCTTGATTTCGCCTGTGCCGAGGAGGGGAAAATAACAACCAATCGGATGCAACTTGCAACTGCTGCCCACACTGGGCGAAATGCGGAGAGCCTCCCACCTCCGAAAGGGTGTTGAGTGTCTGTTCACTGTTCAATGCCACCTACCCCAGCCAGTTCGCCTCCGAGCGGAGAGCCGAACGGCCAACCAGCAAGGGAAAAGTGGCGCGTGTCCGGTCCCGGATCTGGAAATCTATCCATCCCCAGACCCGAGATTAGGCCGTTGAAGCTACAAACCTGCCGCCTTGGCTCATGAAGGGGAGTGACCGCCCTGAGACCATCCAATGATTTCGAAGCACCGAACTGCAATGCATGTCTCGTCCCATGCTGATAAACCCTCCCACCTTCCTAATTCAAACCACACGCACAAAACTCTGGAGCCACCATCCGCTCACCGCTGATCATCCGGAAACTCCACACCAAAAGCCGTGTGACTGTAACTCCCACCGACCACCCCTCATTCCTTTCTGATGAGTGTTTTTCCGTCCGTCGCGGGGTAATATTTGTTCCCTCACCTCATCAGCCCATTCAATGGTATGGTCAGATCAATCTGATCCTTCCGAGCAAAGAAGGAAGGTGTTGTGCGTGCCCATGCCGTGGCGGACTATACTCGGGATCCCACCCGTTTATACAGGTGCCTCATTGTGGGACGAGACACAGCACTAGCCTCCAGGCAATGATCTGTGCAGTGGAGGGAAATCGGTGAGGCGTGCCGCATTAAAATACAACTCGAACGTGGGTATATATCATGGGTTCCTGCTTTTGATCCCAAGGAAGGTACATATAGTTACACATCAGAATACCTGCTCATTTTTGGGAAGGCCCGTTGAATTCCAAAAAGGCATCATGATATTCACCACAAGGTTACGCTCTAACAAACAAACAAACAAACAAACAAACATTCAAGGGGATATATTATTGTATTGATCGTAAAAATATGTAAGCCAAACTCTCTATTCTCCAAGTCTGTCGGTTGAATCATATCTCATCTTATTAATGTTGAAAGTACCGAACCTGTACCATCATAGGTCCCATGCTATGCAACTCCATAAAACCAACCAATGTGCTCCTAATGCTCCTCGTAAATCATCCAGTCCCATTTCCATGCTTGTCATAAGATCATACCCATCATCCGTGTCATAAAATTCTTATCACTCATCACAATCTGGTCCCCTTCACGACCTGATACTCTCGTATCCATGTCGGTGCCGGACAGCAGCACCACCTCCCAATAATGGCTCAGAAACACCATCAAGCGGTGCCTTCCTAGACCTCCTGTACCTCACCACGTCCTGTCCATACTCATCAATCACGTTTTCTGCCACGAGGACGTAACCCCCAAACCTCGGCATTACCTTGGTCCAGACGATCCAATACACACCGCCAAGGAGAAGAATAGCAATTCCCACCAGCGGGAAAGCGTAGTATGGGTAGCCGTCGGCGTTCCAGTCGCTGTTTGGCGGGATGAATGGTGTGAGGGCGAGGAAGAGGTTGAGAAGAAGGTAGACGACCGAAACAGGGAGGTGAGTCTTCCATGGAGAAGACCAGTTTTCCGACTTTTTGTATTGCAGGTAGATTAGGCCACCTGCCACACAGCCGTTGATCCATGCTCCTGGGTAAGTGTATCTGGACAAACACGTTAGTTGCGACAAATTCTGGCAGGGATTGTTGATAGCCAACTTACAGGTTGACAACAAAGTTGTAAGCCGGACCAGGAGGGGGCGCGATGAGAACAATGACGGTGACGATCCAGTGCAGTAACAACTAAATTTCGGTCAGTCGGAAGTATTGGAATCATTTTCACGGTCCTGGTATCACTTACAGAAGCGGCCGGGGTGTTGAAAGGCTTGCTGGAAGCCCAGAATTTGCTCCACGGTAAGATGCCTTCCTTGGCCAATTCCTGGTTGACCCGAGAGTGAGCAAAACTGACGGCCAAAACGTTGCCAATATTGCTGAGGGCGACGAATGCCGGTAAGCTCCTTGCTGCCACGCTCTCGCCAAACATGTTGCGGAAAAAAAGCCCAGCAACAATAACCTCAGACTTGGCCAGTTCTGCCTTTGGAATAGCGGCAAAGTATGCAACGTTGGCCAGCACGTAAAGAACGGTAATACCGATAACTGCAAGCGGCGCCGCGATCTTGAGGGTTCTTTGCGGATTCTTGAGCTCCCCCATCACGTAGTTTGCGTTTTCCCAGCCCTTGTAGCTGTACACGACCTGCAAAAGAGCAGTTGCATAGGCGTATGCACCACCGCCACCATATCCATCTCCCTTTTCGATAGCCCAAAAGTTGTCGAAATTGTGAGGATCCGGAACGAGACGATAGCCAGCCAGCGCCGCGAACCCGGAGAAAACGATGAGCAACAACACCAGAACCTTGAAGATCCCCAGCGCGTTGGTCAGTCTCAACCCCCATTTTGGAAGAACCGCATGCAAAAGCACGACAAGCGTCATACAGATGACTGCAATCAGACGCGGGAACCATCCATCAGGCATCGGATGGCCAACAGCCAAGAGCACATATCGGCCAAAGGCGAGCGAATTGCCGGCTGAAAACCCCAGGAGGATCATCTGCACGGCAAAGACGCTAGTGGCGAGAAAGGGAGGTTTCCGGAACACGCGCTCGAGATAGTTCTTCTCGCCTCCGGACCGGGGGATCGCGAGGCCGAATTCTAGGTAGACGCTCAGACCGGAAAGGGTGAGAATTCCTGCCGCCGCCCAGAGAGCCAGACTGATGCCGACCGATCCCGTTGCCGCGAAGATGCTCGAGGGGGTCGAGAAGATTCCGGTACCTATCATCTTGTTGAGGATAAGGAACACGGCGCCCATGACACCGATCTTTCTCGATTCCGGAAACATATTCTCCTCCTCGATGTCGATGATCTCGCTGGCTGCCTCGCTGTCGACTCGGTCTTCGGGGTCTGCAGTGTAAGATGGAGGAGGTTTCTTGTAATCTGGATTATCCGCCATTGTTGTTGTTTCTTGACGGATGTGGTTGTGGTTATGGTTGTGGTGGATCCCCTCGAATGAGCGATGGTCGACGTAATGAGACGTAATGATTGGTCGGTGAGGAGGCTGGCGGCGTTTGGTGGTAATTGGTGTTTTGGGGATGATGATCTAACAACAACCACTTTTTGAGATTTCCAAGCGGGAAAATGCCATATAAATGCAAAACGCGGTTTGGAACCTTGGAATGATGATAAGAGTCATTTTGGCCTTTTTTTTTTTTTTAAAGAAGGTCGCACCTTCTCTTTGCATTCTTGATCATGTCAGATGGCTCTTAGCCCGATTGCGTGCTCGTGAGACGTGATGGCACAGGCCCAATCGGCTCCACACCTTCTTCGCCGGACTCGGATCGGAACTTGAAACCCCCAAACGTCTCTTGGCATCATTTTTTGTGCAAGTTGTGTGACCTCCCAATTTTCCTTTTCCTGTTTAGGTGAACAGGTTTTGATGATATCAGATTTGTTGTGGATTCCGAGGGCAATTATGTGTGCAGGTGAAGAGAGCTGCATCACTTCCTCTCCAGACCTTTAAACGCAGATAAGCTGAATTTCTTGGCCTTTGGGGCTTGCAGCCAATCGGAGCTTCAGAGCTCCAAATACTCACAATTGAAGTATTTCGACTTCGGTATCACCACCACAAGTAGAAAGTTGAAAATCTAACTAATGATTTCAGCTCTACTACTAAGAAATAGCTGGTCAACCTTTTTTTTTCTTCTTTTTTTTCGGTGCTCCTCGCTAAATTTACTTGGATTCATTTTGTTTTTGGCAAGCATTCCGAATCAGAATATTTCATGCGATTTACGCCACTCCTGAGTTTTCAACATCTTCATTAAGCCTATCTGACCACGACCGCCATAGTTGCGCCAACAAGGCTTGGAAAGATGGTAGACTATCACTCCGAAGACAGCTCTGGCATCGGCGACCCGACAGGCATCATCGGGAACAAGATTAATAACTTGCCTCCAGTACACAGCTTCGTCACAATCTATCGACTTGAAGGATTTCAGAGCGTCTCCGAAAAGGCGGTTGCGCAAAATCTATCAGAAAACCACCTACCCGACCACGTCAAGTGCTCTCCCCGGTGGATCGCCGCGCTTGCCTCTCTCGCAGCGCCAGAAGCCAGCCCTTACTGCAGACACGGCAGCATCAACACGATTGACGACTTCCTCGCGTCCTTCAAGAAGGTCAACCCTTCAGAGGAACATCCCTTCCTCGACAGGATTCCCCCTCAGCTCGACATGTTGCGGGGGACGCCGCCCTCGCCCGTCCTCTTGAACGTGGCGGCGAGGATTGACCTGCTCGAGCACGTCTGCCTGGCCTGTATGCTCCAGAACTTCTCCGACCGCGTCGAAGACAAAACCCCCAGGAGCCGCCTGCGTGGGTTGAGCGCCAACGCGTCCGCCTCGCCCTTTGGGAGCTGGCTTTCGACTGGGCCGTCCGTCGAATGATTCCCGCTCGGCGCCGGGGTCCATGTATGCCTGCGAGGGGTAACTGGTTTGGCGAACAGCGCTGCACGGGTGGCGCTTTCGACGTGGGTATTAAATTCGGAGATGCTTTCAACTGCAGGCTTGGAGGTGGGTACTTCTATTCGACAAGTTTATGCATAGACGCCCACCGCGAAGCAGCGGCCATGTACATTGTTCTCCAAAGCGTTTTCGGGGGCGATTCCCCTCTTATGATGTCTTTGGTCCCGTGGCTGTGGAATCTCTGGCGCTCAGGATCAGCACCATTAAATCGACCCCTAATCTGTTAATTAAAGGACGCGGAGGATAGCAATGTTGTGAGGCTAAAGGTACTACTAGTACACGGCCAGAAAGGGAGTTGCGAAAAGTCAGATGGAACTTTGATCATGCCGGGTTGGACACTTATTACGGCTGTGTCGAAATGGTCGATCGCAAACGCACCGAGGGTCTTGTCGTCATCTCTCGGAGTGGAGTGTCTTTTCCTTGCAGAAAGGAAACGTCCGACTTGGTACCACTGGGAATAGCGTTCTGGGATACTACCGCGCGCGACGTTTACAGTCTCGACGTGGTTCGCTGTAGGATATGCGGCCATCTGGGAGCGGGGAGCTGTTGTCAATGATGAAAAAAGGCCTGCGAGTTTGATGCTCATTTACTGATATTTTACCGCACGGCAGCTTGGATCCGGGAAACAAATGACAAAGATTCAAAAAACGCTGGGGAATAAAAAGAAAAAAGAAAAAGGGGATTGATTGTGTGTGTAACAATAGCAAAGCAATAATTGACGGGGGAATAGCCCAAAAATAAACGCAATGCCCAATAACAGGATTGAACTGTTGACCTTCGCATATACCAAATATGACTCCACCAGGATGGAATGATATTAGTACGACGCTCTAACCAGCTGAGCTAATCGGGCTTACATGAGTCATGTTCTGGCACTTTTTATAGAGCCTTAAGTGAGGGCATTCTCACTCCAGCCGAGTCAGGGACTCTAGGGTTCTTTATATGTATATCACACAGATCAACGCAAGGCGTAGGGAGGGAAAGGGTGTCCAGATCACTAGAGCAACAAAACAGAGGGAAAGAATACTCCTCATTTTTTGCTGTTAAAATCCGACTTGAACTTCGGCCTGGAAGCAGCCTCCTTACTAGATAAAGTCACAAATTTTCCCGCCATTCCTCCCCTCGTCTCCTAATCCCGCCCCCTCAAAATATCATCCGCAATCTTCTCCCCCAACCCGTACAGCGTCCCCTGCGGGTGCGTAGGCAACTGGACAGGCACCACGCTCATGTCAGCCACCCTCAGCCCCCTGACCCCGCCCAAGACTCTCCCCCTCGAGTCGACCACGGCGTCTTTGTCTCCCGGCTTCCCCATCGAACAGGTAGAACTGGCATGCCAAATGGTCGTCGCGCTTTGCCTTATAACCCCCAAAATCTCTTCATCTGTTTGGATTTCCTCGCCGGGGAATATTTCTCCCCCCGCCTTGACTTGTCCCAAAACGGTCGAATTCAAAATCTGCCTCAGCCGTTTGAACGCCTGAACCAGAATCTCCCGGTCTGCTTCGTCGGCAAGCCAACCTAAATCTATAACCGGTTTATCCTTCATAGACCCCGAGGAGATTGTAACGTTTCCTACCGAGAAGGGCCGCAACAAAACAGCTGCTATGAATCCCACCGTCGAGCCAAGGTCAGCGGAGGGACCGCCCGCGCCTATGATTTCTATTTCCGGCCAGTCCGTTTCGAGGGCGGTGTCCAGAAGTGACCGCGTGCGGTTTGATAGCCCCGCTCGAAAAGAAGAGGGAAGTTTCTCAAAGGATAAGAGGGCGCCTAGGGAAGTTAGCGGCCCCGCTTGGTGGTTTAGGTACTGGTGGAGGATGGAAGCCTGGACTTTGGGGTCGCGGGAGCGGATGTACCCGCCCCCCGTGGGGAGGGAGCCTAGCAGGCCGGTGGCCAGGTTGATCGTGATTTGGTCTTGGAGGTTTTGGCCTACGCCGGGGAGGTCGGAAATGACGGAAATGTTGAGAGGCGAAAGAGTTGAGGAGGGGCCGATGCCTGAGACTAGGAGGAGCTGCGGGGAGTGGAAGACGCCCGCCGAGATGATTATTTCTTTTCTGGCCGAGAGGGTGTATTCGACTGGGTTCTGGCCGGTGGCGACGGTGACGCTTGTGGCTTTTTTGGCTTGGCCGAAATTGATTTTGAGCGCTTGGGTGTGGTGGTAGACCGTTATTTCCGTTCGGAGGATTACATCCTCTAGGTATGCCCTGGCGGTGGACCGCTCGGCAAGGGTAGGGTCGACCGTGATGGGGATGTATGAACTGAAGCCTGACAGGGCGCCGCTGCTGAATCCTTCTTTGCTCTGGGGCAAGCCCTCTGCTTGGAAGGTTTTGGCGAACCAAGTGACCGAGGGGTCGACCCATGCAGGGTAGGATACCTGGACTGGACCTCCTTTCCCCTTTGCGGCAAAGGCTGAAGCGTCGTATGTGAATGTGGCGTTGGGCGTGTTGCGTTTCTTCCAGTCGGGAGGGGTGAGCGTGACGGAGCGACGGAAATACGGCAGCATGTTTTCGAATTTGTATGTGTCGTCGCCTGCTATTTCGGCCCATTGTTTGTGTGATCCTTTGGTGGCGCGTAAGTAGCCCATGGTGTTGTGGGTAGTGCATCCTCCTAGAGCTTTTCCTTGCGCATAGTGGATTACCCTTCCGGCTGCGTTGGGCAAGGGAACGGTGGTTAGGTCCCAGTCGACCAGGGGCTGTCGGGGGTAGTTGGAGTCGGACGAGGTAAAAGGTTGCTGCGTTAGAGCGTAGGCAGGAACCACACTTCCGTTGCCGTTATCTTGGTCGTGGAAGCCTCCCGCTTCGACGACAGCCACAGACCATTTCTCAGCCAGGCGGGCTGCGATGGTCAGACCGGTTGTGCCGCCGCCAACGACTGGAATTGTTAGCTACACTCTCTCTAGCAGATCGTCCATCTCTAACATAGGCAAGGACTCACTAATATAGTCAAAAGTCGCATTCCGACCAGGGAACCCCCAAGCGCTCGACCTGAGTCTCGTTCTGCGTTGTCCATCGCCAAGTGCAAAACAGCTATACAGCACCAACAACAACAACAAAACGGAAAAGGGCTTCAGTGACGCCATATTGGCCCAATGTTCTCTGTGTATCGTGGCCGTAGATTGGTTGGCAATATAGTTGGAGAGAATTTGGAAATGACAGTGGGCATGGAGTGGGAAGCCTCAAAGGTTTTGAGTAACGTGAGGGGTAAAGTATGGCTGGCACTATCATCAATAGACGGGAATGCATGGTGATTCCGCATCTTTGGAACCTTGCCGGAAAGTGTGATGTGCGGCATCATTGGACGGCGGTGCAGGCACCTTGCATGAGTGTCACCCTGACTCATGGACAATCTAGCGGGCCGCTTAGAAGCTGAATGATGCTGCCATTTGGACCATCACGGCCGAATGGAGATTTCTCGGCCCTAATGATACCTCAACCGGGACAAGCGTGCCCTGCATCTAAACTTGATGCATATTCCTAAATGCTCACACCACATTTGCTCGCTCATTAACAGTTACACTGGCCTTGCTGGCTCCGTCTTGATCAGGCCCAGACGCGTCCCCGTCATCCGCCTTTGATGGAGCTGCAAAGTGTAGTCTAGAGGTAAGCTGCATCTCAAAGTCATCCCTAAAGATAACCCAATTCGGGAAATAATGCTTGAAAAACGGCCGAAGAGCTGCAAGACAGGCGCAGATGACGCCAGTAAACATCTCGACGAGACTAAAAACAAACACCAAGTTATTAGAATGTCACACTAGTTCGTTTTTAGAGGATGTGCTCACCACCAAATCACATTCGGAACATAACTCCACGTGAAATCCATCGTTGGATCTCCCCGCAAGACACTTTTCAGTCTGACGATACTGACTGAGCAGACGCTGTATCTCATCAGTAACAGGTCATTTTCACAGAACACAAGTAGGAAAAAGAGACTTACAATCCACCAGCCATCATGATCCCTCCCAGCCCAAGCTTTTGCATCGTACCCAGCCTCACACCCCACAGCATCCAGATTGGCAACAACAAAATAACAATATCGGTCCCAACATTCAGTCCAGCGGCAATCAGGAAATGCTCATAACTATTGATGCATCTTCCAGGAACGTTTACCGGATCCCACAGTCGCTCGATGGGCGTGCAGTTGTACGTGAAGGCAATGGCGTTGGTGAAGGAGTAGCCGGCAGCGATGAACATGACAACATAGACGGCGATGCGGAAGTATTTGCGTTGAGTTGAATACCGAAGGTAAAGAGTGAGAATGGAGATTTTGACGAAGAGGGTGCAGAGGTTGTAGGAGATGCTGCCACCGATGCTGCCCGTCTTTTTGTAAACGAGTCAGTTCAGCTCAAAAAAAGGACCACAATCGGGACTAGAGAAGGCCATACATGCCTTGATAAAGTTGCGGAATTTGGTGGTCGGGACTTCCCAAAGATGGACGCCCGCTCCATTGTTGGGTTCTGCACGATCCGAAGTTGGTATTTTGAAGTATACCATTCCTGACGTGGTGGATCACTTACGAATTCCAGTGATGATGGCGTACGCAACTGCAAACATCTGCCGAACGACAAACGAATCTCAGTTAGAAAAAACTGCCAACGGAGTGTGAGCAGTAGCTCATAAAAAAAAACTTGCATATCCAAGAATGATAAACGTGTCGTCCTTGTGCCAACGGCGGACAATGAAGTAGCTCGTGTACAGACGGAGTAGCAAGAAAGGAAGGGCAACAGCAGGCGCAATGGCGGCAGCCTGAATCAAGTGATGGGCGATGGAAGGGGAGGGGTGCTCAAAATTGGGAATGACCCCTGGCGGTGGAGGGACGGTTCCAACGATCGGTTTAGAAGTAGTCATGGTTCAAGTCGTGCAAAATACCCAGTGTGTTGTATTACGATGGAACGGGGAGAAAGCTGCGGGCAGGCCAAGACAGGACCATCATATACTTGGTGGGAACCTTTGTGGTATCTCTAGTGTTTTGTGCTCAGTAAGCCGTTCTGCAACATCACCAACTTCGCCGACCCGTTAAGAGGGATAACACCCAAGAGCACAATTGCCGGGACTTGTGTAACGGCGGCGCAGGACTTGACCAACTGCATATGCGGGCTTGATCAAAATAGTGTCTCATGGCGATCTTGCCTCGAAGCCTTTCGCCCAGAAATCTTGTCTCGCGGGTCCTTCCGTGGGTGGTGGTGTAAGTGTGTGGTTGCACGGATGGAGCCTCCAACCTCAGAGCAGTCTTGTTTTCCCCGCACTTCCCGTCCTTTGGAAAGCAGGCGTTCGATAGTCTCCTGCACGAGGTACACTGAGAGCAGGTTGTGTGTTACCGCACTTAGGAATGAATGGTATATCGAATGGAATGGTGGGAAGGGTTTTCAGATAGCGGGGGCTATCATTTGTAATTTCAAGGTTTGCTGGGATTTTCCCGAACTTGAAGAGGCAGGAACGGACAAAGTCACCGTGTCAAGAAACCACGCATGGAAGGGAAACCCCCACGGCGGGGGAAATTTAATCTTTCTGCCTTGGAAAACCTAAATATCCTACACCGTCAACGTAAACTCAACCGTATTTCCATTCCCCTCCGCCCTAGGGAAGAACTCAAACGTAAACGTCGCGTTCTGACCCGAGGCAATCACTGCATCAAGACCACCCCGAGTGATCATGACCTTGTCATGATCGAAGTTCCAATGGCTCGACATTGTCTAGAAAAAAGGCAACGGTCAGTAAAATTATTTTGTTTGATTGACCAAGAGATACTTACGCCACGTCCCTGCTGCAGAGGAGGAAGCCACACAGTCCAATCATCCACCAGGAAATTCGAGTCGCCACGAATGATCTTGACGGCAGCCACACGGTGCAATCCCTTCCACTGGACCGGAATCTGCAATTCAGACCACGAAGGCACGGAACTAGCCGACGCAGAAAGGCTGCTGAACTTGGGGACGTCCCACTGGACTATCTCAATTTGAGAGTTAGCACCGGCAGAGAACTCCACGGTGATGTTGGCCTTCGTTCCTGGCGCGGCCTCAGGAGAGAGATACTGCGACAGGAAGGACTGCTTGACGATCAAAGTGGAACCAGAGACGGTATAATCTTGTCCATCTCTGAGCGGCGTTCCCGTTCCAAGCGTGAGGGACTTGAACGTGTTGCCATTGAGGAGGAAGGGAAGTTCCTGATCCGCAGGAGTGCTGCCAGCTTTGTTGAAAATGAGCGCTGAGCTGGTCTGAGTGCGAGCGTTGCCATCAATAGTGCTGTCGGGAAGGGAGTTGTTGATGCCCTTGGAAGCGTTGAGGATGATGTCAACAGCGACCTTGTCTCTCCATATTCCTGTCTCACGCTGGAGGTTGTCGAGGCCGTTGTCCCAGATCATGGTCGCCATGTCGAGGGATTTGGCGGTGCGTACTACGTGGTCGAACCATTTCCAGCGCGCAGCGGGCTCGAGGTGAAGCTGGGAAGCATCGAATTCGCCGATTACGATTGGAACGTCGGGGAAGGCTTCGCGGACTGAGGAGAGCTCGGCAGTTGCTGCGGCTTTGTCGGATTCGGAACCCCAGATCGTTTTGCCCCTGGAATTGGTCAGTTTATAATTATACTCACTCTCTTGATACCACCGTTACTTACCAAGCCGCAAAGATGAAGTCATCTGCAATCATGTTAGTAGGACTCTCACCATATGTGATCAACATACTAACATGGATTGTAGAAATGGAACTGGAAAGCCCAGGGATTGGAGATCTTCTCTTGCGCCTTGAACCATTGGATCTTGTCGGCACCCATGCCAGGACCGGACAAGGTGACGACTCTCCTGGCGTTGAAACCACCGGAGTCAGTGAGAGCCTTGAGGAACAAGTCATTGAGCTTCATCAGGTTCGCTCCGTCCTCAGCATTGTTTCCAGGAGGCTCATTGATTGGCTCAAAGGCAACCTTTTCGGATTCGCACTTGAGCTTAGTGGCAATTTGTAGCCAAGAAGCATAGAACTTCTCCTGGATCTCGGTCTGGTTTGCTCCAGGCTTGGAGACATCGGCCCAGTTCCAGGAGTCTGCCACTCATGGTCAGTCCGAGAGTCACGCGGTGCACAAGAGAGAATGGGCATACCGTGATGGATATTGGTGAGGACATAGAAGCCCCTCGACGTGGCCATGTGGACAACATCCGATACACGCTGCAGCCAAGTGGGATCAATCTTCCATTCTGGGGACCCGCTGACATAGTGGTCGTTGTAAGTCGCTGTTGAGGTACTTGGTCAGTTTGAAGGCGGACGCGAGGAGAATGGGAGCTGGCATACCTGGGATGCGAATCGACTTGAATCCAGCAGCCTTGGCATGGTCAAATGTCGACTCCTGGAGCTTGGGGTTGTTCCACGAGTCTTCATTCGGCAATGCATCCAAGCTGTTGCCAACGTTCCATCCTGGGTCGGCTGCCTTCATCCACTCACGGGCCGAGACAAACTTGAAGCCATTGGTCGGGCAACCCGAAGAACAAGAGGCCTGTTGAGTCCTGTTAGAATGTGATAAGAGACACCCTAAAGGTATTTATTGCAAATACTGACCCTTTTATGAGCCGGACTGCCTGATACCAATTGCCCTGCTGCAAGAGCAACCGCAAAACTGGTTTTGGCGACTCTCATCTTGACTTCAAGTTTTGTCTCCGAAACTGACAAAGCCGGCACAGGAAAAAGTGCAAAATCTTTTATCTGAGTGATGCAGCTCATGGAAGTCTTATACCCTCAATCAACAAGCTCACTTTTTTCTCCGGACCAGATACCCCGAAAGAGGTTGCGGAAGATCGACCCGAACAATGCCAGCTGCAACCTCGCCATGGGGAAGGATGAAAGCCACCATACCACCTGGAAGGCAACCTATTGAAGCCGGCTACTACCCTATCATCCTTGACGGGAATATAAAATACCGTCAATGTGGTTGCTCGTGCTTGGCTTTCTCCCCGTTTTACGTTGTATCGGATGTGTAGGTCCTCCCTCCGAGCACTCCCAATTCAGCCTAGATTCTAAGCGAGAGTAGCAACATACCGGGGGACCAGCACCAGATCAAGAGAAGTCTTGTTATTTACGAGTACGAGGGGTTGTAGAAGAAATCAAAGGTACTCTTTTAGCAACCAAGAACTCGACTCAGAACTCTGGCGCGACGACTTGGCGTACAGAAACAGCCATGGTGTGGCCATCCCCTCCCTCTCAGGCATTGGTCGTTGCTTGGATACAACACTCTTCCATCTTTCGGCCAAGAGTTGATTTCTTGACGCTTCTCACTTGTGACGAAGCATGCAACGTTCAGGACTTGTATGGTAAGGTCTGCTCACTCCATGCGTGTACTTTTGACATTAACATCTTAGACAACCCCAAGTGTTCTTAACCCAGCTCCTCAATTACCATCGCCCCGACGGAGGAGAGTCCTGCTGCTCCGAACTCCCCAGATCCATCACCGTAACCCTTACTCCCGTCTTCTTCTTTATTCGATCAATAATACGAGACTCAAGATCGTGCATCCGGTCCTCCGCCGCTTCGAAATCTTGTTGTGTGACAGTTTTAGACTTTTTGTCAAAGAAGAGCCAAGCGCCCAGAACTACCACTGTCACGGGAATCAGGAGGACAAAGTATATCCACAGGCTTTTTGAGACGGATCCGTTCATGTCTGGAAAAAGTGAGGTGTTAGATACCTAGAAAGAGACATGGGTGAGGAATGATGATTTGAGAAGAGAAGAACTGACCGCCACTAAAATCGAAGAAAGGCATGCTGAACATTGATGAGAGGAAGGTCCCCGGAAGGAAGAGAGCTCCAACGAGGGTGAGTGTTTTCATTGACATTCCGTCCCGTCGGGTCGAGTCAGCGAGCATTTGTTGCTGAACGGCGATCTCGAGGTTGAGTCGGGATTCTCTGTGGTCGATGATACCGTGCATCTGTTATGACAAAAAGAAAAGGCGGGGGGGTCAGCTAGTGTTTCTCCCAGTTCTACTAACGAACCAACAGTCAGTTGTGTGTGACTTGAAACTTACAACCTCCCTCTGCAGGGTCAACCGCTCAAGCGACACGTGCGTATAACTCTCCAAACCCTCCAGCTTCATCTGAACAAACTCCAGCCTCGAAACAATACACTCGTGGAGCTCCTCTAACGCGCAGTGATCATCTTCCGGTAAATTGTCCCAAAACCCCCTCGCGGCCTCCTGCATCCTCCTAACCACGCTCAGCCAAGCCTGCGGCCTCTTCCACATCACTTCGCAGTAGCAAGCCGTCAGCTCCCTCATGTCCAACTCCAGATCCCTCTGCTCGGCCGCGTAGCTCTCCGCCCGCCCGGTTTTGGTTTTATCTCTGTATCGTGCACTGAGCGCATACTCCAGCTTGCGGATCTTTTCTCTCAGGTTGCGCTGGTTATTATCGTTTGTGGACGACAAAACCTTGTACAGCATCAGAGAAGGGAGGAGCAAAGGGTGAGTTTGGGGGAAAGAACACTTTTGGAGGTCGGGCAGGATGTCTTTATCGAGACCAGATTTTCCTGTCGCTTTGACGAAGCCCGAGGTTATTTTGGTGGAGAAGGAGTGGGAGAGAGTCATCTCCCAGCCTGTCGACTTGTTGGATGTTCCGTCTGATTTGCGAAAGATTAGTTGGAAGAGACGGGGAGTTTTCTCATTGGGGGGAGCGGCGGTGGTGGTGGTGGTGGTGGAAGTGCCAGGAGTAGTATTAGTGGTGGTCCACCAGAAAAAGGGACCGACGGCGCTGGATGCTTCTAAGGAGCGGAGGGGGAGTTGCATTTCGGCCATGAGGGCTTTGTATTGGGGTTTTGGGAAGGGAATGGTGTGCGGTTCGAAGGTCGTGGGGTTTTGAGCTTTTGGTTGGAGCCTTTGGCAGTGATTCTTTGGTGAGCAAGAGATTGGAATGAGTGTGGTTTTCATCTTACATCAGGCGTAGGCCATTGCTGAACGAAACAGCTTCTGGTAGTGTTGGTGGGGCGAATTCCCCCTGTCCATTCATTTCGTTATTAGCTGATTTACTTGCAGTACAGTATGGGTCAGTACCTAAAATAACTCACCTTGCGACTCAGAAAATCGTGAAAGTCGTCGGCGTTCTTACTGCTCAATCCCTGCCACTTCGAGGTATGATACAGGGGATCCTCCAAGAAAATTAGAATGAGCCAAGAACGATACAAAACTTGAATCCTCCTGCCAGTTTCTCATGATTAATTAGCTTACCGAGTAGTTCAGAACCTCCAAATACTCCGTCTCCTCCGTCTTCACAACGCAAACACCACTATTGAGAAGTTTTTCAAAGAAGAATCTGTCCATGTTTTTGTCAAAGGTGTGTGGGTGTTTGGGCTGGTAGGCATTTGTGTTTGAGCATGTGAGGAGAGGGGGAAAAAAAAGAAAGAAAAAGGTTGGAAGCTGCAGCAGCCTTAAATTTATTGATTGAAACCTTACATTGAACAACTTACACGTCCTGCCTTCCCTTACCTTACCCTACCCACAGGGCGGCTGAGTTTCTGGCCCCCAACTATTCTCTGGAGATGATTTAGGTAAAGCGCCAAGGAGGCAGTGCAAAAGTGTCGGGCGATCCTGCAGAAAGCAAGGAAAGTCGAGAACCAAACAGGGGTGACATACATACACTAGTAATTAATAATCAGAGATTTCTACCCGATCCAATAAATGATCTTCCAATACAACCAACCACACACCCCTGGAACGTTTGTTGGCGCGAAATCAACCTTGTGGCAAGTATGCCTTTCCAAAATATTATGGGCCCTTCCTGAAAGTAAAACAGGGGGCATTCTATCTAATATTATGAAAAATAACCCTTCCTTGAAATAAAAAGGCCGCCTTGAGACTTATTAAGAAGCCTTCTGGGAAATAAAATAGGTCTTGTGGGAAATAAATAGGTTTTTTGCTGAAAATTAATAGGTGAACTTGAAAATAAATAGGCTGCAGAACCACGCTAATAAACGTTCAAGAGGGGAACATTGTACCTAACACAAGTATGTAGTTATGGAGGGGCAATCATGATTCGTGAGACAGACATTTACATCTAGGTATTGAAGAAGAGACTCTAACTGCTTGACAATAAAGAATAAGACAACAGAACGCAGAACAGAAAATAAAAAGAGACGAAAACTGAGCCAGACCGTATCCAAGCGTCCTCAAAACACAAAAGTGGGCACTATCCAACGAAGAATCCAGATACTCACATATATTGACCGTCGTTCCAAACAATATATCCTCACTCCATCTTCGAAATCTTTGCTTGGGGTTTGGTCTTGACCCACCACGTCTTCGTCTGGTCATCCTGCTCAACCGCGCATCTCTTGTTGTTCAGAGTCACATAGTAGCTGCCCTTTTCGAATTCCAGCTTATATCTGTTTCCATTGAGAACACAATGGGTGTAAACCTTGGCGGAAGCCTGAGCGGCGGTGCTTCTGGTCTGTCTTGTAGAAGGTCCGGCTGCTGGGGCGTCGGGGTGGGCAGGAGCGGCCTTCTTCGCTGTGGGAGGTTTGGTCTGCGGCGGCGTGGCAGACGCCTCTTTCCTAGCCGGAGGTTCGCTCTGGGATGAGGTCGCAGACGCCGCTTTCCCGGCGGAACCTTTGGGCTGAACGGGAGGGGATTGTATGGAGGCGACCGGCTTCTTGCCAGCTGTTGTGGACGAGGCGGAGCCGGAAGAATCCTTTTGCTCCTGAAGGCTCAAGGACTTGGCCTGGTTTGCAAGCTCTTCTGCTAGCATGCCGGGGTTGGACCTGAGCCCAGGGCGACCGGCGCGTAACGGCGGGAGCGGCTCGTTGTCGCCCAGGAAGCTACTGATGTGGCTTTTTCCCGTGGGGTCTTCCGAATCGTCGAATTTGCCGACGTCGATTTGTTTGTCTTTAGTGAATTTAGGCCAGTCGTCTTCCGAGATGAAGCGTTGCGAAATGGTATTGGTATAGCCTCCCGTCGACTTCTCCCAAAGCGCGAGACGTGCCATGTACTTGAGGGGAGAGCAGTCTGTTGCATCTTCATAGAGGCGATGCGTGTCGTTCATCCCCATGCAGCCCAGAGCCCAGATCACGAGGTTGACGGTAAGCTTCGACGCATTCCAAGGAACACCCTTGTACTCGACGGCGGCTTCGGCGGCAGGTGTCTTGTCATGCTTCTTGCCATCACTCCGCTCTAGTCGCCTGATACGAAAGGCCACCAATTCTTCTTGAGTAACGATGTAGCCGTAACGCGTTTTCCCCCAACGGCAGTAGGTAGCAAGCTGGCGAATTGGAAGGAGCCGCTCTCTAACAACGCTGACAAGCTGTTAGCCACCAACCACAAGCATTTCTCTCACCCAAAGAGGCTGCCGTTCGGTTAAGGAGAAGACAAATTAGGCGTACCTGTGATGGCCTGTATCTTCCACGGGAGCACCCGGTTTTGCGTATGTCGGGTCGTTTTTGACCATGAGGTTCGAGTCCCCAAGTGACAGCCATTCAGACTTCCACTTTTGCTTCAATTTACTCTCCCCGTGAACATATATCAACTGTTGCTCCTCGCGCAACTCGTCGGTTTTGTACTCTCTACTCAGCGCGCGGTCCAGGATCGACTGTCTTGCATATTAGTAACCGGCACTGGACCGCCTCAGAAAGATCTGCAGACATCAACTCACCCAGTCTGGCTTGGATGCACCATTATTCCACTGCACCCGCTTTGAGAGAAGAGTAGGATTTGCTTTACCCTGCACTTCTGACGACATGATGCGATCGCGCGGTCGGAGTGATGTGTCAGCATCAAAATAAGCCGTGTCTAGAGGAGTCATAAAAGTAGCCTACTCCCTTGCATTTGCGACCGGTCGTTCGAAGACTCGCCGCCGGATCAGATTTCATCTTTCACCAAGACAACAACAAACTCAAACAACGACGCAACTGTGCAACACAATGGCTCCAGATTCCACCGAGCCCTTCGCACCTCCTCCATCAGACCCTCCAGCACCCCTCCCTCAGGTGTTTGGCCCGAAACTCGAGCCTTTCACAGCCGACGCGCTTGCCGATGTTGAGTTTCTCGACTTCCTTGGTGATCCGGAGAACAAGGATGCCGCCGTCTGGAAGGTCAACATCAATGGCCGCGGGCCCTACGCGCTCAAAATGTTTCTCTTCGGCACCTGGGAATGGTTCATGCGGAACACGGGAGGATGCTATTTGAGCACACCGCTCGCAAAGGGCCAGTACTACACCGACTACTTTGATCCATTTAATTGCGAGTGTCGAGCGTACGGCAGGCTTAAACAAGAACAACGTGAAGACCTGGCGGTTCAGAGCTACGGTTATCTCTTTCTATCCGCCGAGCAGGAAGTCCAAGTTGCCAATCTGATGCGCTCAATCGGCGTTACTGCAGAAGAGAACTATTGGCGTCGGCACCAGCAGCACCGCGGCCACCCCGTCCGCGCCATTGTCAAGTAATTCGTCTCGGATGGTGGCCAAGGATTCAACTCGACACACGTTGAGCAAATGTGGGAGGACGTACAAGACCTCCGGAGAATCGGCATCGCAGTGCGGGATATCCATGCAGGGAACTACATTGGGGGAAAGCTCATCGACTTTAGTCGGTCTTGGACAATCTATCATCCTTGCTTTGACTGGACGGACCCCCGCGACATGAAGCAAAATATTATGCAGGATGCTCAGGATCTGCTTGAGGTTCTGCACACGTGGGCAGCGATCAATCGGTCTGAGAATGCTCGCAAGGGATACAAATTCAAGGCCCCTCAGGGTTTGGAGGAATGCTCCTTGGGCAAGGCCGGTTGGCTGGACGCCAATCCAACGCTGTATGACTGGAGAAAGTGGGAAAGCGATCCTGAGGCAGTTGGTGCTTTTATTGACAAGGAACTCGTCGTTGCACAATGAGAGTTCTCGGGTTCTTGGCATGCTCGATGCCCTGTGTGCTATTCAGATGCACTGCGTTGGGTGTAATCAATTTGGCACATGACACTTGTATCCCTGAAAACCCCACCCGAAGCTCAAGCACGTAGCAAAAGCATCACGCCTCCTGGTCGCGTGCGGGGCGGTGTTGAGATCTCTGGGATGAGAAAAGAGAACCCACGGCTTGGGATTTCATTTTCATTGGTTCCGAAGAGCTGCGTAGGTGAGAGACTGGTGGTTTCTTTTACCCCTGGTTGGTTCGATGACGAGCTGTTTTTGATGACGGGCCCGGAGGGCTTCGGGAGATTCTTGGTGACTTTTGGGATACAGCTGACGGGAGAGGCGTAGGCGGATTGTCTCGAGGATATGATGGCGGGACAAACGGCTTATAGTTGGGGGTTAGATTTGGAAGTTTTGATCCCATTCTCTGGGCGGCGGCTGAGTCTAAGAATAGGGGCCCAAAGCTGCACCTCAGCCTTTGTCAGCGTTTATGCTGGCCTCTCTTGCCGGTCGGTATGTAACTGGCTGTTGAATATGGACAGCCGGTTTACTTGGAAGCTGTTCTCCTTGAAACGAGTGAAACTCCAACGGCTCTGTGTGTGTGTATATGTGCAGCCGCCTCTCGCTGATAACTCTTCCCGAGAGCCGCTTTGATACCTTCACTAGGTCCCTTGCACGCAACAAGAAACGTGGTTATTATACCGCTGGAATCCCCCGTTTTCAGAGCCGACGGTTAGGTTTTTGACTAGGGTTCGGACTGAGTCGGAGTCGGATATCTTACTCTCTAGGTAGGTGATTAGGGGTTTAACATCAGGGAAGGGGTTGATTTTACAGGAACTGCTATAGCAGACATGGCGAGTGTGGCCAAACTGCTAGCGATCGAGCACTTTATGGTTTCAGTTTTGCCAAGCTGAATGAGAGAATCAGTGTTGCTGATTCTTCGAGGATAGTTACCCTTTTAATACTTGACTGAAGCTCGCCCAACTGCATGTGCATGTGCATAGCCCAGCTTAGAAAACCGTATAAGCAATCGTCATCATCATCATCCATACCGAATGGGCTTGAATTACACGTTAGGTCTAGCTGCGCTACACGACAATCACTGAGTCCAGAACCTCACCATAACCATCACCCCGCCCAGTCAAATCCCGAGACCGGAAAGGACAAGAAGACTGAGTGGGTCGTTGCGGAGGGGGAGGTTTGTGTTTTTGGAGTGATGAAGGATTAAGAGCGAGCCCAGCTACTGTATCACCCGTCATGTTTTAGTCAATTGATGCCCAGCGCGCCGAACTTATCATCAGCTCCCTTGGCGACGTCAATAGCGCATGCTTCTATCGCTTCCCCCATTCCACTTTGGATGCTTTGCCAAGAGGCTATATTCCCAGACTCCAGAGCCCAGCCCCGTCTAAATGCTTCACCGTTCATACAAGAGTTGTTGTTTCGCCCGCACTCGTCCTGATTGTTTCGTCCGCACTCGTCTTGATCATTTCGCCCATCCACATCCACAGAAACAGAAAGAAAAAAAAGAAGAAGAAAAAAATGCGACTCCTCCCCCTCCTCCTGGCCGCCGCAGCGACCACGGCCCTCGCTATTGTACCCGGCGCCCCGATCTTCTACGGCTCCACCGTCCCGGAATGCGGTGATTGTGCCACCGACCTGACGCTCGCCTGCGGGCCCAGCCTTACCTTCACACCGCAGCACGCGTCCTGTCTCTGCTTGGGCAACGGCCAGGCCGCGTTCTTGGGGTGCCTCGACACCTGCGTGGACGCCGCGATCATTCGGGGTTTGGACAGCCTGAGGCCCGAAAGGACCGCGGCGAGGGAGTGGCTCTACTACTGCATTCCCTTCCACCCGGAGGTGTATTGCGCCGCCAACGTTATCCCCCCGTCGTGGATGACGGCGCAGGAGCAGGCCGAGGCGTGTGCCGAAGCGAGGTGAGTATTGTTTTTTTTTTTTTCCAATCCGGGCTGCCGACAAAGAGCCTCGCTAAGTGATTCGGGATGCAGAGCGCAGCCGACGCCGAGTGGAGGAAAAGCGCAGCCGACTCCAAGTGGAGGAACAGCGCAGCCGGCGGCGAGTGGAGGAGCAGCGCAGCCAGCGGCGAGTGGAGGAACGGCACCTTCTCCATCAGATACCAGCGCGGCCGTGGCCCGCCAGGTGCCGGCTTGGGCTCTCGTGGCTGGCCTGGCTTTGGTCCAAGGCCTGATCCAAAATGTTGATCATTTGCGCCGCTGATACACGCTCACGGGGAGTTGCGAATTTGGCATCTTTAGGTAGATTGTAATGGTATACTAGATACTTGTTTCTCCAAAGACCCTCATACAGAACAAACAATGCCTTATTCGAGACTTGGAAGGGAACGGCAATCCTGCAAGTACTCAGTCTTTGGAAGATGATACTTTGTCCGATGAAGCTTTGTGGGGAAAGTCGGACATGGTGGCGGCTTGCAGGCTCCGAACGGCTAAAGGTTAAAGAGTAATTAACTTGACTTGCGACAGCAAGCTACTACTAGCATGGCTCCAGAGCTAAATGGGCGTCACAGAGAGAGAGAGAGAGAGAGAGAGATACAGAACTCTGAAGTGAAAGCCTTTGTTCACGACTCGACGCCTCAGACCATTCTCTCCCCCAAGCCGGCGTTTTCTAGTCATGGTGTTTTGGCCTACTATGACGACACGATTGCAAACCGTTGCCGTTATTGTGACAATATTCAGAAATGTCAAGTCGAACAGATTCATTGCGTCTGCACGGCGTTCTCAAATCAAAATAGAATGTGCACACAAATCCGCCTCCTCCTTCTCTGCCCCTGCCCGGCACGAGATGGCGCTTCCTGTCCGCATCGCGTCAATCTTTTTCTTGGGCAGATAAAAGAGAATACTTTCACGAGCGAGGGGTGGAAGCTCCGACTTCCCACCGTCTTGCAGTCTCACATTTCTTGGATGCCAGACCACCACCAACAGTGCCAGTGGGAGCATTGCGCAGGGTATAGACTGCGTCATCGGAATGGATTAAGCGAGGTCCAGGGTGGAAAGGAGATGTTGTGTCCGGTGACTAAAGCCAATGCGGGGAGGTTGGAGAGCGGTTGGACAAAGGTTGTGAGGAGGTTGTGCGTGGATTGTGTTGGTGGACATGGGAAGGGTGTTTCTACTTTGGAAAAGAGAAGGGTTCATCATGTATCCAGAAGAGATGCAGGTTCAGGTTGGGAGGCTACGGAAAAGAGGGTGGCGGGAGTGAGGGGTGATGATTCTTGGATTAAGGGTGGGAGTGGGAGTGAGGGGAGAGAGACGGAGAGGATGAGCGGCAGTGGAGTTGTGACTCGAGATGAAAGAAGCGGGTTTCTTATGAAGGGTGGGGGGAAGGGGTGTCTTGGGAAACATTACTAGGGCGGGAGTCTGCCTACAACAAGACTTGCATGCTTTAGGTATGGTCGTCTTTAATTACGACTGCATGCTTGGCGAGTTTATCCACCCATTTCAGCCCAACTGGTCTCCTCGGCTTCGTCATTCTCTTCGTTCGTTTGCAGCACAAGTCAATATCACGGCCATCATGACCACGGACTCAAATCCCGAGTGTCAGGTGTGCCAAACCCTCTTAAAGGCGGCAACGGCATATCTCGAACGGCAGCAAAATAATCACAACACTTCCCCAGACCAGCACACCGAATGGAAGCTGGGCAGATTCGAAGACCTCATTTCCGACAAGGACTGTCCCCATCGAGAACTCTTCCAATGCGTCACAAGCCGCCGCGGTTCATTTCCAAACCGCACAATCACCCTCTCCCTCACCAAAACCTCCTTCAGACTGTTTGCCGAGCTACCCAACCCCGACCACGGCGTCAGCGTATGGTCTGACCTACTCGTGATTCCCCCCTCAACCTCACCAGAAATCCAAGGCGCCTGCATCGGCAGACACCTCGACCCGACACTCATAAATTTTGAGATGATCAACACGTGGAAGCAGACCTGTTCCCAACATCACGGACCAGAATGCAGCCTTCCCACGCTCAAACTCCCCACTCCAATCTCCTACCTAATCGACACCCACCAACACTGTCTCGTCCCCGGCCAGAACAAACCCTACGTAGCCCTCTCATACGTCTGGGGCCAAACCCCCATGCCCAAAACCACGATTCTCACTCTGCCTCTCCACACCCAACCCGGAGCATTTCTCAAGACCTCTCTGCCTGCAACAATCCTCGACGCAATCTCCTTCGCCCCTTTGCTGAAAGAACGATACCTCTGGCTCGACTCGCTCTGCATAGTCCAGGACGACCTCTCGTCTCTAAACACGCACATATCCCAGATGGCCACCATCTTCAATAACGCCACCCTGACGATAATAGCCGCAGACGGGTGTGATGCATCAAACGGATTATCTCGAGTCTCGTCTTCCAGGCCGCGGAGCTTACTCCTCCCGCATCTTAAACTCGCCAACTCGGACATCACGCTCACCCCTCGGCGCGATCTTACTCTGGACGAGACGCGCTGGGCCGCGAGGGGATGGACGCTGCAGGAGTCTTTGTTCTCCCGTCGGAAATTGAGTTTTGTGGATGGTTCAGCGCGATGGGCTTGCTCACGCTCTCTGCGCTTTGAAGACGTCAACTCTCCCTTGCCCGCCAGACAACTCGACTGGCCGGGGGAAATAAACTGCCGAGAATCACACAACGATTTTATTTTTCCGCTGTTACTCAACCAACTTGGCAGCCTATCCGCATCAGTGCCCAATCTGTCGACATACGCAAGCATAGTGTCGTCCTACACCAACCGCTCACTGCGATTCGACTCGGACGCGATTAAAGCTATACGGGGGACGCTAAACTTTTTGACCCTGAGCGGCGGGTTCGGGAGAGGGTTCATATGGGGAATACCGGTTTCCTGTCTGGATGCGGGGTTGCTGTGGCGGGCCGGGGAGGGAAAGTTGACACCCAGGACTGCCGCTCCCAACAAGGAAAATGGGGGGAATGGGGAAATACCGCCCAGATGGAGTTGGGCCGCCTACAAGGGGGGAACTATAACAAGCGAGGTGCTGAGGGATGGAACCCTCTTAAAAGACGGAGAAGGCTATGCGGGAGATGATCCTTTCCCCGTCGAGTATTCGGTCTTGCCGTTTTTGGAGTGGGAAACCCGAGATGAAAAAGACGAAGCGAAGGGTGTGAGTAGAAGGAAAAGAGTCGGGCATCAGAACGAGTGGTCCGAGTGGAGGAGAAAGTACATGGGCAGGAGGGAAGGGTTGCCGTCTGGTTGGGTGTATGTTGAGGATGACAAGGAAGACGTGGAGAGGGAGAAGAGACAAAGAAGAGGGAGGGAGGGAAAGTGGTGGAATGTTGCTAGGCATCGGGATGATAGAGACTCGTTGTGCAAGGTCAAGCTGGAGGACATGGTCACGGGGTATTATTATACTTGCTCTGGGGTTGAAGACAAAAAATTTTGGTTTCCTGTTCCCTTTGGGTCTGGTTTAGTAGTAGGGGAGGTTATGAGCAAAGAGAGATATGGGAGGTATCTGTGCGCAAAGACTCGGCGAGCCAAAATGTGGGGGGCCAGGCCGAGGAGAAACCTGCTGTTCGAAGACGAGCTGGGACATCACAGACAATGGGGGATGGAGGCGGTTCCGATATTTGGGACGGTTGTTACTGCCAAAACTGTGATAAGGGATGGGATCTATGGGGAAGAGGTGGGGGAGATTGAGGCGGATACCGAGGAAGATGAAAGGTTGCTGGGCGGGACGGATGAGAACCTGACGGATAGAGTTGAGAGTGAAGAAGAAGAAGAAGCTGGGTATCCGATTGATTTGGTGGCGACATCCAGAGGGTTTGACTTTGTCGAGCCCAGAGCGGCGGAAGACGAGACGTACACTTTTTATAACGTCCTGTGGGTTGATTGGGTTGACGGCGTGGCGTACAGGAGAGGGGTCGGTCGGGTAAAAGCGGTCGTGTGGGAGGCAGCGGAAAGGGAAGAGGTGGACCTCGTGCTGGGATAGGGTAAGAGGGATCAAAACAAACAAACAAACAAACAAGCGAACAAACACTACAAAAATCACACATTGTAAAAACAAATGTAAAGTAAAATGACGGATTCAGTATAAGCAAAGCGCATTGCTGTGGTATGTACAAGATGGCGCAAAGTATATACATGTATATGTAACAAGAAGAACAAACGTCATCCGAACAACAGCCCGAGTCCTCATAATCAGTCCCAAATCATCAAGTCATCCCTCTTCTCCCTTGTATCCTCCTCCGCTCTGGAGTATCATTCTCTCACAGACAAGGCTGCCGGTGATTTATTTGCCCTGGCGGTAGGTGGTCCAGAACGAGTTGATGCGGGCGGCCTGGCCGGGGGTGAACTCCTCGTAGCAGGTGTCGTAAGAGTAGTCCATGTAGTTGCGGATGGGATCGAGGCCGGCCTGGCTGGGGCACGAGTCGCGGCCGACGGGGCAGCCCGAGGAAGAGGAAGCCTGGGCGGGGGTGTCGGCGACCGAGTCGCCGGCGCCGGTGCAGCCGCCCTGGAAGGTGTGGTAGAGACCGAACCAGTGGCCGACCTCGTGGGTGGCGGTGTGGCCCTTGTTGTAGTTGGCGAGCGTGCCGCCGGTGACGGTGGAGAAGAGGACGGTGCAGCCGTCCCTGATGTAGTTGGTCGAGCCGGCGCTCGCCGTGGTGGGGAAGTAGCAGTAGCCGAGGTTGGAGCCCATGTCCTTGAGGAAGTAAACGTTGAGAGCGGAGTAGGTGCCCTTGCGGAGCGCCCTCTTCATGGTCATCTCGTAGCCGGCGCCGTCTCTGGCCCAGTTGGCGTTGACCGTCTTGTCGGTGCCCTTGAGGATGAACTGGATCTGGTGGGGGGCGTAGGCGGCGTTGAGCGTGTTGAACTGGGCCGTGAGCAGGGCATCGCTCAGGTAGCCGTCCGAGGCCGCCGTGGAGGAGGCGACGACGTGGAAGTAGGTGTCGACGTAGGTGATGGCGCGCTTGGCAAAGGTGCCGTTGGCGATGGCGTAGGCCTCGTCCTTGGCGAACTCCTGGGCAACGGCGAGCTGATCCTCGGTGGGCTCGGGAGCGCCGCAAGAGAAACGGCCGGGCTCAACCTGGGGAGCGGCGAGGACGGCGGTGGCCATGACGGCCGCGGCGAAAGAGAAACGCATCTTGACGGTGTTTTTTTTTTGAGGGACGTGATTTGCAAAGTTAGTTAAAACTGCAGATCAGATGATGATTTGACTGAGAGAGGCTGTTGCTGCTGCTGCTGAGTGAGATTCCAAGTCTCTACAAGTCGGGGAGATGATGGTCCTTTTATGTTTCTCGAGATGGAATATCACGACTAAAGGATATGTGGTGTTGCTAAGGTGGTATGTGGTTCACGTCCTCCTTCGGCCCCCTAGCCAAGTTCCGGAAGGTCAAGCAGAGGGGTCCCCCCCAGACCCGGGTCATGCTTGTCGTGGCCTGCAATGTAACGCTCGGCGCAGTGAGGCTAACCAGGAACCCAGACCAGAACGTCCTTTCCTTCCTGATTCGACTTTGGATGAGACATTGGGCCTGGTGTCGGCTCCGAGCGTGTGTGTGGTGTAGGTAAATGTGAATCTATGTCTCTGATTTGTCCAGAACATGCGAGTTGTGGTGGCAAAATGTGATTTCATGATTTCAACGATTTCACCAAAAAAAGGGGTCGACGGAATTTTGGCCAATCCTTTTCTTATTTTTTGTTCTCTCTGCTCTGTTGCATGACATATGCGGGCAGACCCGAGATTGTGATTAGAGAAGGGCGTTGACGAATGGACGAATAGGTGCTCTCCGGTAGTTGGTTGGGCCTTGGAAGAAAGCCCCCCCGACCCCTTTTGCCAAGGGCCAAGGAAAACAAGACATGGCATCCCCACAGGTCCACGGCACTTGGATGCAACCTCGGCTGCTACCTCCCTGATCGGGAAGCTGCCGATATGAGGTTTCTTGATAAACTACAGCCCAAAGCGCCCCGAGCCATGGCAAAAAGGCAGGAGTTTGGGGATTGTTGTAACTCCTTCAGGGGGTCATGATCCGAAAGCGGGGGAGGCGGCGTCAACATGTTTACACTACACATACATGATAATACGTGATCCCGAGGTTCCACCACATTTTCACTTATCATTCAACACGTCTCGGAGCCCCGAGCCCATGGTTCCAACCAAGTTGGGGTCCGTTGTTGAAGATCAGCGGGGGAAGCGAACCTTGAACCTGGTTCTCCTTCCATCTACAGAACGAAATGATTGCGTGCTTTGCACGTTTGAGCGATTTTGTTGGCCGATTTGAAATCCCGATTGTGATATGGCACGCATCTGAGGTTAGCGCTCCTCGGAGCCCGTTGGAAAAGTTCCAGAAGCATTTTAGCGGTGCCTTTCTTATCACATGTCCGAATAACGGCTTCCTCTTTGATGAGAGCCGGCGGCCCGCATCCTACGATTTGCAACTGCCAGGAAGCTTGCCTGTCAGCACCGTATCGGAAATGGCATGGGGGCCAAAGGATGGGCCACCGAGAGGATCGCGAGACTAAACTGTGAATGGAATGCGGGGACGCCCGATGGATTTACACACACTATGATTGCGGTGCAAATCATTGCTACCTTCTACATTGTCTATCATTTCTATAGATAGAGCACGGTACTGGACTTCTCTCTAGATGTACCGTTATCTGATCCTCGACCACTACCCAAGCCCGAAAATGCCAGCATCAATGCCAGCATCCCCCACAGCCCTACACATATTGGAGCGACGCTCTCGACAGATTTTGATTGATTGCAGCATGACATTGCGCCATTACAACGAATTGCCCCTATCTTTTCGTCTTGTCAACAAGACTCGGAGGATTTCTCAGCTTCAGCCACCACAACTAACTATTGTCTCGGTTTTTTGCCTCTCTATTGGCGACTGAAAGCGGAAGGTCATCTCGCATCCGGTAGGTACACAGCCGTCGGAAACTGATGTATCACAGTGGGCACACGTTACCCCCATTCTCTGGAGAGTCGCATGACAACAAAGAACTTTTATTTTACATCTTGTTGAAGAAGAAGTACGCACAGATGCAAGCGCATAACAATCCAATCATCCAAATCTTCTCCCCCCACCCCACGCCCACAAAGTACCTATCATATCGCATTTACATAGATACCCCACGCTTGACTGCCTGCGCCCCGGCCGCCACCTACACAGTAAGCCAGCCCACCACGCGGGCCTCCGCGGGCGCAGGTGATGCCGAGCTTCTTGGCAGGGGCATGGGTGTGCGCGTTGACTCGGTGGCTTGCAGGTCCTCCAACTGCACCAAGCCTTTTCTTTCTCCTTTCTTTTTCCAATCTTCCACCTACTCGGTGTTCTTTTCAGCCCACGACATGGAGAGACGGATTGGATAGAAGGATATCAGGCTTCTATCCGAGGTAATCTGCTTCCCTTTCTTCTCCTTCTACTTCTCCGGAATGTTGATTGACTGGTGACTGGAATTTAAACGTGGAAATTTGATGGAATGCGTTTCAACCCCGTCGACCAGACCTTTTGGGTCCAGTCTGTGGTCTCACATTAAATTTTATTGCAGAAGCGAGTTCTAGGCATACTCTCAAAATTTGATTTCTTCAGCTCCGACCAGGCGGTACGAGATTTCAGACGAATTGAGACACCCAACTCGGACCTGTTTTTGTCTCGGCTCCGCACCTCACGACTTTGGATTTCCTGGGATCATGTTCTGCGGGGGAGCTGAGAGAGCTGCCAATTTGGGTAGGCGTTTCCAGAGTTGTTCAGTTTCTGAGGTGAGCTGTCGAGTCCAGTCAGCTGAGCGCATAACCATTCGACCAGAACTTCTTTTGGGACCTACAGTTCGGAGAACGGCGAGGAACTTGCGCACCTCAAAATGTCCGACCTCGTAATCAATCTATCGCAGACGTATCATCTCGGAGCTTCCCAAGTTTGAAAGTAATGGTGCTGGAATTGGCTTGTATATGCAGAAAGAGGAAATAAGTCCCAATTGTTCACCGATGATGTTTATCACTCCTGATCCTCCGAACCCGTCACCCATCACCCATCACCCGCTGCCCCTTCTCATACCTTTTCCTGTTCAACAACCTGGCTCTGGCTGTGCTTATCCGAATCGTTGAGATGCAGCACAGTCTTGGTAACGGCCGTCTCGGCGCGCTGGGCGTAATCTTCCTTGTCCTCAAACACTAGATGGAAGTCAGCAAAAGATAATTCAAGACTTCTCTCGGTGGAAAGAAATAACTCACAGAATGCCAACTCCTCCAAGGACCGTCCAGAAGTCTCGGGCCACAAGAACCAAATAAAAATAGCTTCCACAAAAATCCAGCAGCAGTAGACGAGCAGGTACTTCCACCCGATGGCCTGCGTGCCGATCGGGTTGACGTTGGTTCCAAAGAACTGGGCGGCTTTCCCCCAGAACTGGAAAATCGCAATGCCCCTCGCCCGCTGAGCAAAGGGGAAGATCTCAATCAGGTAGGTGTAAGTCAGCGCGTTGAAGCACAGGTTGTACGCCGGGCTGTAGGCGTAGATCCAGAAGAGCGACAGCTTCGCCGCCGTGTCGGACCTGTCGACGATGAAAATAGCCGTGCACGCCGTCCAGGCCACGTAGACGGCCAAGATGGACAGGATTCCAGTCAGATACATGGTCCTCCGCCGAAACCTCATAACCACCAGAGCCGCGCTCACGCCGCAGATCAGGGACCAACACTGGTTCCCCAGGTTGTACTTTGCCTGAAACGCCGGGTCGGTATACCCGATCAGCTTCAGGACGTCCCCCAGAAAATAAGAAATAACCACGTTCCCGGATAACTGCGTGAAGAGGCCCAGCAGGCTCCCGATCAGGACTCGCTTCCTCATGCCCGGGGTGCGAACCATATCCCACCAGGACCGCTTCGAATTTTCCAGTTCCATCTCGAGCGTAGTCTTGATCTCGACGTACTCGGCTTTGACAAACTCGCTCTCCGGGTTGCCCTCCCCGTGGTACTTCACCAGCACCTCCTTGGCCTCGTCGAACCGATCTTTGCTCATCAGCCACCGCGGGGACTCGGGCAGGAAGAAAACAAACATGATCTGAAGCAGCGAGGGCGCCATCTGCAGGAGAGAGGGAATCCGCCACGACCAGTCGTTCTTGATCTGCTGCGTGCCGAACGTGCATCCCGCGGCCACTATCGCTCCGATAAAGTAGCAGGCGTTGAATAGGGAAGTGAGGATGGGCCGCTCCTTGGGGTATCCGAGCTCGCCTATGAGACAAGAACCGGCGACGATGGCGTAGGGGAGGCCGAAGCCGATGATGCCGCGGGCCAGGATGTACATGACGCCGTTGAAGGCGAAGCCCTGGATCAGCGTGCCGATTACCATTATGCAGGAGCCGAACATGATGCACCACCTCCTGCCGAAGTGATCGTTCACGAGGGGAATCAGGGGCAGGCCGATCACCGAGCCCAGCGGGAGGGCCGAGGCGAGGATGCCGTTGTATGCGCCCGTCGGGTTTCCAAAGTCTTTTGAGTCGGGGTTAGCATATTCAACACGGATCAATGCGGAATTATTGAAGAAAGGTAATTAGGGTTTGACTAACAGTGCTTCCAGGCAGGTAGCAGCTGAGCAGAGTTGATGATTTGCGAGTCGAAGCCCGACGTCATTTCGATGCCGATGACGCAGGGGAAGAGGAGGAGGTACATCCGTCTGAGGTAGCGTTTCCTGTACCAGGGGATGGGATCCTCCATCGCCATGCGATGGATGATGTTGTGGTCATGCTCTCCGCTGCCGCCACCCATCTTGGCGGTGTTGTTGAGAGTGAGGGTTTGGTGCAGCCCCTGAATCAGGGGTAGGTAAAAGTTGTTTGGTGATGGTGAGGGCACAGACGAGATGTGCTCTACAGCAAGAGGGGGGGAAAGGTGGTCAAGGTTACGGGCATGGCGCGGCATATATGGGATGTCATCTTGAGCCACCTGGCACGTTTAGAGGTTGGCTGATCAACAGTCCCACCATCTCGCTTGCCCACCTTTCCCAAGTCGGGCAACAGGGAGAAAGCCTCGCCGTTGCAAATGCCAGCTGTAGCCCTACACCCGCATTCTTCCCCATATTACGCCGTGAGGCATATTGAACAGCCAGAGAGACAAGCATTCCTCATCGGACCGATGTAGAGGGGAAACATCCCCAAGGTAAGCGCTGTCAAGGACCCCATCGAGCCAAGCAATGACCACTTATACAGTCCGAGTCGACTTCCCGATGGCTGCCGCTCTCTCCGCAAACCTTTCGTGGGGGCTCGGGTGGGAGGAGCCGGCTGAATGTCTTGGCCGGTTGTGTTTGTCTGCGGCATGACTTTAGCCGGGATCGACCAGGACCGCCAGAGTCAGCAGAACGAGATCTCTTAAATCTCTGGGCGTGCTAAGTGGCGCAAGGACAAGAGACTGGGCAGACCAAAGAAGGGTGCGAAAGGAGAGTGCCCAGCCGGGAGCACCCGACCTGTGGCATCCTTGGCTGTGTGAGGGTATCCGAGGACGGTTTTATATCACATTTCCGTCTCTTTTATTTTCCTGCCATCTCCCCTGACCACAGACAACAAGATGAGAACAGCAGTGAAAGCGTCCGAGTCCATTCTTTTTAGCCAAGAAATCCCTTGCCCAAAAACGAGCACCAAGGGACTCGGAGACACAAAAGACTGCCGTCTGTCCGGAGAGGCTAATAACCTGGAGTAAAAAGTGAGCAGACGTTACATTTCAGACCTCCCTGCCGCGGTGGGTCAAGACGGGATATAAACAACGGTCGAATCATCAGGGCCAAGGCGAGATTGATGTGATCCGGCAGCAATTACCGTTCGGCCAAGTCGGCATCTTCCTTGTACCCGTCGCCAAGTTTTCGAGAAGGAAAGGAAGAGATTCCTGATTTGAACTTTGCGTCCCTGAAGTAGCTCATAGAGGGAGAAGCATTTCCAACCAGGCTTCACCACTCAGGGGTAAATCCTGAATGGCAACACGGAACTGATGATCCACTCTCTGCCCGGCTGATCTGTCCCCTACATGAGATAGACGTATAGCAGTGGCCTGACAACAAACAAACAACCTCCCTTCATCAGATATCCAGATATAAACCGCCGAGAGAAAAGCCGCCGAGTCAGAAAAAAACAGCGGGTCGTGTCACACAAAATGGAGAATCGAGATGATATTCCCGGCCGCTCAACCAACCAACAAAAAACATAACCAGGCAAAGAATATTTCCGCACCACACTCAGCCTAGTGCCGGCAGTTCATCCCTCAATCGCCCTTGGCTCGCTTGGCGCACACGACGGCCCGGTTCATACTCGTCACCCCCACTTGATTCTCAACGACATTGAAAGCGATACCGTAAGCGGCAATCTCCTGGATGCTGTTCTCTCCTTGATTCCCCTTGTCATGTCATGTTACAATTTCCATCCACCATACCATAACATGTAATTCCAAACTTTTACGCGAGTAAATTCTCCTCCATACACCCAACCATAACCTCCTCAAAAAAAAAAAAAAAAAAAAAGTAATTACAGACTCTCCCATTCATTCCCTGACCCTCAGCCATTCATTTCCATTTACCAATCAGTTCCAAACCCCGTTAACATCCCCATCTCTTCCATCCATCAACCCATCCACCCTTTTTTTTTTTTAATTGTACAGTACCTGTAAAGATAGTAAGGCAGTCAGTCCCTACTTACTTTTTTCCCCACAAAGAAAAAAAGCTCCTCAAAAAAATATAAAAAAAGGAAAAAAAAAAAAAAAAAAAAAAAAAAGAAAACTTACCTAACTACTGTGTTGACTGACTACCTGAAATCTAATCAACACCTCCCGCACTCAAACCACTCGCACATGCCCTCGCAGAACCCAGAGCACAAGCACCTCCCGTTCGTGCAGAACCCCGTCCCGCCTCCGCAGGACTTGCCTCTTGCAACGTGAAACTCAGAGCGCCCTTCGTCCACCGCGCCTTCGCCCCGAGGCGAGCTGGCACCCGAGCTCGCAACCGGAAAGGCAGTAACCCCACAAGAAGAAGAAGCCAAAACCAAAACCGCCGCCGCCGTCAAAAAACAAAACTTCATCTTGTACGGTACTTTGTATGTATCTCGATCTCTCAAGTAAAAGGTATTTAGGTTGTTAAATTGCTTGGTGTGATGTGATGAGTTAGATGTATGTATCGAGGACTGAAGGGCTAAAGGACTGAAAGATTCAAAGGACCTGGCCGTGCGGTCCAAGGGAAACCCCCCTTCCCAAAAATGAAGTAGGGTGCGCCACAAAGAGCATAATATATACAATTCTACAGAGAGTGTGTGTCGAGGCATAAATCCTCGGGAATCATTAACCAGTTTGAGTCGAGCACCCATGTAGACAAC
Source organism: Cladorrhinum sp. PSN332 (assembly GCA_033297175.1). Taxonomy (NCBI): domain Eukaryota; kingdom Fungi; phylum Ascomycota; class Sordariomycetes; order Sordariales; family Podosporaceae; genus Cladorrhinum; species Cladorrhinum sp. PSN332. The sequence continues at coordinate 76,423 of MU858877.1, forward strand.
AACAGCAACTGTACATTGATCAAACCCAAAGGCGAGGACCATGATATTCATCCATATTTCTGCTCGGTACACAGCATACCGTCAAGGTCGGCAGTTCGTCACGGCCCTTCCAAATGTCGCACGATGGCTATCAGAGGTCGGGGATGTCGGGTAGCAAAAGATATTACCCATTTCACTTATCCACCCATCTGCAAGACCCGAGAGCTACACGCAAACAAACCTTCAATCGAGGTATTATACTCATACAACGCTGCCTAGAGTCTGCCCTACCCGGTCCTTCCCTTCCACAAACCCATGGCAAAGAAATCAAACATCGCTGACGTGTTATTAATGCTCATGGCCTCATCCATTCCTCCTTTTGCTGGCTACTTCCCTTCATCATTGCGGCCATCGTCATCCATTCCATCCTCAGCCTCTTCGATCTTAGCCCCTCCATCCTCGCTCTTTTGATCATCACTGACAGGATCGTCACTGGCAGACTCGTCCATCTCCAACTGCGTAAATTCAGCCTCCAACCGCACAATTTTAGCCTCCAACCTGTCCATCACTTGGGACAGAATCTTGACAATCTCTCGCGTTGTCCCGACAACGGCAGCTTGAAAGTACGCGGCTTTGGCGGTCTCGATCATCTTTACAATCTCGGCACTGCTGGCACCGACACCGGCAGTACCTGCCTTTGGCGTAGGTTCAGCCACGGCTTCCTCCCAGGCTTCTCGCATTGCCGACAACTTCTTCAAATACCATTGCCGCTCTCCATTCTCATCCACTTTCTCTATCCACTTCTCGCAGAGTAAGCCACTTACAGAAACGAGATGTCTGTCGTAAGTCCACTCCGGCTCCATCCCTTTCCAGTTCAAAATCGGCCGAGTGAAAATGCCGAGTTGATATTCGTAGACGGCTTCAACTTCAGTGGGGCTGACCTCTACTATCGGTTTCGACAGGCCGGCAACCATCGCGTACTGCACCAGGGACACATGGGACATTAGACGTGTACTGAATAGGCCTCTCCAGGTCGTGATACGTACCAAGATGTCACTTGTATCAACGCCCTTCCTGAAGTAATGCAGCCAATGTATCCGGCCGCCTCTCTCCCGCTGCAAGGACGTGTCCGTCTCCAAAGACAGAAGATCGTCTCTCATGATCATGTACTCGACGTCTTCGTCAACGAGGCTCTCCACCGACTGCTCACCGTGCGTGTCGCGGTGAATTTTATGGGCGTTGAAGTAACTGCACCATTTCCTCTTTCGGTTGTTGATTGCGGCGACGACATCTGAGGGTGGGGCTACCATTGTTGCGTGTATGTGTGTGTTGAGTATACCGCGCAATGATGTTGTGGACTGCTAAAAAAAAAAAAAAAAAAAAAAAAAAAAACCTGAAGCTCTGTGGTTGTTGTTGTTGTTGTTGATTATGATGTTGATGTTTGAAAGAATTGATAAGATCAGACGTTTGACAGCCTTCGCTTTTCCAGCAACATTTATGGGACGACACATTGCGTCACGTTCAGACGGCCAAATGTCGGCCCCGAACCAATCTCCTTGCCTTCCCCAATCAATCCAGAGATGCAGAGTTCCTCCTCGGACGTTCCTCCTCCTCGGGCTCCTCGGGCTCCTCATCACCAGACTCGGTCACACCTCCATAACCGGGAAACCCCAACAGATAAGGTCCCCTCTGAGTCAAGTTGATAGGCTCCGGACTCTTGACAGTCACGATGTTGACTTCAGAGTTTCCCTCGGCAGGGTAGTCCTCAACTCTTGCCGTTCTTTGCGAGGCCCGATCGTCAATATCCTCGTCGCCATTTCCTGGTCCTGGCCGTCTGTCGAAAGATGTGAAACTCGGAGACCGGGGTTCTCCAAGCCCCCTCGCGTCCGCAACTTCCTCCCGTAACCGATCCAGTTCTGCGTCTTCCTCGGCATTCAATGTCTCCAGCACGCCCTTGAGATATCTGACCCGCTCTCTCTGCTCCAACGCCCTTGCTTCCTGTAGCTCGGCTTCCGCTCTTTTCACATCTTGGATGATATTTTTGAGCGTCCTGTGAGAAGAAACATTGCTAGGGGGCTTGTTAGCCGGTTTTGGCTCTTTTCGCGGTTGAAGAGGTGATGTTGGTTCCCGCCCCAGTTCCCTCATTCTGTCGCGCGCGATTGGTTGTGGTGATCGGACATGCGGTCCATGTTCCTGGATTGTGTAGCGTCCATAATCTCTCCTAGGGCTTTCCGATCGCGCCCGCGGGTGTCGAGTCCGACCTACCGTTACGACAGGGCCTGCTCCCATATTCCCCATCGGCGGTGATGATGGCTGTGATGGTGGTGGTGGTGGTGGTGGATGAGAAAAATCAGGGCCAGGGGAATAATGGCGTGGCATTCGACTCTCATCACGCGAATTGATCGACCAGGCCTGATATCGATAATACTTCTTTTGGCCCTCGTCCGTCGACAGTGCGCCAAGAATGGCTTTTTGGGCAGCCTGTAGAAAGGGATACCTCCATATTTCTCCTTGGTCAAGAATATCCCTTCGGAGCCGCTCCCGGGCCGCTGGGGTATGAGCGAGCATGTAGCGGAACAACTGCAGGATTCTGATCATGTGCATGTTCCCAGATGATTGCCACAGGCTGTTGAGCTTCTTGACCATCTTGTCCGGCGGTTCATCTCCTCGGTACAACAGTTCTCGGAGGCAGGCTGTTTGCATTTCTAGGTCCCCCAGTTCTTCTGCAGCCTCAAAGACGGTCCGGATGACGGCAGCGCCAGACCGGTCAGCTGCAGGGGTTGGTTTCCATTCGGGCGTTTCGTCCATTGCTGGGATATAGACCGGGAGGAGTTGGGCTGGAAAGGCGAATCTCGGCACCTTGAGACTTCCTCGTTCGCGTCCTCTGAAGAGAACACTGTCTTCAATCCTGTTACGATTCGTCTCCTTGACTAACACCTTCGCCACAGTCCATCGAAGATATGGTTGAGACAGAGAGTTACTGTCATCCTTGCTGACCAGTTTTCTGGCATACTCGCTCGCGATATCCATGCACTTGGCCGATTTCTCATCTCGGTTTAGGTCTAAATATTCCTTATACATCAGGGCCATATTCGTAAATATGTCCAAAAGAGCAAACCAAGTTGATTCGTCGTCCGAATCCGTGTCCCACTGTTGTCTCAGGCGATCCAGGGGATCGGGTGTCCCGGGGCCGGGTGCGTGGACATGGCGCCCAGTAAGCTTGGACAACGCGCGGTCGACAGACAGGTCTTGAGTCAGCGCCTGAAAGATATCCCTGAATTCCCATATCATGCCCCTGTCAACAAGGTGTCGATACATGACATGCCAATCTGGAAGACCATCGTAGAAAGCAAAAGCTTTCTGGATAATCCAAGGGCAAGCGAGAACTCGAGCTTCGGTCGAGTCGATCGTTGGCCAGCTCCTTCTGACCAAGTCTTCGGCCACGGTTCCGATGCTTGAAAATGTCGCGTCGTCAATGTAACCAATCTCTGCCTCGCAAAGCAAGAGACGGAAGGCGACGTCCAAGAGATCATCGTCTCGGATCTGACGAGAAGATGTGTCTGATGCCAATTTGGCCAGCCGGATATATTCGCCAGCTTGAATGAGGCACAAACCATATTGAAACAGGACGTAGCGGTTGTCAACGAAGTGACTGAGCTCGTCCTCGAAAAGTTGGATGGCATCACGAAAATGGCCGAGTCTCCGGAGTCGAGCACACTCTTCCAGCAGGTCTTCCACGTCATCTTGAACGGGAAGAGACATGTGGATGGTCATGTCCTGAGCGTTATGGGGTTTGACGAAGTGAGTGGTGGATTGGTTTGATACCAGGTCGTGATATTGATCGCGGTCAATGATGAGCCGTTCCAGGGAACCAGACCGGCTTCTGCCATTTGCGTGCCTCTCCGGTGATTCGTATCTGCTATAACGCCGAGGTATCGTAGCAACACCCATACCGTGAGTATACCCATCCCAATCAGGCCGAGGGTTCCAATACCGGGTTCCATTTTCTGGTGTGTATATGCGCTCTCTTTCCCGGGAACGGCCTCGGGTGATGACCTCGGGTTCATCTTCCAGGGTGACAGTTCTCCTGGGCGCTGGTGGCCTCTGGTGGTGCTGATGAACAATTGGCGAATGTGGTGGATGCAGCGGACGTGGAGGTTGTGAATATTCCATTTTTGCTCTTTAGTGTTGTTTCTGATGTGAACGATGATAATATGATGAAGCAGTGTTCTTCACATCTTGAGAATGTTGACGAAGAAGAAGGGTGTTCGACCCCCTGCCGTGATCGTCACTCGGGCTGTGTTTTGGTGTCACCACCTTAATTATCTGCCAAACCAAAAGCCTTGCTTACAGATGCTGCCAAAATTCCATTTTTGATGTGTTCGCGGCGCGTAATTTGAGGCTCGGAGCTGCACCTCGCCGTCCACTAAAACTGTGGCGCAGCCCCTGATGAACCCCCTCCTCGACTGTCGACCCACCAAATCATCATTGATCCTCTTCGAACTGGATTTCTTGCGTGTGGCTGCGTTTCAGGCCCCCCGAGCCTTGACCATCCCATTCAGCCGGCAGAGGGGTCTCGGCCACACCTTGCATGGACAAACTCGTCATGTCCGTCCTCACCTCGATTTTCCGGAGCCTGTCCATATAGAGTAATACACTGATTTTTATTTTTATTTTGGGCATCTTTGCAACTCTCTCATTGTCCCATCCAACCTCCAAATGAGCGTATCAACAATGACAGCATCCTCCGCAGCCCAGCCTGCACTGCGATTTCGCCGACGAGGACCAACCATCAGTGTGCGAAAATATGGCCAAAACGATTTTGAGAGATTCGACGAGGAAACGGCGCGCGGGTCCCATCTCTGTGTCGGGTCAATGAGCATCGGCAAAGTCGACATTGACGTCAAGTACCGTTGGAAGGAAGCACGATGGGGCGTTCTCGGGGACGACAAGAGCCCCGGGGGGGTTGTATACATGGACCTTACCTTCAAACAGCCGCATGGATATTGGCTCGAGTCAGCAAGAGTCTTTGTCACTCTGAGTGAAGACTCTTCCACGTACGCCCTCGGCAAAGCGCGCAGGCGAGACCGCGTCTCGTCCCGTATCAGGAACTCGATCAACTCGGATTATGACCTTCAACTCACCGAGCACTTTGGTCCCCAATTCCTGACGGGAACGAAAACCGTCCAGACCGAGAGCAAGCTGAACTCTTTTATTCCAACTATCGGGGCGATGGGCGTTGCCGAAATCGGAGGGATGGGTCACTCATCTGCCACGCTGAAGCAGCGCGAGTCTCGATGGATCTTTAAGGGCACAATCCGAAAGCCCAGGGACAGTGACAGCTTCAGGACGCTCGAGTGGGAGCTGAGCGAGAACCAACTGGACCCGAATCAGCCTCACAAGCAAGATTACCAAACCGCCTTTGCCTTTGAACACAACTACCGCCCAGTGTTTATGCGCGTCGAGGTCGAGGGCAAGCTGAGAAGCAAAACCCAGAGTGCCAAACACAAGGTCCATCACAACTTCCTCCGCTTCTCATCCAACCCGAACAAGAAGGACTGTTCAACACTTACTCACATTGACCTGAGCGAGAATAAGGGTTTCCAGAAGAGTCTTGATCCCGTCGCGACAAGTCTCAACATGGCCATGGAGATGAAGAACGGGTTGAACCCACCGCTGGAGATGCCAGATCCGACCCAGGCACACTATTTCCATGCTCCGAATCCCAACAGCGCTGCACAGCACCAGACGCACCTGGGTGCTCCAGCTCAGCATCAATCACAGGGCAACTTGACCCATACCACCAGCCAGCAACCTCCAGCACTTGAACAAAGACAAGAATACCAACCCCTTCCACTACCCACTGACACCCAATCAGACCCCAACATCGATAGCACCCTCATCCGGGCTCTAAGACACCGCCAAGCAACAACCAGCAGAAGAAGAACAGACCTAGCAGCTCAGGTTCATCTCCAAGAGATGCGAGACGAATCTGATCCCACATCAGATAGCGAAACGGACATGCAAACAACCGTCGGCTCATCAACACTCGTTAACAGCGAGCAGCCGAGCTTCTTGCGCCCGGAACTACTACCAATTCCTCAGGATCCTGCCGCCGAGATGGTTACCAACCCGGTTGTTCGATACGTTCAGGGACAACCACAGAAAATCGCGGACAAAATTCACAAGGATACGATATCGGAACTGAGCGCATGGCTTCCTGTCGAACATGTCCCAAGGACGATTGGCATGATTGGGGGCGCGGTGATGGGTGTAGTCTTGAATGAGCTGTTGTTGATGTGTCGCTTGAAGGACTTTCTACTTTACCGCCGCTGGCTGGCAACCGGGCTGGTGGTGGTGGTGCTCATGATATTGGCTCTTTTCGCCTTGGCAGTTCGCGAGAAGAAAACAAGTCTAATAAAACCTACAAAGAGTGCGCCTGCGGAGACGAGCGAGCAGGAAGACAAGTTATTGTGGAGAAGGGTGTCAGAGGATATGGACTTGAGGAAGACACCCCCATCGAAACGGAGGTTAGAAGGGCGATTGGGGAGAGGGACACCTGAGTGGGAGTGAAGGGGAAAATTATGATGATCGGCCATAATTAAAACGTGAAAGAAATGGAATACTGGCCGATGCTGCTGTGCGACATCATTTAAATATTTTCGGAGATAAAACGGAACTTCAGTTGTGATGGATCGTTAAGAACAGGAAGGAGCCTTGGGGCAAAGATGACCCCGTCCTCCGGTGTTCTGACACAAGCACTCAGCGGACTCAAAGCTTATCGAGGGTGAGGGGTGAGAGGTGAGGGGTGAGGGGTGACGGATGAGGGGTACATGTAATGTACTTTGCTTGCCTTCCTTTCCATTGTCTTTCTCCAGATCTCTTTGACCTCAATTGAGCCAAGCAACCATTGCATTAAATGACATCCTTCAGAATGGACGAGAAGCAAGAACTAAACCTGGCCAGTATAGAGCCTTTTCGGATTGACCATCTTCCTCCAGAACTACTTGCAGAGATATTTCGATGTTGCGACAGCGCACCCCCATCAGAGCGTCGAGTGCGAGATGAACCAGAACCCGACCTGTTTGCGGACTCATCCGTCGACAAAAATCCCAAACACGTCAAAAACGTCTCTTTAGTCAATACAAAGTGGCGCACACTTGCTCTCCCCATACTCTTCAAGCATGCTATTTGGAACATTACCCCCTCTGACCAGGTCGAGCCGATTTACTTCCATGACGCCATCACCACCTTTCCAATCCTCAAATTCCTGATGGACAACAACCTCACCACCTATGTTGAATCATTCACCATGGCGGTCCGCTCAAAACTGCCCGACATGTTCCTCGCTAAAAATGCGCGGGGAGCTTCAAACTTTTCCTGGGATTTATTGTTTAAAGTGCTGGATCCTTTGAGAGTTACAATCCTCGGAACGCCCGAGGTCTTGACAAGTCTGGTGTCGAGAATGCTCTTCAACGGCGGGAGATCCCTTGACCTGGGAAAGCAGCTCTATCACATCTTATCCCTTGACCGAAAGGAAAGAGCCAAGCCGGGGACTTCATTGCCTGCTCTCGGAAACATCCGCGTGGAAGAAACGCCACCGCATCGTATCTTTACCATCCGTCCGTGGACCCATCTCCTGCTCAACGAGGGCTCGTCCATCCGCATCTACAGGAACTACGAGTATTTTCTCCATCGCCCGCCTTCTATTCTCGGCCACCTTTTGGGCAGCGAAGAAGCTCCCAATGATGTTCCCTTGGTGCCCCCGAGCCTCACGGCCATGTCCTACGTTGCCATATTTCCGCTCTCGTCCCACTTCAACACCCTAGTCGACCACTTGCCTGCCCTCGACAAACTATACGTCCAAATTGTTCCCCAGAACGACATACTGTGGGATCCGGTGGAAATGGATCACGTCTCCCCTGCTGACCTCTGGATGGAGAGAAACAGCTGCTACGGCCACATCATGCGCCAAATTATAGCCCACGACGCTGGGGAGCTCACGTCTTTGCCCAACAACCCATCCACCGGTTTATATGACATTTCCAATGAGCCGCCTCATAATTGGTCTTGTCTCCGAGAGTTTGAGAGCGGTGACGCCGCCGACGAAGAAGCCTGGGAACTTGCAGTCAGATGGGTCGAGGCTAGCGGGACAGGTTGGCGCGTCGAGAGGGAAGGCGTGTTTGTGAAGCCCGGGTTGGACGCGAGAACCTCGTATGGCACCGCACTGCCGCGACAAAAGATGGATGGGGACTCGAGCCCCATTGACTCATTGTTGTCAGTAATTCCTGATTTCTCCCCGTGGTAAAAAGGGATTTCCCCCCTGGGATAAAATGTGCTGACCCTTGTCGAGGTGAACCCCTTATCGACAGTCGTGGAAGGCTGGAGAGGGGAGCCTTTAGGGGAGCCGCTGCGCTGCCTTTTTTGGCTGTGCTGTACGCTGATGACGGCTCTTTATATGCTCTTTATACTGATATTTAAGACGTTGGTGGTTTGGAGTTACGACGGCCGGTCAAATTGAGCTGAAGAGGAGAGGATTCATGAGTAAACACAAGGCTTCGGCGCATTTCTGTTCTTTATTGGGGGGTCCAAATTCGCAATGCTCACACTGTACAGAGAGCTGATGTACAATATTGCTATGGTACAGTTTGAATATCTTGTCTGTAATACCAGTTTGACAACGGTCTTGAACGCTTGGAGACTTGATATTTACCTGGGGGCTAAAGCCACACTTCCAACCACCCGATTCCTCGCGATAATTATGATGCTTGACTCCCTAAACCATTATCCGCTGTCAATAAATTCGGCGCTGCCCTGCGTGCCAAGTAAGAACTCATAATGCCTGTCCTTTTTGTTGACTGCCGACATCGTTTGACTTCCACCACGATGGAAGGAATCCATCCCGCTATACCACCCCCCTTTTCCACGACACCCTATGCGTCCACCAATCCTAATAACCTCTCAGCACTCTGGATCATGGCTCGCGATACCAACGCAAACTATCACATACGACCATAGGTGGCAGAAAACTCGGCATCCCGTCCGCTCTGCCCTAGATAAACTGCCGACCGCCAAACCAGTACTCAGGTGGGTGACCACTGGGGAATCCTTGGTGTTGTATGTTTTTGTGAAATTTTTTGTGAAATTTTTTTTTTTTATCACCGTGGAATTTGCACAAAAAGATAATCCAGGTTTTGAACATGAATCTGGGTATCTATAACCAAATGGTAAACGCTAATATATTCTATGCACATTTCTAATCAATCCTCGTCGCCGCTGTCGCTGCTGATGTCGACTTGTTTCTTCCGCTCCTCTTCGTTCATCTCCTTCCAGGTGCTCCAGCTGAGCATCCCGAAAGCGAGGATGATCAGAAGTCCGCCGATAACCGCCGGCGCGCTCAGTGGTACGCCGGTCAGGGCCCAATCCACAATGGCCACGATGAAGATGGTGAGCAGGGCAGCAACCGAACTCAACACCGGCCCAGTAAGGGACATGAGCACGAGGAACGACCCCGAAAACACCATGTTGGCCACGACACTAATAAACAGCAACCTGGCCGTCTCCCCGGTGGGCATCTCGAACGTCTCCCACCCGAGCACGTGCAAAATCGGGATCGGGATCCACAAGACCAAAACGGTGAACACCCCGATCAAGGACCCAAACGTGTTGGCAAACATCATCTTCCTGTTCGCGCTCGTCCCTTCCGGGGGGCAGGCCAACCGCTTATAAAGCACTTCGTAAAGCCCGTAAAGAACCGACCCGAGCCCGATAATCACGTTTCCGGCAAACCTGGACGTCAATTCCTCCGCCTCGTCGGACGGCAGGTTATTACTGCTATTCCCGTCTCCATAGGCAACAACCAGGACGCCCAGGATCGCCACCCCCACCGCGAGCATCTTATCCGCTCTCAGCCTCTCCTTGAGCAGCGGGACGGAAAAGGCGTACGCGAAGAAGGCGTTGCAGTTGTAAATCGCCGTCAAGTCCGAGGGGGTAGTCATGCTGACGGCGATGTACCAGCTCAGCCCGGCAACGGTCAAAGCCGTAGTCACCACTGCTGTTGTTCTAGCCAGGTACGCCCAGGGAGAAGAGACATCGTTCCCGCCTCTTCTGACCGGCGGTAATAACTCCTGCCTCTGCACCGTCTGCGCCGTCGTGCGCAAGGTCCTCAAATGATTATTCCAAAACTGCTTCCAGGTTTGCTCCCTCCTCCTGTACCGCAGAAACAAAAGCTGCAGGGGGAAAAGAAACACCCAGGAGCCGTGGGTTAGGAACATCATGCAGTAGGCTTTGTCCCATTTCAGCTCGTGCTGGATGTGCGCGGCGAGTTCGGTTTGGACTGTGAAGGAGACGAGGGAGATGACGAGGCAGATGGATGCGTAGGTGTATTTTTTGCGGGCTTCGAGGCGGGCTGCCTGGGAGGAGGGGGAGCGGGAGCGGAGGGCGTCGGTGGTGCTTCGCCGGGGGAGGATTGGGGTTGAGGAGAGTGGTGGTGGATGGCGGGGGGAATGGGAAGGGCGGCGCCGGCCTCGGGTGGTGACGGTGGTGTCGGAGTCGGAGTCGGATTGGTAGAGGAGGGGTTGGTCTCCTAGTCGGGAGGGCATTTTCGATCAAGGGGACCAGACCGCCGGTGTTTAAAGGTAAGTTGGGTTGGGTGTTGTTGAAGATCTGGTGGTGGAAGCGAGGACAGGCTTCGACGACTTCGATCGGCGGCGACGGGTACCGTACCTTTCCCTCGTGTCGGTGGTAAAATGGATGCAACGTCGTCAGGCATGAAGGGTCATCAATCTTTCAGACATATAAAAACGAGTGGCTGGATCAGATCATAGAACAACGAAAACGTGATTGTACGAATACATCGAAATTTAAAGTTTTGGGAAAAAGCTGGAATTTATTTAAACGGGCAACGTGGAGAGAGTAGGTAGCGGACGGGATGGGATGGGATGGCTGTGAAACCAACCCGGATCCGTGATTCTGGCGCCAGCTGCAGTGTCCCTGATGCTGCTTCAGTGTGGGGGAAGTGGGTCTGAATGCTCCCGACGAGTCCACTTTAGGGGGATCCCTTCGTCGGATCATGGTCCGCAACGTCCGTTTTTAGTGCGTTCTTCTTAGTGGCTGCATCCGCTGCCATCCCGTTCCTGTTCACTGGATTTCAACATGATCAATCCAAAAACATTGAAGTTTCATTCTCAACGAAAATTCTCATTGCTTTCTTGTCTGAGATATTCAGGGCCGAAACAATGCACGGCAACTGTTCCTGCTGACGGTTACGCAACGTCTTGATCACGGGTCCTGTTGCCAAGCTCTTTGACTGCACATTCAAGAAACACAACGCCCATGCATTTCATCCCCCTCAAGCCGTCAGACCCAGAGCCTCGCGCCTCGACTTGGACTTCGGGTCAAAGTAGGGCTTCTCCCCCAACGACACGACACGGTTACCCTGGCGCTTGCCGGCGTAGTCACTAATAGGAGTCATGTCAGTTACAAGGCTAGACAGGTATTGTGCTCAACGGTGTTAACTCACTTGGTGGCAGTGTGGAAGACCGACCGGCTGCAAAAAGAAAATGTCTTTTGTCAGCAACTTTATCTCTGGTGGAATTGAGGAGCTCATGTCACACATACTTATCCCAGATTGCAAGGTCGTTCTTGTTCCACCGGAAGCGAACCTGAAGATCGTGGTTCTCGGTGATGAGCTGAGTGAAGTACTGCTTGAGGATCTCGCTCTCTCGCTCAGTCACATCGTTGATCCAGCCGGCGGCGACTTGGTGGCCAGCACCGAAGAGACTCTTCCATCCTGTGACGGGGTTGGTGCGGATAAGAGGGCTGCAATGGTGTCAGTCGGTGGATATGAAAATTTTGGGGCGGGACAGCGTACTGTTCGGCCTTGAAGTCAAGTCCAGTGTTCTCAGGGGCACCACGCTCCTGGTCGAACAACTCTGCGCCAAAGGTATCCTTGACCTTGACAAAGTTGGGCTGGTAGTGGGTGGCAGTCAGACCCTCGGCCAACTTCTGGAGCGCTGGGCTCAAACGATCATAAGCCTCATACCCCGAGGCCCAGAGAGTGTCGCCGCCAGCGTCATTAGGAGGCTGAACGATTTTGAGGATGGCATAATCCGAGGGAATGCGCTCAAAGGTGATATCGGCGTGCCAGCCCTCGCTGGCGATTTTCTTGGAGACGTGAGAATATCGGTCGGCGTAGTACTTGCGGTTGAGCTCGGAAGAAATGACCGAAACCTCGTCATCGAGCTTGCCGTTCTCGTCGACTGCGATGCCGCGCTTGCTGTTGGCCAGGGCGTGCTTGTGGAGCTTGGAGGTTTCGGGTTTGCCGGTTAGCTCGCCCAGTCTCTGGCCGAGCAGCTTTTGGTCGTCGATGTTGAGGTCTTGGTTCCGGAAGAAGACGACTCCGCGCTGGGATACTATTCCAAGTTAGCTGCTAGCTGGCCTAGATTTCCAAGGCGGAGGGTCACTTACCGAGAATGGCCAGATCGCGGATCTTGGTGTCATCATGGAGGATCTCGCCGAGTTGCAGAGAGGGAAACTCCCGGCCGATGACGCCTGTCACGTCAAATTGTTCGTAAGAATCGAGGCTCCCAGAGTAGGTGAGTGGGCCAGTGAGCTTGGAGGCGCTGCTGTGAGAGGCAAGAGTCTTTGTAGGGATTGGGCCATCAGCAATGACGGGTTGAACATCGACGTCTGCGGCGGGAGGAGCCATATTCAAGTTTTCAGGGATTGGTGTTCTGGTGGGTTGATGTGATGTTTGGATGTTTGAAGTGAAGCTGTCTACTAGCTAGGAACACAACATTTCGAAAGAAGGGGTCATATCCACCCTTATATCATTCTTTTCTATACTATGCTTGTTTACAAGGTGCCGACGACGCCCCGGGATCCGGGGCATTCTTTCCGTTGACGGAGATAATCCCGTCTTGTCTCCTGATGATGTGCAATGGCCTGTGGTTCACGCAACATGGTATGCACCTCATTTGGTGTTTCTCAGAGAGCTCAGAGACTGCATACGGAGTTAAACAAAGCTCGCCATACAGAGGCCGCAGCTTGGTGTTGATGGTGTGCTGCGGACGGGCTCTCCCAGGCTTCCCCGGCAGTCTGCCGTCTGCCGTGCAACGCAGGGTGAGTGTAAAGTCAAGCTTCCCAACACCTCTGGTTGGTTATCGGCCAGCGTTTACTGGTTACCGTTGGCTTACACGACGTTTGGATGAATGCTGGCCATGTCAGTGGCTGATCATGCCGGTTATGCGCCTTGCCATTCTCACGCGATATTGCACCATATGACAGCTTCATGTTGACGACCAAATGCGCAATATGCAACGCCATACTTGGCAGTACTCAACCAGAGTTCTAACACAAGAATTGGAAATCATCAAGACGCATGTGATATGTGCATGTGCATTGTTTCGGGTAGTTGTCGATGCAAATGCCCGCCGACACGGGACCGGGAGTTTGTCAACGGCACTAGACCGATGGCATTTTTTTTTATTTTTTTTATTTTTTTTTAGGATATTGGAGGCATTGCCGTTCAATACCGTAGGACGCAACACGGAAGATCTGATATTGATATGCTCAGATTCGATTCCCTTTATGGGAGCTGTTTATGGCTCGGACATGTTGAAGTTTTGAGTCAAAGCCTTTGGCTCAGTCCACCCATATCACCACCACTTTCAACTTGTATGATCTAGCACTTCCATAACTGATGACAATAGAGCAATCAGAAATGACAGCCCCCTGTAAGAGTCATGGCAGGCAAACAATCTGTCTTTGCGAATGGTGGGAAAGAGGAAGGGATGAAAGGGGGAAAGTGTCACCGTGCTAGAGTCCAATCATGATTCATAGGCAATGTCAAGATATTTAACTACCCGTAGTATAAAAAAAAAAAAAAAAAAAAGATGACCCAACATATTAAGGATGATCTGGTTTCGTTCCTTGACACGAGAAAAGAAAAACCCCTGAATGAATGACAGAGTAAATCCCTAACCCTCACGCGGCTGTCAGTCTTTTCCTTGGCATCCCACCACCCCCTTCCCCTGAACGCCCTGTCAGATCAGCCGCCAACGTCACGTGTGGCTCACAATTCGCAGCGTCCACTTTAACAGGATTCGCGTCGTCGCGTCTCTTTTCTTCCCCACACGATTGACCAGGAGCAAGAAACGCGTCTTTTCGCGACTTTGGTGTCTCCCCTTCGCGATTGGAGGTTATTAACGACTACCCATCGAGGACTGTGAATGTCTTCGATTTCTATCATCTATTCTTGTCATTAATGATCAGTTGGGAATCCCACTCGGTCGTCACCTGGGTTATTTCCTATCTTTTTCCCTTCCAAGCGCCGGCCGACCGACCGAACACAGCGAACAAACCCTCACCACTCCCGTCCATCTCTTTGGTGGCACTTTGAACTCCAAGCCTCAGCCTCGGCGACTTCAGCCTCGACAAGGGCTCACAATCCAGAATGGCCAAGGGGGCATTTGCCGAAGGGGTGTATAGCGCTACATATAGTGGTGTGAGTAATTATCTGTTCACATCTCTGTCCATTTTCCTGTCGCACTGTCAATTCCGCTATCCTAATCCATTGCCGACTGACAATCAACTCGTTTGGTTTGCAGGTACCCGTGTACGAGTTCCAATTCGGCGCAGACCTCAAAGAACATGTTATGCGAAGGCGTCAGGATGACTGGATCAATGCGACACATATTCTAAAGGCTGCTGGTTTTGACAAGCCTGCCCGAACCAGGATCTTGGAGCGTGAGGTTCAGAAGGACACCCACGAAAAGATTCAAGGTGGATATGGAAAGTACCAGGGTATGTCTGGCAGAGACTCTTTGACCCTCAAGACAATGTCGCTTTACTTACATGGTTTCTTCTCTTCATTCGTTCAGGCACCTGGATTCCTCTCGAGCAAGGCGAAGCTCTGGCCCAGCGCAACAATGTTTACGAGCGATTACGACCCATCTTTGAATACACGCCCGGCGACGAGAGTCCTCCTCCTGCCCCGAGACATGCAAGCAAACCCAAGGCTCCCAAAGCCAAACCAGCAGTTCCAAAATGGGGTACAAAGGCGGCAATGGCTGCACAAGAAAGAAAGAACAGCTTAGCGCAGCAGCAGCAGCAGCAGCAGCAGCAACAGCAACAGCAACAGCAACAGCAACAGCAACCAAATGTCTTCACCCACTCTCAACAAGTAGCGCCTATGCAAGATGAGTACGAAGCGGCAGACTCGCAAATGCACGAGGATGATACCCCGGATAATGTCACGGTCGCTTCCGCCTCCTACATGGCCGAAGATGATCGAGTCTACGACATGTCGCATTTCTCGACCGGCCATAGAAAGCGCAAGAGAGAAGAGGTCATGCAGGACATGACTGAACAACAGCATGCCATGTACGGAGACGAGCTGCTCGATTACTTTCTGCTGTCTACCAACCAGCAGGCAGCAATTCGTCCAGATCCACCCACCAACTTCCAGCCCGACTGGCCCATTGACACAGAGCAACACACCTCCATTCACTGGGCGTCCGCTATGGGCGACGTCGATGTGATAAAGCAGCTCAAACGCTTTGGTGCAAACCTGTTGGCGCAGAATGTGCGAGGAGAGACTCCCCTAATGAGAGCAGTCAGTTTCACGAACTGCTATGTAAAGCAGACATTTCCTGTGGTTCTCAAGGAGCTGTTCAACTCGGTGGATGCGAGGGATAATTCTGGGAGTACGGTAATACACCATGCGGCAATCATGAAGAGCGGGCGCGTTACCAGTACTTCATGTGCACGGTACTATCTGGAAAACATCATCACCAGACTTAAGGAGACTCGCCCACCAAACGAGGTACAAGCACTGCTCGATGCCCAAGACGGAGACGGCAACACGGCACTGCACCTCGCTGCCAAGCTCAATGCCCGGAAGTGCATAAGATCACTCCTCGGGCATGATGCATCATCTGACATCCCCAATAACGAGGGCATCAGAGCAGAGGACATCATCAAGGAGCTTAACCAATCAAGATCGGTTGCTCCGGAGGCGCCAGTCCGCTCATCAAGTCCCTTTGCTCCAGACTCACAAAGACGTCACGCTTTCCGGGATGCCGTCGCCGAATCGGCAAGCAGGTTACAGATCAACTACATGAGCGAGGCAGCTAACACGGTTCAATCCCGCATCACCCCTCTTGTCCTGCAGAAGCTCCAAGACCTCTCGACGAGCTACGATGCCGAGTTCAACGATAAGGACGAAGCTGAGAAAGAAGCCCACCGCATCCTAGCCAACACGGAAACAGAGCTAAACACGCTCCGCGCCTCTGTCGCCGAGCTCGAGTCACGTTTGGAGCCCGACGACACGGCTTCAAAGACCCAATCAGCTGCCGAAGATGCCCGCGCAAAGGTGCTTGCATACGTAACCCACCAGAACCGGATCGCGGTTCAGGAAGCCATCGACCAGCAACTGGCCAAACCCCAGACCAACGGCGCCGGCCCTCAGGACGGGGACCTGTCAGAGGACGACGACTCACCAGATACTAACTCCATCGAGGAGCGTCTCAACCTCGCCGCCCAGGTACAGCACCTGCTGAACGAACAGCGCGAGGCGGAGATCCAGTATGTTGAGGCGCGCGGCATGCTGGGCACTGGCGACAAGATCGACAAGTACCGCCACTTGCTGCGCAGCTGCCTGCCGCCCGAGGAGCAGGAGACTCTGGATGAGAACCTGGATGATTTGATCAGGATGATGGAGGATGAGGACGAGGTCGTGCCGAACGTGGGGGGGAATGGCGGGGTGGCTGAGGCTGATGGAGGCGGGCTGCCTGAGCCTCCTCATCATCATCATAATCATCACAATCATCATCATGCTGGAGGGAGTGAGCCAATGGAGATTACTGCGTTATAGGACATTGCAGATCCGGTGGTGCCTGTGGAGGGTTTTTGGTGAGGTGTGTGGCTGTGGTGATTGGTTCATTTCCGAGTTTGGTATTGATTCATGGGGAGGGGAGGTAGGCAGTGTGGAGAGTGTGGGTGGAAAGGCGGCGATGGTAGTGGTATGATCAGTTCGTTTAGTAGTGTGGCAAGAGGAGGTGTGGTGAGGCATACGCACGCACGCAACGCAACGCAGGAGCGGAATTTTTTTCCGCATCTTGATTGAGATTGTGTTGTGTTTCTGATACGACAAACAAACAGCGTTGATCATTTGGCTTGCCTTTCATTTTCATCTCTGTAACCGGGCTGTCTTCAACACATTTTTTTTCTACTTGACCGCACTTTTCGGAAATTCTTTTTTGGGGGAGTTGTTCAAAAAAAAATTTAAATTTTTTTTGGGAGTGGTGGCGTATTGGCGACATTTCTTGGACTTGGACTTTTTTTTTTACTCTTTTTGTTTCTTGACTACCTAACCTATCCACTTCCTCATGCATTTTTTTTATTATGCCTTTCTTGTCGTTTGTTCATCCTTTTTCTCTTTTCTGCTCTCACTTGTTTTACCCAAAATTGCGGGTGGGGGGGTTATATCGAGAGAGAGTGTGTGTGTGTGTGTGTGGCTGTGTGTGTCCGTCAAGCTTCTTTTTGACCAAGTATTCCATTAGTTTGCCTCTTGACCTTGGTTTTCTTTTTCTTCGTCCTGATGCATATGTGTGTTTTGTTTTGTGTGTCCAATTTTGTTTCGGTCAAGATGTGATATATCACACCAAAAAGAAATGGCTTTTACCAATTGTTTCTTTTTGTTTTGGTTCTCTACTTTTGTTTCGTTTGATCGTGTGACCCGTTTTTTTTTTATGATGGACATGTTTTTTTATTATTTTTTATTGTTTGTTTGTCTGTTTGTTTGTCCTACTTATTACTTTATTTTTATTTGGATGCCTTTTTTTTTAAAAAAAAAAAAAAAAAAAAATTTTATCCATGTTCTGTTTTTGTAAGGGGCGGGCTGGCTTTTGGCTGCGGCCAACAAACGTCAATAATACCTGGTTCTGAAGTAATGTCGAGCGGGTCTACTTTGGTTTCTTGGGTCCGATCAAGTGGCTCATATGCAACGTAACCTTTGTCCATTTTTTTTTATCCCACTGACAAACTCATGGGTTGTTGCTGTCAGAGAACAAAAAAAAAAAAAAAAAAGAGGAGACCCAAAGCGGAACGTTCCGGATGTTGCCCAACGGTGCTGAGGTCTTGATGAACATTAGTGGTGTGGTCACGATCCGTGGCTCTTGTCAATACTACCATAACATGACTCTACCTTCGTCCTCCTGTCTTGGTCGTTGCCATGAGCACACCAATCCAGTAACGGCGGCTCAAGGATGCGTACCACCCCACTGACGTTGGCATGATAGATGGCTCTGTCTATCTTCTCTGAGCTCAGGTGGGCCCTTAAAGATGGCCGGGCATTTTACCCAATGCAAAGCTCTTCTTAAAGTTGACCTACTTTGTCGAACGTAGGGCTCGTGGATGATAGGTTGTCGAGGTTCACAGAACGAGACAGTCGAGTTCCAAGTTCGAGAGCGAAAGAGTGAACCGACATCATTGGCCCAGGAACCAAGGCGAGATCCCAACCACCCACCTCAAGCTCCAATGGGTCCGGGCTTAAATGTCCAAAAGTGTATCTGCAAAACAATTGGATACCAAGCGGCATCAAAGTGATGTGTCAAGAGGCTCTGGTCAGCCAGCCACGAGCCCTCTTGCATAGCATGTCGATCTTCATTGGATACCAGATATGGATGGCATCACGCTCCATGAGACGCCTGGTGGGCACTGGCGTGTTGTGTATCAAGTCCTAGCTGACGGCCCGGTTAGTTGGGAACTCTTCCCGGACCCGTGATGGCTGGGGTGGATCAAATCAACCCATGCTAAGTGGGCTGCTTCTTCTAGGTTATTGTCTCGTATTAACTGAACCCCCAGGTCATCATTAGTAAACACCCCGACTTATTGGTCCGGGAAAAGAAAGGAAATCAGCTCAGAAGACACCATTGGTATGATAAAGGGGGCGCAACAATGAGGAACCAAGACGACTTGGTTCAGGCCGGCCTTGCCCAAGTTTTCTGTCACGTAGCAATGGAGCAGTCTCCAGCTTGGCCTTGCCATGCCGGATTGGGACCGAAGAAGGTCCGTCGGTTATGATGGATCGAAATGTGTCAATGGTTCCCGGATCGCTGGTCTGGCAATCCAAACTGGGATAGTCCCTTGCCACGGTGCTTCCCTGGGGCGGATTGCTCTCCACGTGGACACTCCCAGCCGAGCAGTTTGCCCTCTCGGCGAAAGAAGGGTGGTCTGGGGAGCATCATCAGGTCCGCAAAAGCACGTCTTGGAGCCACTTGGTGAATGGGGGAAAAGGAAAGACTGCATCCAGATGGCTCGTATTGGGGAATCGTTTGCCCTGGTTTGCCATAATCGGCCCCATCACTAGTGATAGTGATCACAACCACGGCTTGCGCTCCGAGCCCATTTCCAATCCATTCGATCCCGTAACCTCCGTTCAGATAGTTGCGGAACACTCGGACTTGGGGTTTGCATCGCAGATGAACGTGATGGAAGCCTTGACGCTTCGTGAGGAGGCTGAATCGCGAAAAGGGGCCACTAATTAAACCCGAGAAGCGATCTCAATGCAACCACCGATGTTGGCTCATTAACTCGTGGATTTCCTGGTGAAATGCTCTCTTGGCGACTGGTGCCTATCCCGAGTGTTAGCCCACCACTAAATTTGAACAAGATATTGACGCGGAATGTTGCACTGATCCCATGGCCGTCCACTTGAGCCTCACTCTGTCCGTGCCGCCGGGTCGCGTGAGCTTTGTGCTCTGTTTGTAGATGGCCGTGGTCCACAAACACGGCAGATGAGATATCACTCAGCTCAGCCTCATCATTAAGCTCAGTAGTATCGAGCCTTTTGTTCGCAAAGGTTGGCCAAGAAGGGATCAGACCGTGATATGGTGGTATCCGGCCCGGCTCGAAGCGATCACAGTCAAACATCCCCGAGTTCCACTGCCCTCTGTGGTCGGTGATGGTTCGTATTCTGGCCACTCGGTGCTTGCTGCCCACACGCATAACAACCATCTTCGGAGATTGAAAGCATGACGAAATCTCTTGAGTGGTATTGATCTGTCAAAGTTTTGACAGCACCAAAGTAACAAAGTCTTTTCGCGATGACGAGTGGCCGGGTGCCCCAAGAATAGCCATCCTTGGACCTTCGTATACCATCCTGTGGGAAGCTAACCCATCTCATGACAGAGTACAGATGGCCAAAAGGCAGAATAGAAGTGGTTACCGTGGTGGTGGTGGTGGTGGCGATCGCCGCGTGGAAACGGCACATAGGAGCTGACGGTCGAGTGCAGCGGGCCAATCGGGTTCGTGAAGCACCAATCGCCTCAATGGCGGTCTCGGTGCCCCAAAACAGCAGAGTGAAGAAGGAGACACCATGGCCAGAAAAAAAAAGTTTTGAGATTGATGGGAAAGAAACAGGGAAGTAAATTGAAGAGCATGGGATAAAAAAGCGGTGAACCAAGCAACACTGGAAAATAAGTTTTGGACCCCATTTCAAATGTCAAATGACATATCGTTGCAGCTTGAAGATGTCGAACCCGGGCCAGATGGAACCTCGGTTTGGGTTGGTCCAAAACAGGAAAGGATGAGAGGCTGTCGTGTCAGGTTAACTTTTGGCGTTTAGGGGCCCGGGGATTTCCAGGCTGTAACCTGGAAGTATAGAAACTTTGCACGGTTCGATATTCACCACCAGGGCACTCGCTCACTTTACTGCCATTTTCAACAGAGAGGGGGTCCTGTACTCCTTATTCGGGAACGCGGATTTTGGAAGGTTCGGCGCTAGTGTGAATGTGGGGTGATGGTGTTGCAGGGGTCAAAAGTCGTAGGGCTGAGGAACCTGGCGACGTGACGACAGTGGATTCAACCACTGAATGGCTCCCGGTCAGAGTCTCCTTCGTGTCAGCAGGTGACAATGATAGCGGGGTTCCAGTTTGCGCAAACATGAAGCATCGCATTCCAATTTACAAATATTGCGCTGATTTTAAGCGCCAATGCATCCGCGAGGAAGCGGTTATCAAGCGCTTGGAGATACCTAGGAATGTACAGAAGTACATGTACGAAATACGGAAAGCGGGATGGCAGATCGACTGGATCCAACGATAAACAGATCTGGCAGTGAAACGGGGGACCCGCGGGGGTGATCAACGCGAACGACGAGAAATTGCTTCTCCCGTGCGCCCAGGCACCCGGGCACCCACTTTGTCATTCCATACCCTGGTTCATCTGTAAACAGCGGCAGGCTCGGAAACACAGAGCTGGTATTACTACGTCTATTAAATCATCTCAATCATTCATCCGGTGGCAAACCAAGCATGCGTTCCAGGTTTTTCTTGCTGTTTTGTGAAGTTGTTCATGACCAGTTTTTCAGCTGTCGAGGCAGCCTGGTGGCGGAGAGTCCAGCCATGCCAGCATTTTGGGTGGTAGATAGGTGGGTGTTCATTTTGGTGATGGATAGGGTACCCCACACTGGAGCCGACTCCAAAGATCTGATGCGGGAAGCCGCGAGACATTAATGCGCATTTGGCCGCGTCATTTCGGGACCAGCTGAATTGAGTTTGTCTCCCGCTCTTCGATGCATCATGATCAAACTGTGAGGCCCAAGGAACCTGAAAGGCATCATGGTGATGGATGATGTTCTTCTTCTTCCTCTCAGCCCGCCCCGCATGTCCATCTTGTCTGCAGCTGAGGGGTCACAATGCACCACCACCCTCCAACAAACTCAAAGTGGAAAAGAACTAGGGACCTCTCGACCACCTTCCACGAACCTTTACCGCACTCGGCGGCAACGGACCATTGGTAAAATTGAATCTGGAATTGGAAATCGAAACAGAATGGGAAAAGGAAGGAAATGATCCCGAAATAGCGCTGCATGGAATATTCCTTCTTCTTTAGTTTTTCTTGTGTTCCGCCGGGTAATTGACTCCCACAGGTGCATCAATCTGCGTGTGACTAGTGGAGATGCACACCACCACCGCGCACCATCTGCAGCCACTCACTTGCCCAGCGCAGGCACACACGTTTCATACCCGAGAGTCACAATCAGCACCTACATACAATCTGCAGACTCCGTAGGCTCTGCATTTGCAGCTGTGCATGTTCTGCCGAGGATCGACATTGACGACATGTCTCAGGCTCCGAGGGTTCTTGATTGCCAATGAGTGTCTTTCCACGGGATCCCTCAAACGGGGCGACGTTTGTGGCGACCGTATAGGGCTCGCGCTCGCTCGGGTGAGCTGAAGAAAACAGTTGCTAAACCCAATCCGGCACCGCAAACAGGGAATATCGTCCTCGGTTCGGACTGGTACCCCAACCAAGCGTCGTGCTCCAGCTTCTGTCTCGACTTCTCTCCACCTCGAGCCCCGATGGCGACACAGACGCAGACCTCAAAAGGCCAAGCCCGGCATATCGGAGAGCTTGATATCGAGAAGGGGTGGGTTGCCCGGACTGGACGGCGGCAGCAAAATACCAACCCGCTTGGCATCTTTGGGGGCCGTCGCCATCGCCATGATCTGTGCTACCACAGGTTGTCGAAACAGTCGACTGCCGCATCCCCGTACTCCGTAAGCCGCCGAGAGGGCAATCTGTGGCTCTCCGATCCTTTCACCTCAGCATCCCATGGATGAACGCAATGGATCCAACATCCAGCCCTATCGAAACGGTCAATGCAGTGGCGCCCTATGCCCTGGTCCAACCTCCATCTGATTTCCGAAAAAAAATCCCACTTGAGGGTTGTTTTGAGCCCCAGGCGCCTACAGGCCCTTCAATTACCCCGCCCTTGTGGCCGGCATATGCGACAACAAACACAAGAATGCGACTCTACTGTTTCCCCCTCCTCCACAAGGGTCTTTTGAAGCCAAGCCGACGGCGGTCAACAAGGTCATGAAGCAACGCCGTTTCGCTTGCATCTGCAGGCCACCCTCAACAAGGCACGCGCCTATCTTGATCCCATGCGCGACGTTGAGGAGCGGTCCTTGGCACACTCAAGACTTGCAGGAGGTGTTTGCACTGTACATGTACATGTAATACATGTACATGCATCCACGGTCCCATTGACATTTCCCCGCCACCTACCCTCTCGAGCAGGTGTTCTATGCATTTCGTACCTTGCAGAAGATTCCGAGCTCCTGGTACCCCGACACCCTTCCATCGTCATTATCGTCATCATCAACATTAATAAGGGTGTGGTGGATGCGTCTGAGGTGTGTTTCTATCCCATGGGCTTACTAGCGTTTGCCCTGTCGGTTACAGGGGTTGGTCATTTCTCAAATGGGCCATGGCGTCTTCGACAAGCTGACTTCCCGCAGACTCCAGCTGAGAATTCACTAAATTATGGGCCTAATTAGTGCTCTATGAGAACTAGCGTTGGCTGCATCAGCCTTCACTTGGCTCGGGGGACTTTCTTCAAACTGATCTCCGCCACACACGGTGGACGATGCCAGCTCTCTCCGTCCATGCCTGTCCTTGTCCCTGGCTCGGAGCGATACAACGGCACAAAGTCGTCCACACCGTAATAATAAACAACACCACAGACATTTCCTCCAGGATGGCCGCTCCGTATAAGACCGCGATGCCTCCCAACCCGCTAGCTGCCGGGCCTTGTGTATCTCGGATGTGGTGGAATCACCCAGCAATCCTCCTCCATCTCCGCCCGTTCCTTCCGCCGTCGATGACCTTGACATCTTGTGCGGCTCATTGATGCAAACCCGAGTTCGGAGCAAGCAAGGGATAATTTTTACATGCTATTTTTTGGTGCGACGCTGCCGCAAAAAAAGCATAGACTTCACACCCCTCGGTCCTCTTTCGAGATCTTGTTCGATCCTGTGTAAGTGTCCTTCCTTCCTTTTCCGAGCCCAGTCGCGTCTCATTGGACGGTGGTGGGCCTGTCATCATGCTGCGTTTTGTGGGCTTCTTTGGTCCGTGGCCTTCAACACAGCAATAAACACAAGCGGCCGCAGACTCCGTGTGGTGAACCCTCGGTTAAGTCAACGCCGCGTCCTCTGTTGCACATTCAATCATTGTCGTCCTCCCATTGTGTTTACGCGGATACACAATGGAGTTTTCCCTCACCGTTATGGAGTAAGCTCAGAGATGGTCTCAACCGCCCTCGATGATGGCCGCTCCCTTTTCCCTTGTGGATACTTTGTATTTTTTCATTTTTTTTTTTTCATCAGACCCCCCCTGGATACTGCCAATTTTCCGCGCCGCTCTGCCCTTCCGCATACCTACCTGGCCCCAGCTTATAGCGCCGGCCGATGCATCAAGCCCAGCAACTTACAGTGTGAGCAGGCGCCCCGTATACCGAACGGCCCCCTCAGCAAAAATTATCGTGGTCGGTCTCTGCCGCACGTAGTCATGCCAGTCCTCCAAAGCCCACCACCGGGCAGTACTGCCCAAAAGCCGCCCGTCATACCTTTCCGCCAACCGCAGTCCTTGGATGCAAATATATATCTTGCACTTGGTGTCCTTGCAATTTTGGTTGTAGTCCATCTCATCAAGTCAAGGGTCCGCACCTCGCATACCACCTTACCCTCTTCAGCAGCAGTCAGTCGCTTCGTCCAGGAAATCAAACACCACCAAGACTTTCACACAACTCGGCCAAATTTTTCTCACAACCCTTTACATCCATCGGCTTCGTCTCCCTGGCCGTGGCTAAAGGATAAACTGGGAGGGATCGGTCTCCAATCCGGACTTGTAAGCCAACTTCAGGAAGCCGTTCGAGCCGCAAAACCCTTGCCATTCAGTCCCCGAACAGGTTTGCTCAGACCCTTTGGGCGTTTTGGGCTGTTGCCAACGATGGGTGGCATTGATGGGGATCTGTCGAAGGATCAATCAGGGTCAGCATCACGTGGCGTCAGCACCAGTGCTGCTGGCGCCCTGGATCTCAGAGACCAAGACTACCCCTCCCTTACCGGCACACATTCTGCTCAAACTGGAGAAGAAAGAAGAAAGAGTTCCTCGACTCATTCGTCAACCTCGGCGGCATCCATACGGCACGAGAGCAACACTTCAGATGGGGATCACGGCCAGCAACCTGAGGGACAAGTCAAAGGATCAATGTTGGGTTCCGCTGCCCACGCTGATGGGATTTGGCACCCAATGATCGATGGAGAACCAAGCAGCGCCAGTTCACGACTTAATCAAACTCTAGCTCAGGCAGTGTCGTCGCTTGCTAGTGTCGACTTGTCTGCCCCGAGACAGTTTTCAAACCCGCCACCGTCGCTGCCATTGACCCCACACGGACCGAGTAATGTCGTATTTCCTTTTCAGGATCGCCGTCCAAGTTATGCCGTGTCGATACCCCCTGAGCTGGATACGAGCTTCATCCACCAACCCAACCCTGAATACGGCGCCTCCTCCACATCGGCAAACGTTGGCAGTTCTAGCCCCCAGACTCCCAGTGCTATTCCACGTCGGAGGTCTTACACCAGGAGCATCCCGATTCCCACCATGTCTTCGGCTTCCTCGGCAGAATCCATGTCCTCGGCAACTACATTTTCTCCTTCGAGCTATCCCCCTTCGTCACCTTTGCTTCCTCCGCCTCCCCCTGTCCACGACGCGCCTCCAGAGTACGTCGTTGTCGGGGGGCCCGGCGGTCCTGGGGTTTTTCTGATGGACCAGGAGATTGATATTCATGGGGAAATCATCTCGGTCATGGACGAAGAAGGCCATGGATGGAAACGCCACACGCGGGTATACGGCGGCGGCGGTTCCTGTCTCGCGTGTCTTTCATCCGAAGATCAGGGCGGGTTTTATGGAGACAAGGTACCACTTTCAGACAGGCGATGACCATTAAGGTAGTGCAGCTACATGGGAGGTTAGATTTGAGTTGTTGTGTGTGGGGCCGTCAATTATCCGCGGGTTAGACGCCGTTCCAGGGTTCATCTCGACTCCTGCATCTCTAATAGGTCAAAGAGGCTGTGTGGTGGGGGACGGACGGCTCGACAATTCGGCCCCAGGCGACTCGCTGCATCATCACGACCATTTCAAACCCTCTAGCATGACCTATTCGTCCTTGGTCACGTGAAGTCTTCAACGGGTTTACGATGGATGTGAGTTGGATGGTAATACTGGGGTGGTCCTTCGTCAAGGGGGATGTTGTTACGCATGTCATGACTCTCTATTTTCATCTTTTATACCTCTTTTTCATTTCGATTAATACAACTTTTGCTCACGAGGTCTTTCGTTCTGTATTTCATCATTCAGAAGTCATCTGACACTTCCAAGCGCTCTTTTCTTTTGTGAGAATTCCAAATATCCCATGGTCACAATACCCTTTTTTTTTTTTGCACTGTAGTTTAGCGACGTTGATTGGACTCCCATTGGCTAGGATACGCCAATACGGCAGGGACGGCGTTGCCTTGTGTAACTTGGAGCAGGTCCCAAAAGAGACAACATTCCTATGTTGGTCCAAAAGGGATTTTATTTTGCATGGGACGAAGGAAGGAGGGACCTTGCTTGTGTGTTGGTGTATGCGTGGTACCGGGATCCCGGGAAATCCATAGGGCTGGATCGGACCCATCCATGATCCATCCATGATCCATCCATTCATGATCCGTTAAACCGTTTCTACCTGCAGAGCGGTGGTGGTTGGTTCCCAACAGCACTTCACTGTGCATTGTATGTAACAGTATTCCGTACCGGGAAAGGGTGACGGTGTAGCCTTTTCTTTTTTTCCTTTTGTGGCGGGCAAGTTGGTTCTTTTTTGTGTCACTGCAACCTCGGGATTCGACCTACCATCGTGATAGGTTGGTTCACAAAAACCATAATTATCGTGGAGTTTTTTTTTTTTTTTTTGCAATGACATTTGTTGGTTACATTTCAATTTATTGGGATTGAATCCTAATTTTTATTTATTTATTTTTTTCGATTTTTGATTTTTTTTTCCAACGGCGTGCCCAGCCAACATCATTCAAAGTTGAATACATCCTTTCGATTCAATCCTCAGGCAGAACCCCATTTTTTTTTAATTTGATTATCTGTCTGTGTCGCACGGCAGTGTCTGTCTTCTGTCTGTTGGTAAGCAGAATAACCGCGTCTTGTGGGTTCTTTTTTGAAATCCTGACAGGCAACCGTTAAAAAAAAAAAAAAAAAAAAGGAGAAAAAAAATCATGTAAGTTGGGTAGGTGGAAAAAAATCGAGAGTTGGGTGGGTGAGAGACAGATATGCTGGCTCAGTTGATCTATGTACCTAATCTGGATTTAGTTAAAGGCGGTGGGGACTTGGGCGTTTTATGAAAGCTATCACGCATATCATACCGTGCAGCAGTCCGAAAATACTGTATGCACTTTACATGTAGATAAACTATGTTCGTATACTTGAGGGCCGGGCAGCAGGCTTGGGGGGGGGGGGGACCAAACTCCTTTAGAGGGGTTCGTATATGCCATCATCGCTAATAATGTTCTTGGCACTGCAATTGTCCAACTGCCCAATTTCAACCTCATGTTATCAAGATTGGGAGTGTACCTAGTTACACAGCGCCTGCACTGTTTAAAAAGGATGCCTTGTTACCACGACGAAAATGATATACCGGACAGATTTTTAACAATAATTAGCGACGACTGGTTTTTTTTTGGGTTTTTTTTTCGGGGGAATGAGGCAAATGTGATCGTCGATCTGACACACGCACACACCCCATCAAATCAATCTCATCCCATCCCATGATGCGCCCCATCGGAACAGTATGTTGGACGGGAAGTGGGGAAGAGTAATACGCATAGGGCTGGAAGGATTCATGATGATGATGATGATGATGATGATGATGATGATGGAATAGGTAAGCAGCTGTGAGGCGTATTTTTTTTTCTCCTCTGGTTGTATGTACCTGGGTATTCCGTGTGTGTGCGTGTGGAGTTTCCTTTTTCAGAATAATATGTATGTGTTTCATTGCGGATTTTTGAAGGAAGGAAGGAAGGAAGGAAGGAAGAAAGAAGAAGCGGTGGTGATGCAGTGATATGGGAGGAACGGTAAACTGTGTCTAATTTCTCACGTCATCTACATAAGGCTGGCACGGTTGTGTGCGAGGTGGGTAAGGTAGTTTACTTGGACTGCCTTTTTGAAAATGCGGCATTAAATTAATGAAGGCAGGCGTTTTTTTTTTTGTTGTTGTTTTTTTATCCCGACGGACCGCACAATTTCGGTGGGGAAAAAATGTCATGTGGAGAAGAAGCAAGACGTTGGACTTGCGAGAGTGGGGACCGTGACAAGGGGGGCATGGACCAGGGCTTTGAATACGGTGGCTGCGGCGAAGGATGGATCGCAGGATATCAGATCGGAGGTTTTCTTTATTGTTTATCCATTTCAATTCTTGAGAGCCGTGTCATCTCGGTAGTGGATTTCTGTGAGGGTGTGTGTTTAAAGTAGGTGTGCCGGTGGCACGAGAGTCGGGATATAATGAGACTTTTTTTTCATGGATTATGTTCTCTCTTTTTTTTCGGGAATTATGCCGAGAAAGGGAAATGGTGGATTTATTTTCAATGTTGTTGGTGATCCGTCTGATGTTTTGATGTCTCTCTCTGTACTCGGTACTTATCTAAGGAGTAACCTAGATGAAGAGCAGGCAGACGTCATAGGTACTTGAACTTCACCGCCGGCGGCACATTCTTTTTTTTTTTTTTTTTTTTTTTTTTTTTAACAACATTATCAGGGTTTTCTTGGCACTTTTTCGTCTTTGAGAGACTAAACTCTCACAGGTGGAAACCCGATTCTTTACTCTGACAGATTACTAAATTCGGAGATAATTAGGTAGGTATGCATCGGCGCCGCAAGTTGTTTTCCCGTCCGTTGGACGCCGCTCGGAAGGGTGGATTTAAAAGGCCTAGGATCGGTAAAACGCGTACGGCAAGTGGTATGTAATAAGCCGGAAAAAGGATCCGGCAAGGGAAAGACGAGACTACTTTGGGATCATTTCTGTTGCCCGGCCCCGCAAAATACAAACGCCGTTGGAGACATGGGATGGCATGGGATGCAACAACGGGTATGTAGTCAGGTAGCCAGGATTCAGTTGGAGTTGGCAGATCATCCTGCAGATGACCAGGTCTTTGCATTGAGAAGGATTCAAAGTGAGTAGCCAAGGTAAGCGGTGATAAGCGGCGTGGGAGATGAACCCCGGAGGAATTAGATCTTGATATTATTTCCCCGGGAAAACATGTGATCTAACCTAGGGATCTGACAAACACCGCGGCATTTCAAATCCGTTGTGTATGGACTTTGCAAGAGTCCACGGCCGGCCGGACAGTGGGGTTGACGTATTCGGAGGGATAATGGTCCGTCTTGTTCAGTTCCCAGTTAGGAAGCTGATATGATATTACACATCAGGAAATAGAACGGCCCGAATTGAGCTTTTCACTCTTATTTCCATCCTCACCGAGATCTGAATGCTTCACCGAGGTCTTACAAGTCACTGCATGGTGAAGATAAACCGTCGGATTATGACCGAAGAAGCCGCTGATACAAACGGCATGGGCCTAATGATAAAAAGGATCCAACATCTTTCTCATCCCTGAATTAATATGGCAAATGTCCGTTTCGCTACCGCGGTAATTCCTCAGCCCCTTCTGCGATGAGTGATCAGCTCGATAATCATCTAAGGGTAAGTCTCTTTACCCACCAAATCTCCAATGTGATCAGAAGACTAACCCTTCAAACCCAGATATGACGGTCATATTATTCGTTGGGTCTTGCATAAATCAACACAATCTTGGGAGAAGTTGGGCATCATCCCACGTATCGACTACATGATGCACATACCCCCGCGGGGTCGGATACGCAACTAAAGACTACCTAACATGTTGTCTGATTTGACTTGCCACAGGTGTCATGTTATTCAAACTTTCAAAAGCTCCCACCCGCCCGCCACAATGCGCAGAGCCTGGACGCAGAACGGATCGAGCTGAGTCACCACCACGGATGAAATCGCGTCAGATACATGTATGTATCATGCATACGAGACTAAGTGATCATTTCCCATCCAGTGGGTTTCAACATCATCGTCATATTTCTCCTCACCAAAACCAGTCATGGTAGCTCAAGCTGTCACAGCGATTGATCACCGGAATTCTTGTTGCCTGATGAAGAGATCAGACCTCTTTCAGGGAAAGATTAGGTAAGCAACAAATGCGTCTTCAACAACGCAGCCTACCAACTCAGGAATTTACAGAGATGGGAGCTGTTCGTGGTATCGCGGTATCGACACTCCATCTCTATCCCTGTAAATCTCAGCATTTTCCGGCCGTCAAGTCTCACTGAGTTTTACAGGTAATCAGCTATATCCAGCTCACACGGGTTCTTCAGGGAAATATACACTTTGAGTCAGCGTGATATCGACACATCATTGGGACAAGCTGGCATCATACACAGGCCGTCCACATACCGTATCAGGTACAAGTCGAGACGTACCAGCCGCGCATCGATTCACCGAGGTAAAATAGTCACGACTCTCGCAGAGTTCAGGTTTAATCCTCGCGACCAGCCACATAGTTCTTCCACCCGACAAAAGATATCGACTTTTCGACTCTCACTGCCACGTCAAGTCTTTCAAGCCCGCCAGCGCATCGACATCAAGTACACTGGCAAAACCACCGAGGTTCAGAGGGCGGGTATAGCCTCACTTTTATCTTTTGAAGTATTCTGAGCAATTGTTGCTTATCTTCCTCCTTTTCCTTGGTTTCACGGACGGCAACACGGAAACGGCAGATCGCGAGAAGCACCGAGTCAAAAGAAGCAAAAAAAGTCTTTAACCCCCGATCAGCAACAATACACACATCGTATTTTCGAAAATAGATTTGAACACCACCACACCTGAAACCCACGAGATATCTCTATGAGGGAGAAATAGTCATCTAGCAAAAATACTAACATCTTTCACCCCTTATCAAGCATATATAGACCACACGATACCAAATCTCTTCCTCTATATTCGCTAATACTCACAAATCTTTTCTCCATCTCTAATCTATATCTCTATCCAGTCCTGGAAAACAACGGAATACCTTGTTCAAACGTCAGCCACACTCACTAATAGATCCTCAACCACTTTTTATACCTGATCCTCACTTTATGGTCAACTAAACCAGCCCACAGCAACTCAACTCAGCAATAAAGCCATGCAGGTAAGTAGTTTAGGTAAGGTAAGGTCAGGTAAACCACTCAGATCCATCCATCCCGACAACCATGACCAAATTCCAAACCCCCAAAACCATACCCACAGCACGTTCAAACACCTTTTCGTCTTTTTTTTTTCTCCCGCTGCCGCGAAGAGTTTGTTTTTGTCAGTTGGTTCCCCACAACTGAGGCTCAAACTGGAACCAGACCTGAACCTGCAGATACGAAGGTTTTCTGACGGAGTCGGTGGCAAAAAAGAACTACAAACTACTGAGTCATGTGCCTGGAACACACAGCACTTAATGCAAAAAATGCAATACAAGTCGTTGTGGGCTGTTGAGGGATTTGGAAGTTGGGATTGACCCGGTCGGGTGCGGTTGAGGCTTGGAATTGGGATAAAAAGGTGGAGTGTTGTTGTCTGGATTGGATGGACTTTGGAAGCCGATTTCAGGGGTTCAGGGGTGGGGGGGTTTTGTTTACAGCACAGCCAAGGTTGATGCAGGCGCAGAAGGGGTCACGAGTTCAAACAGCAGACGGTGGTGGCCTCACAACAAGTCTTGTGGACTAGTTACTTAGTGTTTGCCGCATCGAGAAATAAAATGGGCATTTATCAAGTGTGTGTCAATTATTTTCATGAGAGAATCAAGATTTATTATTATTCAGGGAATACATTTCGAAGATAGAGAAACTGATTTGGGATGCCTGTGGACAGATCGTTTGTCTTTGTAATGTTGGCGTATTTGGTAAGAATTTTGTGCACATGCTTGGCGAGACGTTGTTGTAATATATGTAATAACCTGGAAACCGAGGAATTATGTATCATTCGCTGGCGGAATGACCGACTGCGATATTGACAGCCGCATAATTGAAGCCCTTCATCCTTTAATACAGTTGGGCATCAGAGGCTGTCAGCCCAAAAAGTCCGACGCCTTCATATAATAATAATAAAATAATTACCTACGCATGAATTCCCCGCAGGACACGCCGCCGCCCCCGAATTCATACACAAGCGTGTGGTGGTGGTGATATATGCGCCATCTAAAAAAAGAAACGCCTGTTGAGGGTGGTGTGCTGCATTGCATTGGTGCAAAACGCGGAGAGGGGGAGAAAAGAAAACGGCGCAGCAAGTCGCGGCTAAGGGGGTGGTGGAGGAAAAGAACAGATGATAATTAATCCGACGAGGGGGGAAATGAGTTCAATGTGGCACATTAAAACAGCAACTTTCTGCAAGACACGGCTGATCCGTCCTGGCGGATCCAAGTGAGTGAGTGACTGTGAGATGGAATCCTGCATTCAATCTTTCCATTCACCATCAATGCGGGGTTGGTTCCGATGGCTGCAGAGAAACAAATAAAAAAAACAAAAGAAACAAAAAAACGATGGGGCTGAATAATGTTGGCCCAATCTGGTGGCCCAGATCCCAGATTCGATTCCATCAGCTTGGGACAGAACTGTTAAAAAGAAAAAAAAGACAGACGCGCGCTTCAATGCAGCTGACAGTTGTCACTGAGGGAGGCAGATGCAGGACCCGCAGTTTACGCTGTCCTAGCTGTTTCACAAGCTGCGAGGATGATGGGAGCGACGGGAGGATTGGGCCGAAGAATGCGGATGAGCTCGGAGAATGGATACTTGTGGAAGGAACCAGATTGCGGGGTGGTGCCAGTCCAGGCTTCATTCCTTCCATTCCTCACAAGAACTGGGCCGTCAACTCCAAGACCTCCATCATCATCATTACTTCGTATCATCATCATCATCATTTATCGACAAATAGGGGTTACAGTGCATGTGCAAAATTGCCTCGCTCTTTCAGCCTCTCACCCGCTCTCTTCGTGCGTAATACCATCTTTGGTTCATCACATTCATCTGTTCATGCGAGGTTACCTTGCGGCAAGTGTTAATTGCAACGCTCTGTAGGTTTCATTCAGGGGTTGCGGAGCCGTGGGAGCCACAGGGGATCTCTCAACGCAACGCACGGAGCTTTCATGGTTCCCCCCGGCCGTTTGGGGCTTGAACGACAATGTCTCACCCTTTGGCGTGGTGGCTGTGTTTGGTGTTGTTTTCAAGATCAAGAGTCCCAATCTGACTGGAGCTGCTGATATCATATCGATGATGGAATGATGGAATAATGGCCACTTTACAAGAATGCTTCCCCCGATCTCGTGTTAGACATTCTGCAACCGCCGCCAAGCTCGCCGTTGCAGAAATTCGAGCCGATCCCCTGCTGGGCTAGGTGGGTTCCACAAATGATTTGCGACATGGCATCAGCTTTTGCAAGGCTCCGTGGCTCACAAGGCAAGGGGACGACATTCCGGGAAACCTGTCCAGTGTCCACGAGGAGACGGGGTATCGGATCGGGGAACCTAGATCACCATATGATCTCCAGCATCATCAATGCCTGCGTGCTGTGGAATTTGCGGTCGGCCCAAGTGGCCGGTGAGAAAGAAGCCGACCGACCACATGGTTCTCAGAGAGGGCCCGGATGCAGGGCCAACGGGTGACCAACGAGCGACGGGTTGAGTAGCAGCGGCCAGATCTGACGCATCCAGCCACCATCAAGTATCTACACACATATCATATATCAGTATGCTGCGTTGTAATGTCGATAGCCAGTCACCCGTCGTCGTCTGATTCCTACCGCCGATGCCACTTGTTGATGCAGAAGGGGAAGAGGGCAAGGATCCGATGCCTGTTCACTCTCTCCTTGAGTCACTGGCGCGCAAGTCCAACGGGCTCTTTTTGGATGCAGCCTTTGATTGGTCTGGACTTCAAGAAGCGAGCACGCCTCTTAGCCTGATTGGTCTCGGTGGAGATCGAGTTGGCTTTCGTGCATCGGAACCGGGATACGATGCAAGGAATCTCGCTGCGAAGCAACACTAGCAGTTTTTGCCGCACACTGATGCGGAAAGGTGTTAGGCAACTCCGTGTTTCCAATATCGCCTCAGGTTCCTTCAAATCGGCTTGCTTACCCTATCCAACAATTCGCATCGCTAATTGGCTGCCATAAAGCACGCACCATTTTTTGCCTTTTGGTTCTGCTTCAATCACGGTGGGCTGCTATCCGCTCGGCCCTTGCTTTGCGACGTGATCCCCTGCCGCGATCCCTCGCTGTCGACCAGTCGTTTTGCTTCCTGTACCTCCCCTTTGCCCCGCCCGCTCTCCCTTCTGCCAATCCTCCACACTCGTCGATATCACTCGCTTCCCGGCCTCTCCTTTCTCGTCCTGCTTTCCCTCCTCTCTCCTTTTGCATCACCACCAGCACACCGCCCTTCCTTTTCGCCCTTCTCCCTCTTCCTCCCTTCGTAGCGCCGTCCGCTGTGTCGGTGCCGACCGTTGCCAATCCCCTCGTCGTTGATTGAGAATTAAAACTGATCATTTCGTCCCATCATCGCATTCTCTCGACCAAAAAATATCCAGAAATCATCAAAAAAAAAGAAGGAAAGGGAAGGACCCGGAAAAAGGCTCTCAACAAAACATCATTTTTAATCCTTGTATTTTATTATTATTATTTCGCATCAGATTCCACTTCGTTTGATCTTTTTTTATTTTACAACAAATCCCATGAGAGCCTCGGCTTCATCGATACCATCCATTCGATACCGATACACTTAATTCGCAGGAAGAAGAGGAATTTGGATCACCATCGTTTCGCACCGCCTGGCTAGAGAAACCCCC
Source organism: Cladorrhinum sp. PSN332 (assembly GCA_033297175.1). Classification (NCBI taxonomy): domain Eukaryota; kingdom Fungi; phylum Ascomycota; class Sordariomycetes; order Sordariales; family Podosporaceae; genus Cladorrhinum; species Cladorrhinum sp. PSN332. The sequence continues at coordinate 111,178 of MU858877.1, forward strand.
GGATTTGGAACGGCTTTTGGACACACAGGATAAAACCTTGTTTGTGTTCCCGTTGCAACGAAAAAGACATTCAACGACTCTTTGACTCGTGGCACTCACAAAGGCGCGCGACCCACGCTTTCTTCCCGGATTTGGACGCGCCGGTGTCAGCTTCTCTGTTTTTGCAGCGAGCTTGTTGTTGCAGCAGGTTGCTTGCTTGCTTTGGTGGGCTTGTCTTGTCTGCTGATTTGGACCCAAGTGGAGAGGCACGGGCTACCGTCTCGCCACTGGCTGCCGACTGGACAGGTGCTGTTGCATTTTTCGCACTGGACCTTGCAGTGGACCTCTCCCACTCTTTTTCCTCCACCTTTCGCCTCGACAAAACCTCCAGCGACTCCCCGTCTGCAATCTCTCCTTCCTTCCTGTCTTCGTTTCGTCGGCTTCTGAACGCACTGTCTGTCGCTCATTCAGCACCCACAATCTTTTTTTCCCCTCCCCCTCACCTCCCAACCCTCGCCGACGACAATTGTTAATTCCAACCCGCAATTCACCGCAGCTTTGGTTTTCTGCATCTCTCTCAATCCACATTATTTCGGCATCGGTTTTTTCGGAACCCCCAGCATTTTTGCATCATCGTCTTTTTCATCTTTTTTTTTCGCGCCCTCCCAGTGAGAGATAGATCGCGTCGGCAGTACAGCAAGTATATGCTACTTAATATTCACTTTCCCCTTCTCTCGTGACCGAAATCATCAATCCGACCGCGCAATTCTTCCCGACCTCGCCAGTTTCGATCGTCGATTATTTTTGCTTGTCCGTACGCGAGAAGCAATTTTCGTCCTTTTTCGACCACACAATCGCATTTGAGCCCAGATCACGTCTCTTTGTGGACCCTGGCGGTCTCGCTCAAAATGTCTCACGCTCCCTTCAACACGACCCTTCCGATGCCCAACGCCGGCCTGGCTTCCCGCCGCGGCCAAGGCCAGGGCATCAAGCCTCTTTCCTTCGATGCCGTCAAGGCTCAGAACATCGACAATGGTGTTCCGACCCCCCGCACCAGCCGGTCGCATCTGCTTGCCGGCCTCCGCACAGCACCCAAGACGGCCACTGGAACGAGCTTTAACAATGGCCCTGCTTCCCCCACGGTCATCGCGCCTCCTCAGGGTAGAAACCGTAACTCGATGATCCCCGGCATGTATGACAACTCCAACCTGTACAACGGACCTAAGACGTCGGTGCCCCGGTATAATGCTGGCCAGCAACATATCCAGCAGCAGCAGCAGCAACAACAACAACAGCAGCAGCAGCAAGTGCCCCAGGTTTCGGCCTACAACTTGGCCACGGGCTACGGACAGCAGCAATACTCGGTCGACCAGGTTTTGGCCCCTCCTCAGCTGCAGATGGATGACATTGAAGCTGAGCAGCTTGATCCCTACCAAGCTCAGCTCATGTACAACAGCGCCTATCTACGTAACGAGCAGGAGCGTCTGCAGAACCAGATCCGTATTCTCCAGCAAGCCGCTCAGCAGTTTCAGGGTCTCAGCATTAACGGCCAGGCTCAGATGATGCAACAGGCATATCCGGGCGTGTACCAACAACAGGTTCAGAACATGATGACTCCTACAGCTCAGCCTAACCTGTACGTCGGTTACGATCAAGCCACCGGCCAGCAAATGCTGTTCATGGACCAGAGCCAGGCTCAACTTCAGGCGCAGCTCAACAGCCAATACATCAATCAGAACCAGGCCCAGCTGTATGCTGCCCTCCAGCAGCAGCAGCAGCAGCAGCAACAACAACAACAGCAACAGCAACAGCAACAGCAACAGCAACAACAAGCCGCTGCTCCCCGCGTTCAGGTCTCGCCGCCCCCTGAGGCTCGCAACAGCTTCCGCAGCACGACGCCTCCTCGCCGCTACGATTCCTCGCCCGACAACACTGTTCCCCTGCCGCCTCCCAGCGCCAATGCCTTTCGCCGTGGCCACAAGAAGTCTCCATCCTTGGCTAATAACAACAACACTGCCAACAAGAGCTCCCTGACGATTTCTACTTCGGACGACTCACCCAAGACTGGCGGCCTCAAGACATCGACTGTCCCCCTGACTCCTTTGACGTCGGGCTACGGTCCCGGCCAGGCGCGCGCCGGAGAGCACCCCGTTCGCCAGCCTCGCAACCCCCCGTCGCTGGATGAGCTCAAATCCAAGCCCACGGCCAAGCATGATGGTAGCAAGAACTTTGTGACGCGGACCCGACGCTCAGCAGTCACCAACCTCGTTCGGGCCGGCTTGGAGCGCCGCAAGGAAGCTCGGAGCTCTGGAAGTATTAGTCCCATTTCGGAGAGCACCGAGGAGATGATTGAGACGCCCATGACGGACAACGACAGCGACTCGGGCCGCAGCGGGTCTGGAAGCCTGATCGAGCGCGATGATGCCGAGTGCAGCCTGCCTAGCTCGCGGACCAGCACCGGCAGCTGGGGCGCCATTGGATCCGACCGCCCCACCTCCCGCCAGAAACTTAACCGTCGCAACCCCGACAGCGCTACGTCTTCTGACAATGAGGGAGCTCGCGAGTCTGGAAGCTTTGCCAGCCTCCTCAAGAACAGCTCCCGGCGGGCCAAGGCTGACTCTGTTGAGGGTCAGCGCAAGGCAGCCATGCTCGTCCTCACCAGCGCCGAGAAGCGCAAGGTGATTGCCTAAGGTTGGGAGAAGAAAAAAAAAAGGAGGAGGAAAAAAGGATAAACTTTTTATTCACGCTAATTACGATCATGTACCAACGCCTTTCCCCTTTCAAACGGCCGGCCTTGGGTTTTCCTCTTGTTCCGGACGGTTTTATGAAGTTCACTTTTTGTCTTTCTTTTGGGGATGACCGGGAAACTGGGATTTGATCTGACGCTGGGGTTTGGTGATTTGTCAACTTGAGGTGCCATGCCTGGGCTTTGTTTTCTTTTTTTTTTTTGTGTGTGTTTTTTTATTCTTACGGTTGGCTGCATTTTTGGGATCAAACTTGAGATTATTCTTCTGTTCAAAGCTATTCGATTCGCTTGACCACACTGGCCTCTGGAACCTTCCATTCTTGGACTCTCTTTGATGAATTTTTTTTCTTTTACGACACTTGGTACAACCTTTCGCTGTCATCGACTTTGTGTTTTTTGCTTTGGAACAATGATGCAGGATCAGAGCTTTTGATTGGGGCGGTTGTGTTGTGGCAAGCAGGCAGAAGATGAGAAAAAAAATACTGAGAAAGGAAAAAAGAGGAGGGAAACCACCAAAAGGTTTGATGGGTTGAAAGGGCAGAGATATGGCTTTCATTGCACAAAGGACATGTCGAAAGACGACTTTTTAGATAGCTAGCTAGCTTCTCTCTTTTTTTTTTTTACCTTGTCTATTCAAAATACCCTCTTTTATTTTATCATTTGCTTCTCAAGATAATGAGATATGTAACCGGCGCGGTGCCGGAGCTGCCAATTGCCGTTGGTAAACTCCGGAGGGGCGTTTGTGGGGTTTTATTTGCCCCGCCAAATAAAGCTTTTGATGTCGCAATTATTGACTTGAATTACCACTTGACATTGGAGGTCGGATATAGGGATTTATCACCGAAGAGTGAGCGGTACGTGATTTTTTTCTCGTTTCTGTTGACGTCAAAATTGGGTTTGCTAGAGAGAAAGGAGGAAGGTGAAGAGAAAACGGTTGACTGGAGGTGGTTATTTTGACCCCGCATTGTTCCGGGGAATTCTCATATAAATATATACCTTTTTTCTCCTCTTTTTCTACTCACATTAGATTTTTGATTTTTTTCTTGGGAAAGATTCGAAACGCATCAGCAACATTAACAACAGCAGAAACAAAACAAAATAAAATAAAAATGTCGCCCCTCATCGCCCAACTCCGAGGCGGCAAGCCCCGCGTCATTCTGGGACTCATGACTTTCGGCACCGACGAGTCGACCGGAGCCCGGGTTACCGACTCCGGCAAAGCAAGCCAGATTGTTGATAAATTGCAGGCAAGGGGGTACAACGAACTGGATACGGCCAGGGTGTACGTGGGCGGAACGCAGGAGAGGTTCACGAGGGACGTGCTGAACTGGAAAGGCAGGGGTTTGGAGTTGGCTACCAAGGTGGCGTATCCCAAGCAAAGCGGGGATAATGAGGGCGGGAAGGTGAAGGAGAGCGTGAGGGTCAGTCTGGACGAGCTGGGGACCGATGCGGTCGATTTGCTGTATCTGCACGCTGCGGACCGAGCGACGCCGTTCGCCGAGACGCTGGAAGCCATCAACGACTTGCACAGGGAGGGCAGGTTCGTTCGGTTCGGCATCAGCAATTTCACCGCCTTCGAGGTGGCCGAGATCGTCATGACGTGCGAGCATCACGGCTGGGTGCGGCCGACCGTTTACCAGGGCATGTACAACGCCATCACGAGGGGGATCGAGAAGGAGCTGATCCCCGCGTGTAAGAGGTACGGGTTGGACGTGGTTGTGTATAACCCCCTCGCCGGGGGTTTGTTTTCGGGGAAGATCAAGAGTCAAGATTTTGTTCCCGCCGAGGGGAGGTTCAGCGACGCGGCGCCGCACAGCGGGAGGCTGTACAGGGATAGGTATTTTAGGGAGTCGACTTTTAGGGCCCTGGAGGTTGTCGAGGGGGCTGTTGGGAGGGTTGGGGGGTTGACCATGGTTGACGCTGCGCTGAGGTGGGTTGTTCATCATTCGAAGCTTGATGTGGTCGGTGGGAATGATGGTATTATTATTGGGGTTTCGGGGGTTGAACAGTTGGAGGAGAATCTGGATGCCGTGGAAAAGGGCCCGCTGCCTGACGAGGTCGTAAAGGCTTTTGATGAGGCTTGGGGGATTGCGAAGGCTGATTCGGTTGATTACTGGCACAAGGAGTTGAGGTATGAGTATGACACGAGGGAGGCCTTGTTCAAGGTTGGGGCCAAGTAGAATACTTTTATTGGGGTTTGAATCATCACCGAACGGGGGCTTTATTCGATAGAGAACTATTATGGTTTGACGTACAAACTCAACCTGCTGCGTGCACCACAGGCCTGCCCACCGTTGGCAGCACACGGATAGTTGCACTCGGCGTCATCCCACACAGCAGACGAAGTCGACGACAGAACGTTACCCGTCCAACATTCACGACCTTGTTATCCTCTATCAGCACGGTCCAGAGAAGAAAAAGAGAAAAGAAAAAAAAAAAGAAAAAAAGAAAAAAAGAAAGAAAGAGAAAAGAAGACTCACCATACTCGACACCAAAATACTTGGCACCGCTACCAGCCGCGCGCTCGGCACAAAGATCCAACGTCATATCGTCCGTCTTGAAAACGCTGCCCAAAGCCCGCGTGTTATTGACCAAATCAGTATAGCACCCAGCATAATCATATCCTCCCACCGGGGATCCCGGAACAGGTTGTGCCCCGTCCCGCTCGTAGAGAGTCAAATGCTTGCTCCCTCCGCAGAGCAGACTCCTGTCCCCTTCGCACGTCATGGGACAGAGCCTGAGGAAGGTGCGGTAGTTGTATCTCAAGACCGGGCCGCACCAGCATTCTCTGCCGTATTCGAGTCCTATGAAGTTGCTCTGCGGACAGAGCTGGGCGCACTGGCTGGGGGTCATGGACGGGCTGTCCCCGTACTTGCGGGGGAGGTTGCGGTTGGGGACTGCGTCTGCGTAGCTTTTGTTTTTGTTAATAATTAGTATTTTCGATGATGATGATGATGATGATTGAATTTTATCAAAACAAAAAAAAATTAGTTTTTGAAGGGGGAGAAAGAAAAGAAATTCACCATCCCATCCAGTGGAAACCAGCCACGGGCGATATCCCTGGGTTTTGAACAGAAGGGGGATCGGTCCGCGCGTAAAAGGCTGCCCGCAATGATCCGCCGCAGTTGACGCCGGGCTCGTTGGCGCAGTAGCGCCAGCAGTCTCCTTCTGTTGCTTCCCAGCTGTCCAGCTCGGGGATGTAGTGGCGGGTGTTGTCGATTGTTATCTGGGGGGCGCAGCTTTTATATGTGTATTTGTGTGAGTTAAAGACTGGTGATGAAGCATTCAAGGACAGAAGGAAAAAAAAAAACACTGACAAGCAATCTGGACCCCAGAGGATGAAATGGGATGAGGTGGGACAGGCGGCCGAGCAGGTGGTGATGCCGTTGTCTGGGCCGGAGCGGGCGAGGGTGAGGTTGTAGGCGGATGGGTTTGAGAGCCACTCGAACCAGGAGCCGAAGCTAGAGGGAAACTCATCAGCAAGAATATCCCCGAGTTGAGTCGGAGCTGTTGAGGACTTCATATACCATCCCGAGTAGCGAATAAAGGTTCCCTGGCGGGTGATCAAGGTCCGTTCTTGGATGTCAACATTGCCGGGGATCGAGATGGCCGTGGATAGAGCCAGGCCTGCCAAACCGAGAAACAAGACTTTGAATTGATGCATTCTGATATCAGCTTCTCCGCCAAAAATTCAAGAACAAGAGAGGGTTCAAAACAATCTTGAAGGTGCAGACCTGCTTCGTTATTTACATCTTCGCGACTGACTCCCATCAAAAACAAACACGCAAGTCAGCCCCGCAGCCATCAAAATAGTACCGTGTGGCGTTTAGGGGCTGTCAATAAACCCGTCCGTTTACGAGGTTTGCCTGCAGATGCCAGTTGTGCTGTTCAGCCGCAGGGGGGATTTGATGCGAGGATTCGGGCTGGTTTCCTGGTTGGGAATGCGCCAGCGTTAGTGTGATTTGTGATCCTTCATGGAGTGATGGGATGCATTCCAAAAACAGGTGTGATATTGTTTATTACCTGAGATGTGTTTATGATGAGAGTTTGGCGCCGCAGAGGTTCCCAACTTTTTGCTCTACCTTGAACTTTTGTTCAAGCGTGGTTCTTTGGCGTTTTATTTTTTACTTTTACCAGGGCCTTTTTATTACCAAGGAATTTTGAAGTTCTGGCATATTCACATTCAAGAATGCATCATTAGTTTCATCAGGGTAAGACCTGATAACTTTCAAAAAAGGCCCATTTCTGTCTCAGAATATGCTTTTCACGTTTGTGAAGGTCTTTTCATTGTCTGAAGCATGCATGCAAACTTTGATAGCAATCACAAGCCAAATGGCAACTGGAAAGGCCCACAACTTTTGTTTCCCTTTGCAAGATTGAGAAGGTTACTTTACCTACATATCAACTTCAATCCACTAACCTCTACACTGAACAAAACATACCTCCCAATAACTCGACACAAATTCAAGTTTTGGATATATATCTCTCTCCTCATCATGACGAATACGTATGGATTTCGGCCCAATTCTTTTTTTTTTTATCGTGACGAAAGCACCGACACAAATCAAAACTGACTGATAACATTGGAGGGGAGAATACAGAGACGAGGATTACATGATGACATTGGTTTACGCCGCCGGTGACTTAGTACCTGACGTCGTGACTCTCCATCTCTCACCAAGTCGTGGTATGAAGGGCTCATTCTCTCTCGACCGAGTGGAAGGAATGAAAGTCTAGTGCGCGGCCCGGGATTACTTCTCCCCTTGATCGTCCTCTTCTGGCCCCTGGCCGCTCTCGGTCACGCCCTCGGGCGGCTACTCTCTAGTCCTGGGGGTTCTGATGAGTCGTTGGATGGTAATCAGCAGCAGCAGCAGCAGTAGCGGTCCGGGCTGGCAATTCTGTCATGACATGGACGAGACGGGCGTGTTGACGATGATTCGGAACTTGTCGCGTAAGTGTATCACTTGCAAATTGTAAGGTCTCAAGAGTTGCTTTTATCATGATGATGATGATGATGATTGATGTGTGCTGACAGTTGAAAAACGAGCAGGTTTGATCATCTGTTGTACATGTGCTGCACATGGTCGCGTTTGTTTGAGAAAACATACTTTTCAGGTTGTCCAATTATGCATTTCATGGCTGATGACTGGGCATCGTTTATCCAGCTTTCGGATGCAGCATTATTGACATGCATCTATACTGGCTATGGCCTAAAAACTCTCGACCTGACTGCCGACCGCGCGTTGAAAACAGAAACAACAAGAAACGCAACAAGACAGATTATCAGCAAAATGCAAGTCAAAATGCGAAAGAAGGCCGATTGCAGCTCAAACGAAAGCCACAACGACGAGATGGCCAACGTCCCCAAAGGAAATACGGCTCCGTTCCAGGTCGAACTCCATTCGAGCTCGCGCCTGTACATACGATAACAAAGAGCAATGAGAGCGAGCACAAACCACAGGACGGCCGTTCCAAACAAGAGCATCCCGCAAAAGGCGGAAACAACGTTTATCGGCGCCCCAGGTAGAGCCGCCGCCGTCGATGGCGAGATCTTCTTCAGCTTGCGTTGAACTGGATCCAGATCACCAAGGAAACGTCCAGTTCCTGATGCCTCCCCGAGAACCAACAAAGCAGCCGAGCACTGGCCAAGAGGACCGACGAGGTGAAACATGACGCTTGTCAACTCCGGAGGCGGCCACCCGGTAACAAGGAGCAACTCGTGCATCGCGACGGCATAAGTCATGACGGCCAGCAGCAAGAGAGCACCCAGGCTGCAATACGAAAACATGACAACCGGCGCAGCCATTGCGTCGGAAATGATCTTGCCCGTCCCCGTTTCAAAACCTGCCGGCGCCGCGCCGGACCCGGGAAGACACATCACCCCTCCCACCAGAGCAACCGTCGCTCCCCCCGTTACGCCGCTAAGCACTGCTATAAGCGGCAACGCCCTGCCCGGGGAGGTCTTGCTCCTGACCAGGACGGGAGAGTGGGACATGTAAACCGCAAGGATAAAAAACCCGGTCCCGGCCATCCACGCTGCTGTGATCCACCAGCAAGCATACACAGCAATTGCCCACGCCCTCGCGTTGGCGACGCGTCCCTCTGCGACTGCACAACTCCCGAATGCCACCGCGGATAGAGCAAACCCCGCAGGCCAGTACTGCACAAAGCCCAACTCTACCGAGTCCCGTTCAATCAGGGGTAAAGACCGATGCCGGAGTCGGATGTGCGGAGGAGATAGGAGCCGAGCGAGGAAGAGCACCGAAGTGAGTGCGAATCCCACCAGGGAGATCAAGAAGAGCACCGTGGAGATGAAGACGAGCCCCGGGAAGGTTATTGCGAGAGCCGAAGGGAGCAGTCGGAGGGTGAGCGCGAGGAAGGCAAGAGAGGTCGGGATTGAGAACCAAATAGGGTTACTGCTCCGCACCAACCTCATGACAAACCTCTTCCCAATCTTGACTCTCCTCGCCCAGTTCGACTCGGCACCGCCACCACGCGGCGACGGCGACCTCCCCTTCTCCTGCGTCTGCGTACCCTCCTCCACATAGCCGTTCCCGTCCGCACTCCCATTCACATTCACATTCATATTCATATTCACATTCATCTCGCCCGCTCCTGTAAAGCCCATCGCACTACTGCACGAAGCAGCTCTCGAAGAAGGTCGGCCCGCCACCACACCGTCTCTACCTCTGACTCCATCCGGGCACTCAATAACAGAGGCGACGGTATCGCGTCGCGCCGTTGCTGACGAGGTTTGTTGCTGTTCAAGTCGTTGAATCGGTAACATCCTGCTTTGGCTGCTTTGGCTGGTACCGCTGGTCGTAGTAGTAGTAGTGGGAGGAGAGTTTCGAGAGCCGGTGGGAGGAGCGATGCCGAAGAAGTCGTATATCTTTGAACTGTGTCGAATTTTTGCCTTTACATACACTGGCGGCGGCGGCGGTGGCAGGTTGGATTGGGTATAGTATGGCATTCCTATCCTTTTTCTTTTTCTTTTTTTTCTTCGGACAAAACAGGCTAATAAAAAAGGACAAGACGGAGGGAGGGAAAGCTTCTTTTTTTGGTGAGGAGACTTTGAGTGGGTGGATTGGAAAGAAAGTATCATCTTCGTCATTATGACAGAGATTGCGTGTGTGTCTGAGCGGTGACTGGGAAAGGGAGTTAAATCGGTCAGTGTTGAGAGATACTCGAGGAATGAGTGATGTCAGAGTTGGGGGGTTTCTGTTTTGGATGATGTCTGTGCAATGGCTTAGAAAAGTCAAGGTTGACAGATAGGTAAATAAATAAGAAAAGGTTGTTTACACTGTCCATGGCATAGTACTTTTGACAAGAGATTCTTTTCAAGGCAAAGGTTTGAGGAACAGTGAAAAAAAAGACGATATAACCCTTGAAAAGTTTGTTAGCGTGGAACTTGAGGTAAGAACGATATTGACAGTGACCACGGTGCTCCTTTTTCCCCCTTCATCTCCATCTCTTACAGCTGTTAATACTTGCCTATGTCGCCCTTCACCATACAATATATTCTCATTCTCTGATTACGATGGATATTTTTACCTGATCGGATGAATCTGCTGCGTCTTTAACAAAAGTGAATTCCTGTTCCAGAAATGCATAACTTGCCTTTTGTGACAATAGTTATCAAAAATTCGAAATAGGACCTTTTTAAAAGCAAAGTAAAAGCTCTCTGCATATATGGTGAGCATATCCAGATGATATATTAATTGCCAGAAAAAAAAAAAAAGGAGGGGTATAGAAAAAAAAAATCGAAACAGAAAAGAAAACTGAATGAATGCCTGCAAATCCTCCACAAGCCAAACACGAAAACAAAAAAGCGTGACACAACAACAATAAAAAGGAAATCAAGGCAAAAACCCCCCGAACCCGCCCTTCCCCTCGTTGTTCTTCTCATCCAGCGCGACAGCCATGGCGATAATAACGGCGACGTCCACCCCGGGCGCAACGGTCAGGTGGTAGGTCTGCTGTCCCAGGATGGCCTCGCGCATGTTGAACAGCTTCCTCTGAATGCGCGCCACCACAGCTCCCGTCGCGGAATCTTTGATATCCGCGGAGGTGTCGAACCAGTTGCCGTCCATGGTTAGCGTCACGGGCTGTCCCGTTCGGGAGTTTGTGAAGGTTGCCGTTGCTTTTGAGCCGAGGACTATTTTTTTACTCTGTTAATTAATTTCCCACATTTTTTTTTTTTTTTTTTTTAAAAAAAAAAACAAAAAAAAAAAAATTAAAGATGATAATGATGATATATTCTTCATTAAAGTTGCGATGTGTGTGCGTGTGTGTGTGAGTAAAAAAAAAAAAAAAAAAGAACTTACGCGAGAATTTACTCTTCACCTCCAACAGCTTCCTCTGGCTCTTATCCTCTGCCACAAAGGTGGCGTGCCAGTGCAGGAGCTCCTTCTTGATGTCGAACAGGTGGTTCCCCTGCGTGTCCGTTACCGTCTTGCGGCCGTGGATGGAGAGTAGCTGCCCCTGGATGCGGAGGATCGGCTGGCCCGCCACATTTTTGATATCAAAACTGTCGAGGAGTTTTTCCTTGACCACGAGCGTGTCGCCGTAGGGCGTGACGAACTGGTCAAAGATGGCGATCGGCTGCGGGAGGGGCGGGAGGGGTTGGATTGACATTTTTGTTTTCGGGTTATAATTAATGTGGTTGATTTTGTGATGTGTAGTTTTGATGTTGATGTATGTTGAAGATTGAAGATTGAAGAAAAAAGCTCAAAATCCAAAATCCAAAATCCAAAATTCCCTCTTGGCCCCTCAAGGCTTTATGCATGCTGGCTTTTCTGCCCGTCCCCATGACACAGGGCAGTGCGTCGGGGCTGGAAGCTCTTGGCATTGGATGCTAAAGACGCCACGGGACACCCTTTTGAGTAGGGCTGAAAGATCGGGTCTTCATGCTGTGACACTGTGAAGGGGGGCTGTGAGGGGAACCCGACCAATGAAGGTCGACTACCACCCTGAGGTGCCTGAGGGGTTTCTCGAATTATATACCGTATTTGGTGTCACACACATATGCATGTGTGTTTTCATCCCAAGTTTCCCAGGAATTCCAGGCACTGAGGCAGCCCAAAGCTGAAACGTGTTCTTCAACGGCTCCGAAGTGATGATCAAGGATCCGAGGGTAAAAGTTTGTTGGAAATAAATACAGGGGGTAAGTAGAACATTGTGCAACAAGGCTCCGGGTTTAAGCTACCCCGAAGAAGCTATTACAGGCTTGCCAAGACACACCATTATCAAATAATTTCATGGGTATATTTCTTAGAAAGCAAAAATTAAAAAATAAATAAACACGCTTGAAAAACAAACTTTTCTTCCCTGTTTTCCCACAGCCTTCACTGTTTGTTTACCAGGTCAGGTAGGTAGGTTATGCACCTCCTATTTTCCACCAATCTGTCCCTTTGGAATGGGCGGAATCCAGCAAACAGCCAAGTTCAACACGATATGCATAATACCGATAACCCAAAACCCTTTGGCGTAGTCGGTGCCGCCGCCCATAAACCTAAAGATGATGGCGAAAATGACGCCGCCCAGGTTACCGCCCGCACCCGTGAGGCCGCTAAGGATTCCGTTGGCGTAGGGGTAGACGTGAGGGACGAGCGCAAAGTTTGCACCGTTGCCGGCTTCGTGAAAGACGGCCATCAGGATGATGAGTCCGATCATGGTGGGCAAGTGGTGGCTGTCAAGCATGCCGATGATGATCAGCAATGCGCCCGTCAAAAGTCCGCAGACGTGAATCCAAATCTTCTTGAGCCACAGACTCCTGCCGAAGTGGTTGTAGAGCAAGTCTCCGACGACACCGCCGAGCGGGCGGGTGATGACGTTGAGGAAGCCAAAGATGGCTGCGTAGTTGGATGCGGTTGTCTGGCCGAGAGTGGGGAAGTTCTTGAGGTAATAAGCCGAGAGGATCGAGTTGATGGCAAGTTCGCCGCCGAATGAGCACGCGTATGTTGCGACGTGGAAGAGGCCGTGGAGGGAGAAGCAGACTGCGAGGCCCTCCTTGAGGGTGGGCTTTGCGATGATTTCGCCCTGGGCGGTCTCGATGGCTTCGGTGCGCGAGATGGCGGCTTCGTGGTCCAGGGGGGAAACCTGTTTCTCCGAAGAAGTCGAAGGGGGCTTGACGGATGCTTTCTCCTCGTCAGAGTGATCCGGCAGAGCGGATTCGGCACGGTCGGTAATGGCGCCCGTGACGGGAACAACATCGCCAGGAAGGCCGTGCTGGACGAGGTTCTGCTGGACATTCTCATGACGCTCATCCCACTTGCCCATGGGGGTGTCGTCGCACAAGAACAACAAGCCCAAGCCGCAAGCGATCAGGCAAACAAGCGGGACGACAAAGGTGATGCGCCACGCCTTTCCTGGAGCGTAGCCCCACTGGTGAACCAAGGAGTCGTAGACGGCGGGCATGATGAAGTAGGTGATGCCACCACCGGCGTTGCCCCATCCTCCCGAGAGGGCATTGGCGGTGCCAACGACGTTCTTGTCAAACCAACCCGTGCACCACACTTGGCAGGGGACAAAGGAGCCTCCGAGGATACCGATAAAGAATCGAATGATGTAAAGGCCAGTCGCGTCCTTGATCAGTGGTGCAAGACCGATGGGAATGCTGCCGACGAGGAGAAGCAAGCTGAAGACTCTTCGCGAGCCGAGCAAATCGCACAGCGGGCCGGCAGCAAATCGAACTGCGAGAGTGGCGACGAGAGAAACAATGTTTGAGTTGGCTACTTGGGTTGAGGTGAGGTGCAAATCTTTTTTGATTGTGACGGTCAACTGTTGAAAAGCGGTGTGGTTAGAACTCGGGGGTACATCTTCCGGGGGAATGTTTACTGTTGATGATAAACTTACCAGTGGGGGAAAGGTGTACCACGCCCAAAATGCAAGCATGAATCCGAGCCACGAAAAGAAGAAAACGCGGCCATGTCTGTCGACTGGGTTGAGAATTGGGACGCTTCGAGCTTTTTTGTTGACGGGGTTGAGAACGGGTGCCCGCCAGAGGTCTGAGACCTTGAAACCCATGGTGTGTACCGTGTATGTATATGTAAGGCTGAAAGATAAGACTGGTTGGCGGTGATGTCTCTGAATGTTTTGCCAGATGGCAGAGTGAGGGACTGGGTGAGTTGAGAGAGACTGGATGTCTGTGAGAACAAATTAAAAAAAAGTGAAGCCTTCTGTTCGATATAAATATCAATATCAGATAGCCTCTCACAGCTCTAACGCCCTGTGAAACATTGGGACACCTAAAACTCACTTCTCCGGGGACGTCATCCCGAGGACGGGGCCACACAAAAATTCGAACATCTCCGCGTCGTCGGGTTCTGCACCTTCTTCCTTCCCCCCCACGCGGGAAGCCGATCGTGGCCGCACAGCCAAGCATCCGTTCTATCCCAAAAGAGCAAGGGCTGGACCATTCCTTATCTTACCTAGCCGCATAACTACCGCCCCCCTGGTCGCCTTCTTGGAAGCCAGCCAACCAAGTCCCTTGGAAATTCTCAATTCCCCTGGAACTGGTTCTCTTGGCAAAGATAACAATCAACAAGGAAGGTTTGGGAGGTCGGATCTTTCCGAGCTGTCTTTTCTCAGAGAAGGACCAAATCTCTGGCAACTTTTTTTTCTTCTGTTTCTGATAACAGATAAAGGATATACAGCCCTAACCCACTTTTCTGTCCGTTGATGTCATCTCCGCGGGATCAAGAAGAATCAAGTTTTCAAATGTCAATCAGACCGGCTCGGAGATATTGAGTTCTGCCCCAGATTCTTCATCATATCTGCACAGCGATGATGAGCAGTAGTGCCGATATCTTTCTCATCATCATCAATCACCAAGGCGGTCTCGAACCTCCCTCCACCCCCCTTATCTCAGAAGGATAAATCCTGCATCTCCGTACCGCACAACAAACCACTGCTTATCTTTTTTACCCTATCAGCAGCGAACTAGGGGGTGACGGCTTGAAGATTTTTTATTTTTTGATTATGCCGTGCATAAATACTCCCTTCCTTTCCTGCAGCAAATGGCATCTCCGAGCAGATGCAAAAAAAAGTGAATGGAACGGCTGATTGAGGTGGCAAAAGGATGGCGCTCGGGAAAGAGGGAGAGAGAGTGGGTGAGTGAGTAAGTGTGGGATGGATGCCCTTATCATGATAAAACGCCAGGGCTTTCCTGTCATTGGTTGATGCTACCAACCGGGGAGATATGGATAAGTGTGAGGAACTGACAGAAGCTTTTCTCAAATCGGGGCCTGGATGGAGAAAGAAGCCGAAAGCGGTCCCGGGGCGGCCGAGATCAACAATTCGACATTGAGGAGGAGCGACTCTGAACATCAACAAGGAAAGAGCTTCTCAACTCCGGTCGAACCGTGGAGGACAGCTCCTTCTCTCCCTTCTGGCCGTTCCTCGGCGGAAATTGCGCGGGGATGAAGTCGGCCGCCGTCAAGACAACGCGAAGTTGAAAACACAAAGTGCAACGTGCCATTGCATCCTGAGAATGGTTTGATCATTTTTAATTATTGATTATTTACTTTGGCTCATTTGACCCTTCTCCGCTGCATCTGCTTTTATAGAACAGGAACAGTGAACTTACCTTTACACTTCGTCTTGCGTTCTTCCGGGACTCGATGCCAGCCGGAGATGCTCTTCCCGGCCGGCAAGGACACAAATCAAGGCCGGAGACCTCATTTGGCATGTCCACTTTGACTTGGTGGTGGTTGGCAACGAAACAGCCCCTTCCTTGACTGCGCAGTCAAACTTTTACGCCTCCACACTCAATCAATGAAACAGTACCAATGATGCGTGTTGGAGCACTATTTACGCCGTAGATAGACTATAAATGCCCAGAAATAATTGGCGGTTGCCAATAACACAAGATCCACCCCGCAAATCCCACTGCTGCCAGTTCCGACTTCAATACCTTGTTCAGCTCCGAACTCGGCATCAATCTCAACCACCAAAGATGCTCTCAGCCGTCTTCGCAGCCGCGACTCTTGTCGCCTTGACTCTCGCGGCTGCTCGTGAAGCCGCCGAACTTGTCAAAGCTACCTAGTCTCGTGCTTCTCGAAAGGGGCGACTCGCCAGCCATTGTCAGGATCACTTGTGACAAGACGTTGGTATACACTGCAAACGGTTCTGAAATGAACTTGGTGCTTGATGATACTGTTGACTGGCGAGGGACGTTCGGCGATTGAATCCGGCTTCTGAAACTACCTTTAGCTACTGCTGGCCGAGAATAAATCCTCTCACACTGTTCCTCGGGCACGGCATATGGTCAGGGGGTTACACCAAGAACCATCTCCACTAATTAGTGTATTTCTGGCCGGGCTGCCGGTGGCTAGACTGGCTCACGATGCGGCACAGGAGAGATGGCCAGAGTAACCCCTTCACCTGGCGAGGTACGTGTAGTTGAGCTTGTGAATCTAAACTGCCACAGTCTTTGCTGAAATGGATGGTTACGAGTGATGTATTCAGCAGGTTTGTACAGAAGACCTCCGACAGAGGGAAAGATGGCTGGATATGAACCGTGACATGACGGTCCTCGACAAAGCCCTGGCCGGTCCATTCCTCCCAGTGTCCTGTGCTGGAACCTCTCTTGACTTGAGGCACTGACTCTTGATTCGGCAGTCCTACTACCATCAGCCTGAGTTCCTAACAGAGCTCAAGTAAAGGAACCGCATATGCCAGAATACCCTCTAATTAGTACTCCTGGGACCCTGAGTGTCCTTCTCCACCACAGCTACATACCAACTCACAGCCATTCAAAATGCTCTCCGAGGATCTTCACCGTCGTCGCCGTCGTCGCCATGACCCTCGCTGCTCGCGCTGAAGCCGCCGAACTGGCCGAACTGGCCGAAGCCGGCCTGATAATCCTCGACGAGGGCAGCCTCCACGACGGCGACTTCTACTCCTTCTACGGCAACGACAGCAGCACCGAAGCAGGCGCTGAGCGCGAGCGCCGTCTCCTCGAGTCCCCGCCAGAACTCCCAGGGCATCGCCCGCAATCACCTGCGACAGGAGCTTCGCTCCCAGCCCCAGCTCGCGCAGCCTACTCGTCGAGAACTTGAGGATATGGAGCGGCAAGGTCTCAGACCGGTATCGATCCCTTTTGCACGTGGTACCGTCGAGAGCGACAAGGCCTGGGCCAGCTGGCTTTTTGTTTTTTTTTAAAAAAAGTTTTTTTTTTTTTTTTTTTTTTTTTTTAAATTCTCCTTTCCCCCCTCTCTACATACTTCCTGATGTGTGTGTGTGTGTGTGTGCTGGTATGTACTGATATGAAAAGTTGTACAAGACTGAATGGTTTCGCTTCTACGGAGTAGATTAGATGTGCATGGATTTTATGAAGTTGACGATTTTGGTGGCTGTTCCTATCTAGGGTATTTTTTTTTAAACTCCCTTGTGGTTTGTTTTAACTTTGGAGGAATGTCACCCATCAATTGTGACCGAATATAGAAAGAAAAGAAAATCAAAGAAAAAGAGTTTCTTGATTTAAAACTTTGCTTTTTAATTATTTCTTGAGCTTGCTTTGCGCTTTACGTGATTGAAAGGGGAAAGGAGGCATATCACATGAGACATAGATGATGGGTCTCATTTTTGAGGATAGATAGGTTAGGTAGGCAGTTACTGGGCTACCAGGATTATTATCCAGAGTTTTTGAAGACTGCATACAGGTATGTACAGTTTGGGCCACCTCTGTCATCAAGGCTTCCGCTTTTTTCTTCTCGTGACGGCGCTCCACCCCGTTTTCAACGCAGACTTGACGACACCATTCGCTGCCGCATTTGCAACTGGTACTGATGGTCCTGCACTAGCAGAGTTAGTGCCCCGTTGTGGCAAAGTAGAATTAAGCTGCCTCTGCTGGGCAATGGCAACCATCCTCGCCAGCAACGCCTTCTCCTCCTTCTCGGCCTTTTCATCGGCAGCGGCAATGAGCGTCGAGGCCATCGCGGCCTCGGGTGTCTCGCGGGCGTCCGAAGCAGGGACGGCTCTCTCAACCACCTTGATGGTGCAGACCGCACCAGGTTCAAGTTCAAGTTGCTTTCCTACGGTTTGCTCCTGAATGGTGTGAGGAACTACATCGTACCGAAAGTCCACCCTGTACCTGTCAAAGGCCTCGCTGTCCCAGAGCAACCAGGTGTCGAGAATCATGGCGCAGGGGATATCGTCCATGACGTGCAGATCATCAATCAGCCGGGTGTCTTCCGGGGCTGAAGTCACGCCGAAACACCAGTTGACGTCTTTGATAGTTCCTGTGGTCAACGAGGTCGAGCCGTCGATGAACTGGACTCTAGTGGTGTGTTCAGCCCCTTCGAGGATGTCAAACCCCATTTGCTGGGCAATGTTGCGCTTGATGATTGGTATTTCGGAGCACGTGTCGGCGAACCCGAAGATCGGCTGTCCGTTGACTAGTCCGAGGATTCTCTCCTGCGACGAGGCGATGGCTGACAGCTGATCGACGTAGAGAACTCGCTTCAACGCGCATGATGTCGCGTTGATGAGGACTTCCTTGATGCGCTTCCTGCTCTTGGTCATGGTGTCGGTCTTGTTAAGAAAGTCCCGCCCGAATAGGAGCGGGTATATCGAGTCCTGGAGGATGTGAAATCTGCGGATCCACGGCCGGGACTCGCCTTCAAAGTGCCATCGAAGGGTGACTGTTCCCAGAAATCGTCTCTCCTTGCCGTCTGGGAGTCTGTACGAAATCTCCACTCCGTCGTTGTCGGGTAGCCAGTGGTGTTTTTGTACCATTTTTTGCGAGATAATGTCGTAGCTGGAGCCGAAATCGGGAACCCCCGAGGCTGAAACGCCCTCCAAAACCCCTGGGACGCGCAAGGCCCGCTGTTTACCTATAGGTACCGCTCTCACGGGCGACGGGGTTTGAGGGGGTGGGGTGAGACTGGGAGTGACAACGCCAATGAGGGCTGGTGGGTCTTCAATCGTAGTGGCGGCCGCAATATTGACTATTGCTCCCATGGCTGGGTCTCGTTGTGGTAATGATGGTGATATTAATGGCACATCTGGAAGTGGAACCGCGGATGGGTTGGAGTCATCGTCACTGGTGCTCTCTGCAGCAGTGAAAAGGTCGGGTGGTATCAGACTTTCCGGTAAGTCATCAGTCAGGGATATAGGCGTCTTGATGTTTTTAGTAGCGACATCGATGCTGATAAGCTGCGTTCGTGAGTCAATGACGGCAGTAGGGAGGAGCTCGTCGTCAACGAGACCGTTACCCTCACCGTCCCCGACAACGTCAGCTTCCGTTGCAGCGGTTCCTTTAGCACGACGCCGACTGTTTTTCCCCCGCTTGCGCTTCACTGGCTTTGACCCAAGTTCCTCCGTGGCTTGGGTTGGGTTTGTGGCCGCAGGGCGTAGCTGATTCTCGTCGACTTCTTCAAGGGTGCTATCATTGACATATTGTACGAGTTGGTGTTCCTCCTGTGAGGTCTCGGTTGGCGGATCATGTTGGCGATGTTGATGTTGAGGCTTCGACTTCTCGATGAGCGCGTTTGTCAGCGTATGCGTAACCCACAGGAGTCCCTCTCCTTGATGAACTCTGCTGCCAGAGATGACAAGGTTCTCAATTCCTGCAGCATGTAGATTGTCCTTCTCCACGGGATATCTCTTGACAAGAGAAGATCGGCCAGTGACAGACGGTTGCTCAAACTCGACAAACTCGTCTTTGGCAACGCACAAGAGCCCATTCACAGGTAGGATGTGGCCCGGCTTCAGGACTAACACGTCGCCATCTGCAACATCAGAAGCAGAAATGGTGACGAGTGGTGGTTTTCCTTGCCGCATCGCTTGTACATGTCTCTGGGGAAGTTGGTTGTTGGGGGTGTTGGACCGCTTCTCCGTGAGCCACTCGGCCAGAGTATTGACAATGAGTATAACGACACCAGCTCCTATTGGCTCTCTTGTTAGCCTCACCGGCTTTACGTAGACCTGATAGTCAGGTATATCCATCTTACCGAGTGCCTTGATGATGCCAACGGTCAGGTACAGACACAGAATAACCAGCAAGATAAACAGGGCGATCATGAGTGGATCATCTTGCGCTTTGCGGGTAAATTTCTGAAAAGGCGTATGCTCTCCATCGTTAAGGTCTTTTGGTTTAGTCGGATGGATTGGTATTCGGGCGCTGGTTTTGTTCCGTTTGTCCTGCAAAAGTCCATTCGGTCAGTCCACTGGCAGTTTGGATAATGACGGGGAATAAAGGAAACATGGCGCGATGGACTGACCACAGATCTCGGCTTTGCTAGCCGGTGGGGAGTAACCGCCATGCTTCAGGCAATAAACCGATGGCTCAGAGGCTGAAGAAATTACCAAGGAGCATAACCAGCGCGACTTCGTGCGACGGCGGGGATATTGTAGGCGAGTATCTAACACGAGGCCCGCCAGCGAGCGAGAGAGCCCACAAGAGGGGCAGGCAAAACGACTAGGATCTTGGAATGGGCCAGTGATCCTTCGGATAGAGAGTATTGAGAGTGTTAGGGGGATTCGGAACGAGAAACGAGGGCGGAAACCGTGACAGATATGGGGAAAAGTCAGAAAGGTTGCCAAAACCACGACACCAATCGGGGGACATCTGCCTCAGGCTTCAAGACCAGATGCGGGGGAAAGCTTGCCAAGAATATAAACATGCTGTTTTGCGGCCCAGCTGAGCGTGGCGTTTTCTTTCCGGTCATGGTTCGCATATTTTTTTCGTTGGGCTTGGGGCGTGGTTGCCTTCTGGCACAAGGATGCCTTGCCCGCCCCTTCCGCCCGGAATTTAAACCGATGATCCCACGCTACAGGGGGTTATAGCACCTAAACATTCAAACACACAAAAAGTCATCATCGGTGTTGATTCAGAAACACCATTTTTTATCTCCCAGGACTAGAGGCGGCATGGCGGCGGTTCCTCCAACCCTCCCGATCAGCATCTTCGACATCGAGCAGTCACCACAAACGGGATATCCCGCGCTCGGAGATTTCCTCGCCGCCGACCCCGACGGCGAGTCTCTTGTATTTCGCAAGTTTGACCGGCTTGCAGCACGTAATCTGCTCTCACTGCAAAGTGAGGTTATTGCTTTGGAGGCCGAATCCAAAGTTCTGGATCAAGAGATATGCCTTGCTGATCAAGGAGTTCTGGCGTCGGTTGGCCGGTGGGAGAGCCTGGTCGAAGCAGCTGAGAAGGACGCCAACAGCGTCGAGTTCAGATACCTGGACCTCACACGCAGGATTCGACCAAAGATAAAAGAATATCGTACGTTATTTGTAGTCGAGATTCGCCTCACAGTTATCACCCTCTGAGCTAATCTTTATGCTGATTTGTCAGACGAGGCGTTGATGCTCGCCTCGGCTGTTTCTAGCCTCGAGAGACCAAACAAAAGGGTTTTGAAAATTCTGAGAGACTGGTTCAGCGGCAAGACGAGGGGCCAGCGCTGGCCTATTATCGGAGGAAAAGCAAAGACAATGCTAGACGACGAGGACGATCTAGTAGCTCTTCATGTCGCAACAGAGAAGGATACACTCACACGGTTCGTTCAAGACCACTGGGTTCTTGAGGTGAGTTTGCCTTCGGAGAGTGATATATGGTTGACAGCTTGGCTAATACTCTGGGACACTTGATAGGGAAAACCAGGACCATACTTCAAGGACGGGACACGTTACTTCAGACGCCGTCATGTTTCAAGAACTGTGGCCCTCATCAGCACCGTCGTTGCAGCAACAGAGCTCGTTGGTGCCATTGTCAGCCTCTTCTACATACGAGACCCAGGCGCCCGGCTCGGGGTGATATCTGCATGGACTATAGGCTTTGGCCTTAGTTTGCGCTTGCTCACCAACGCCAAGCGAGCTGAAATCTTCGCTTCGTCTGCTGCATTTGCTGCCGTCCTTGTTGTCTTTGTATCGGGGGATCTGGCTGGGCATGGATCTCCGGAAGCTTTAAAAAACGCGAGCGTTACGGTGTACGCTGGGAATATCAGTATCGTTAGAGGCGATATGGAGCCTGGGTGATATCTTGTGTTGGGCCCGAATGGGAATAGGGCTGGTGTAGGTGATAAAACTGTATTCAAATAGGAAACTGATAGGCACGGAAATTGAACACTCAACCACCAGTTTCCACATGGGTCCCATCCAAAGCTCCCGTCATCTATGCATGAAACACGTTATCCGTACTGGCCTGACTAGCCTCAACAGCCTGCCTTGTTTGCAAGAAATTCTTCAGCACGCCCGAATAGACCTCCATCTGGTAACACCCATAACTGAACGCACACCTCACCACCTCGGCCATGAAATATGACTTCATCCTCATATCTCTTGAGGAAGCGAAGCCGATGAGATTCCTGACACACACGTTAGCATTCCACGGCACCAAAAAGTCAACAACTCAAAAGTGACACTTACACCCAAACATAAACATACGGCAATCCAGCCCAAACCCTGAGACCCATGAATCTCACATTATCGTAGATGGCCAGGACGTCACGCTCATTAGTCACATGGTCAAACTGTCTCGCGGACCAAACCCCGTCTTCCAAAGTCCGCTTCATGATCCTGGCCGCCAGGGCACAAGTCTCAAGCAACAACTTGCTGGTGTCGTTTCTCCTTCCGTCGTTGTAAGAGTCGATAATCACATCCAGATATACCGGAACCACGGCGTCGAAATCGGTGGCCAGGCCAAAGAAGCGGCGAAAGATGTCGTTTGCCTCCTGAAGCACGGTGACGAGCTGGATCGCAACTTCGGGGGAGGCAACGAACTGGAAAACTCTCGAGAAGTCCGTGTCCGCGTCGCAAAGGAGAAAGGGACTGGAGCGGAACTGTCCTTCCGGGTAGAACGGATGGCCCGGCGGCGTGATGAGGTGAGTAGTCGGAACGGCTTCCAACGTGTTGAACGCAAGGGAAGTGTGTAGGGAGATTGACTCTAGGATGTCCCCCCTAATACCCGTTAGACATCTAGAAACCGAAAGAAAAGGCGGAAACCTACATGATAACAAGATGCTGCATCACAATCGGCATCTTTTTAATCCCGCCGCGCGTCTTGACGAACCGCTCCACCGCAGCCAGATGCGTGATCGTTCTGGGATTGAATCGAACCATCTTTCCACAACAGTTCAGCACACATCTCATTTGCTTGTCAACAGTTAAAGGGAAAAAAAACACACCTCAAACATGCCCAAAACAACAACAGGATAAACAACCTCGTGCAGCTCCCTCCGGTCCGCCCCGTCAATAAAACGCTGTAGCTTAGAGACGGCCTGATACTCGTAATAAGGATAACTGATCTCCTTGCCGCCTTTAAACGCGTCCAGCACGCCGGCCGTCAGCAGCCAGCCGATGTAGATGCACGCAGCCTTGGACATGTCCGGGCGGAAGTAGCTCGGCTGGCGGAACCCGACCAGCACGAAGGCTTCGTCCAGGTAGCTCGAGTAGGACCCGCACCTGCCCAGGTAGTCCTTGAAGGTGCGGGCGTCGACGCCCGTCATGTGGGTCGACTGGGCGGGGGCGCCGCGCATGTCGTAGGGGTTGTGTCGGGCTGATACAAGGGCTGCATTATTATTGATATTATGTGACGGTTTTTGGTGGTGTGGGCGAGCAGGCTGGGCAGTCCGTTTTCTTGCCGTGTTGGATGTTTGTTTCTCTGTAACGGCAACGGGGTGTTGGGGCTGCTGCTGCTGCTTGTGGCCCACATCTCCCGAGTCGTCCTCGTCGTCGGCAGAGCTTTCCGTTTGAGAAGATTCCCGGTTTACGGCAGGAGCCAATCTGTATGCACGGCATTAGTGTAAGAACTTTATTACAGCAAAAACGGTCTTCTGCCCAAAAGGGATAATGCTCTGGTTGGCATGGTGGGTACATGGGGAATAAGTCACACGCTACTCACCGGCGAGGGTTCATTGTCAGAAGGGTTACACCATCTGGAGACGTTGCTGTTACGCACGCCGAGATTGGTCAGTTGGAGGTGAGACACAGACGTCGACGGGTGCGTATCTTACACTTGCTCTTTTCCTGCCTCTGTTTCCCCCGGAAAGCAACCATGGCCTGGGACCTGACCACCTGCTTTTGCTTCCTGTCCAGCTTGGGACCGCCGTAATTGACAAAGACAGACATGATGATGATGTAGTACTGTGGTAAGAAACGATGCAGCTAAACCGCCGGAGATAACGAAGACTAGTAAAAGATGATGAAACTGAAAGGTTGAGCGTTTTCCTGATCGGGACCCAACAGATAGGTAGTTACGGGTCTTTTATATCAGAGGGGAAAGAGTACCTGGTACGTAAGTCCCCCCCTAACTCGTAATAAACATGGGCCTCTGCTCACTCCTGCAGAATTGTCACCGCTTGATGCCGTTTGGGGCTGGTGAGGAGGTGGGATTGGCTGAGGAGCTGAGGAGGTGGGGTCAAGCTGATGATCCCTTCAGTGGAATACCGTGGCTAAGCTCTGCGGCCAAGAGAAGCCAAGAGGACGCTAGAGGTTTTGTCCCGTCGTGATATGATTGGTGTTGAGCGATTGCCTTTTTCGGTTTGGCGTCTTAATTTCACCCCTGCGGCCCGATGAGAGTGAGTTGGAAGACCGTCTTCGTATCGTCTCTACAATACAATTATGTTGAACGTTTGTTAGAGCGTAATCTTTGAACAAATAGGCCTTGCCGAAGATGAACAGCCTGAGGCCTTCATGACAATGAAGAGGTAATGCTGAAATGAAACAAGTGTTTTAGTAAACGATAAACCGGTTTTGCTGAATAGGCCCGTTCTCACATTAAAAAGACCATCCTAAAGAAATGTAAATCTCCATAATTTGTAGAATTGAGGCTAATTAACAAGAGTTGTGGTTCCTCTATTAATATGGCATCACCGAACAAGGTAAAAAAAAAAAAAAAAGAAAGAAAATAAAAAGAGAAAAAGAGTATTGGCCTAGCTGGTTTGGTCATCCGTTGTGACATTCTAAATCCTTCGGGTCTCTAGGTAGGTAGGTTCTGGTTTCGCTTTTGGTGGAACAAAGTAAGAACCTTCCCAAGCCCCTACATGTCTCGCAGCAGACTTCACGGACGGAGATCACCAACCCTTTTCGGCATCAACTCCCGCATACTGGCAGCCATGACTGAACATGTGAAGCCTGTTCTCCTTCTCATGCAGCTTGTGCCCTTCCTCCCTTTGGCCGCCGACGGCTGGTGGCTGGCAGCTTTGAAGCTTTTTATCAGGTTCATCTGTTATTCCATGATTGCAAACACAGTGGACTGGCCAGACAGCCACTTCTGGACTTTTGCATGTCTCTGTCTGTTCCTCGGCTCGGATCATGCTTTTGATAGTGCACGAATGGTCTGGGATTTTTTCCGTGAATCGGGTGATGGAGTATGAATGCAGTGGGAATGGGATTGAGAATTGGAGGACGAAACAGGTACTCGGACAAAATGAATGACCGTTTTCCGCACTCTATCAACATGACCCAATTGCATTCGTTCGTTATCATAATCAGTGATCTTATTGACATATGTTAAGTGGAATTGAAAAAACACCCCTGAGACCCCCTTTTCAGCTGTAAACGATCAGCCTAGGTGTTAGATACTATTAGCTGGTAATTAACACCTATGTCATCTACACCCCCCACACTTACACTCGACCTCCTTCATCCTCTCAGCCCTCTATATCTTGAAATGCCTCGCATACGACTCAATAACAGCCAGCGGACTGCTCAAAAGCAGCACAATAGGAACCATCTGCCCAAAACCGATCCTGTCCTCCGTCTCGCTCATCACCCTGTGGCCGTCATGCCTTGTATCGATGATCCGGTAACAAATGGGCCAATGTTCGAATAATTGCAGAACAGGACATCGATGACTGGTACAAAGTCCGCCCGGATCAACGCGAGCTTGGTGAGCTTTTAGATGCCGAGGAGAAAAAGCGCCTGGCAACTATGATGATCCGCTGCTGCGGGCCTGTGGAACACTTTTCCATGAGCCACTTTTAGCATTTTAGTATCGTCCCAACACAGGTCAAGATCACTGATCACAGCGGCTGGGACACTTTGAACCTAGTTTGGATAGGATCACCGTCACTCACGGGCCCCTAGAGCTCCACCTCGACCGCCGTGACATCTATGATCAAGCACGTTGTCTTTACCTGCTGGAAGAAATCACTCGCATTCGACCGCGCCTTCACCTCTTCGGACGCATCCGCGTCGCCTACGGACGAGAGGATGCCGTGGTTGATGCCGTTCAACAGGCACATGATGAAGCGCAGATTGGGTGGCGGAACTGGGCACCATCGCGTAGATGGCCGTCATGATGGTCTGGGCAAGACTCCAACACTTTCGACAACGCTTCAGTGGTCAGAGGATCAAGCAATGATTCGAAGAGCGAGGCCGTTGTTGTCGAAATTTGAGAGCTTTTTCTTGAATGGAACTTTCAGAAACAGAGGTCCGTGATTGCAGGATAGACTTGGCCGTTTCAAGCTCGTTCCGCTGGAGAATTACCGGATTGGTGGAAATCCTACAACCCCCTGACAACGACACCCACCAAAACAACGCACTAGGAGATAATGGTTCCAGAAGCTTGGAACTACGAATCTGGGGTCATGCATGCAAATCCAGAGAACCTGCTCCTGGCGTGTGTCATGGTGGCTTGCCCAGCAAAGTCACGTAACGCTGCAACTCCCCCTCAAATGTGTGAAGTGGACTTCGGAGCGAGCCGAGCAGAGACAAGGGGGCCTTACCGGGGCAACACCTCCGATCGATCAGAATATTGAGATGGAAATCCTGGCGGCGGCGGAACGTACTCTTTGAGATTCTCCGCCGGAGGAAAACCGAACAGCACACAGCCCCCAAGGCTCGACGTCGACGACACTCGATCTGAATTTCCAGGGGAAAGAAGAATGGGGTTGAGCTTGGGCAGGTGGATGGGAGTATAAATCCAACATGTAGCATTCGATCCAGAGCTGTTTAGTTCCTCACCCTGCATCACTGTTCCTATACAGCTTCGAAGATCCTGTCCCAGAACAAGGCATTTGAGTAGCCATCATGAAGTTCCTCGCACTCGCCTCCTTCCTGGCACTCACAGCAGCCTCACCTACTCCCACTCTCCCAGAGGAGGGAACCCCAAAGCTGGCGAAGCGTGCAATGATCTCTGACGCCGCCAACATCGGATTTGCAACTCTCAATGGCGGGTAGGTCAAGCTCGTCCAAATTTACCCCCCCAAAAACATCCAGTGCACGTAGTTAACCACCACCGACCGCAGAACCAAAGGAGGAGCCGGCGGCACCGTCACCACCGTATCCACCCTCCCCCAGTTCACCGCCGCCGTCGACGAGAAGAACACCGCCCCTGCCATAGTCGTCATCAGCGGCATCATCACGGGCAACGAAAAAGTCCGCATCGGAAGCAACAAATCCATCATTGGCCTCCCCGGCTCCGGCTTCCGTGGCGTCGGCCTCCACTTTCGCCGGCAGAGCAACCTCATCATCCGTAACATCGTCTCCTCCTACGTCATCGCCAGCAGCGCCCAAGATGCTCTGAAGATCGAGGTAAGCATAAAAGTACCCACCGGTATTCGGAAGAGAGAAAAAAGGTTTACTGACAGTCGTATAATAGGGCAGCACCAACGTCTGGGTCGACCACTGCGAGTTCCACTCGGCCTTGATCAACGACAAGGACTACTACGACGGCCTTGTCGACTCCTCCCACGGCTCCGACTTCATCACCATCTCGCACACCTACTTCCACGACCACTGGAAGACCTCCCTCGTTGGGCACAGCGATAGTAACGCGTCCCAGGACAAGGGAAAGCTGCGGATTACGTACGCCAACAACCGGTGGAAGGATGTCGGGTCTCGAGGCCCTCTGCTCCGTTTTGGTACGGCGCACATCTACAATTCTCTGTATGAGAGCGTGAGCTCGGCTATCAACACCCGCATGGGCGCTCAGGCGCTGGTGCAGAGCAATGTGTTTAGAAACGTCACGCTTGCTGTTACGAGCCGGGACTCTAAGGAGGTGGGATATGCGGTTCTTCAGGATAATGATCTCGGTGGCGGTCTGGCGGATGCGCCATCCGGCAGCCTGGGACCGAGCAACATTCCCTACTCTTATAGTTTGCTTGGCTCGGGGGCTGTGGCTTCGAGGGTCCCCGCGGAGGCTGGAGCTATCTTGAGATTTTGAGCTACTGGGGGCTTGGACGCTTGGCATGCCGCACGTCTGGACTACCAGTGATGATCGGGATCTTCATTCCAGTAATGGGTATGATATGTCCAAAGGCGGATTGGTAAACAAACGACGGCATGCAATCTCGACGTTGCTCTCTTCGTCCAACCTTTTCCCTCACCTTTGTATCTACTCATCAAATTCTCATTCCATATTTATGGCCCTTGATACACCGCCAACAAACTCATGATGTTGTCCTCAAATCCTGGCGCCACAGTCGGGCCAGTGGGCCTCCTCTATAACCCTTTTGCTAATACCCTAGCACGTGGGAATCCCTTTCCGACGAGAGGGTATTCTATGGAATTGGGAGCGGCCATTACTGTTCTGCTTGCGAGTCGGCTGGGGTTGCCAGTAAGTACCACGCGGACTGTGACTGGTGCTGTGGTAGGTGTTTATTTTCCTTGGCTGGGTGTTGACGTTGCCCGTGGTGGTCAATGTGCCTCAATTCAGTCAAGGTAGATATTGCACATGCCCAACTATGCTGTTGAAGCTGTCTTGAGCCTTGTAATCAGTCCGCCTTGGTGAGAGTACAAACTTTCCACCTGTTAAACATCAATGGCCGTACTTGGCGCATATGTCTCAACGCTCAATCTGCATGTCCAAATCTTGTTCGCCATGTGTCTCAATTGCACTGCTATCATTAACTTCTGGGGTACCGTGTTAATCTCATCCAGGTGCGCGCTGCTGCTAGATAAAAAAAATATAAAAAATATAACTAAAAGAAAATATAAAAAAAAAAAAAGACCCTGAGACCCCCTTTTCAGCTGTAAACAATCAGCCTAGGTATTAATTAGATGGTAATAATCGGCAACTAACACCCATGCCATCCGCATCCCCCACACCTACACTCGAGCTCCTTCATCCTCTCAGCCCTCTGTATCTTGAAATGTCTCGCATACGACTCAATAACAGCCAGCGGACTGCTCAAAAGCAGCACAATAGGAACCAGCTGCCCAAAACCGATCCTGTCCTCCGCCTCCGCCTCCGTCTCGCTCATCACCCTGTGGCCGTCATGCCTCGTATCGATGATGCCGTAACAGCCCAGAGCAAACCACAGTATCAGCTCAAAAATATCAAACATGTCGGAACTGAAAATATTCCACACCCAAAAGAAAACAGTCTTCGCCGCACCCGCCGCGGTCCGCCTCCAACTTCCCGGGCACCCTGCGTGCAGTTTTCTCAATCCAACCGGCTCGCTCGGAACCACAAACCCCCTCACGTGGTCCAGCCAGAACGACCTGACCGTCACCGACAGACTCAAAACGTGCCTCGTGTACCCGTACCATATCAGCACCCAGTTCACAATCAGCCACTGCTGCGGCTCCCCGCCCTTCGGCCGCCCCAGCGTGCATTTGGCAGGACAGGGCGTGTCGCAGTCCCAGCACTCGTACCCCGTCACCCAGCTCGCATACAGCAACAGCGAAGCAAACAGCAACATCAATACCAGCCTCACCCCGATATGTATCTTAAGCGGCCACCCCTTCATCCGCCAGGGGAGTTTGGTTCTGTCTGGGCCCTTTTTCGCCGTGGGGCTGTGCGCGTATCGTAAGACTAGTAAAGAGGATAAATGAGTGATGGAGGAGAACCAAGCCAAGTCGGTGGCGATGTCGAAATGGTAGACGGTCATGGGCTCGTGTCGGTCTTTCTGGTGCAGGCCCGCTACGGCGGAGACGATGACTGCTATCCCCGTGACTAGCTGTGTGTCGCTTAGGAAGTGCACGAGGTCGGAAGTGACCGAGGTTAAGAGGCGGGTGTTGACGCGGCATTTCGTGTGGAGGTATGAGACGACGGGACGACAGATGGCGAGGCGGGAGAAGGCGTCGATGCGGTTGAGGGTGTCTGGCTCCGGCTTGTTTGGGTGGGGGAAGGTTCCGTCTGGATGGATCTGGCCTTCGGTTCGGGTGAGGAGGAGGCAGAGGACTGTTGAGAGGATGGTGAGGAAGGATGTGACGATGAAGGCTAGGATCACGCCCACGCCGGCTACTTCCACGTCGTGTTTCAGTTCCGGACAGTAGCAGTTGTCGAATAAGGCGCAGGAAAAGTCGTGTTGGGGAAGCCAGAAGGAGGTGTTGGCTTGGTAGTCCCAGCAGTAGATTGTGTTGTTGACGTGGACCTTGGCGGGCGCGTTAGGGAGGGAGAATGTTTGACAGGTGCTGCTGCTGCTGCTGCTGCTGCTGCTCATTTTGTGGCAGTTTAGTTTGGCCCAACATGTTTTTCGGGTTGCTGTGGATGGTATGTCGAAGAGCATATTGGGTGGTCACCTCACTCGCACATGATAATGTTTTGCAGGTGGTGTTCACGAGACTGTGTGGTGCCGTCTTCAGCCGCGTTCTTTGTTTCCGGAACCAGTTTTGACCAGAATAAGGGGTCTGTGAGGGTCTAGCCCTGAGAAATACGTTTGGCTCAGATACAAAACGGTAAGGAATGGTTCTAGAAGGGTGGCGGGGTTTCCATTATCCACAGGTAGCATTCCAGTGAGGTCTTCATCGAAGGTTCCAATCATCGTTGGTAGAACAAGACAAACTGTTTAAAGCATGAAAAGTAAATTGTATCTTAGTGTAAAGCAATTCCACCCAATGCTCCTTATACCATCCAATGGTTCCAGTTACTCAACTGCTTCTACCCAAACCGATGTCTTTGGGATTATATAAGCTAATGATAGATGCTTTGCATCCCTAACATATGGACCTTGTGGACTGCTCCTCCATAATATCCAGAAATCTTTTCCCTTGACATCTACATCTTTCCAATCCCATGATCCGAACAACCCTGAAGACCCCAAAACACCTTGCTACCCAAAAGCCAAAAGTCAAAAGCCAAAAGCCAAAAGACACAAAAAAAAAAAAAAGAAAAGAAAGAAACGCCAGATATTTCACCTCCCCAGCATCGGTGATGCAGCCGCAGCAAGGAGGCAAGTAGGCGATGACCCCTTCCGCGTTCTGAGCGGCGCAGTCCCCGCCATCAACGAGATCGGCACATCCGGCAACGGCTTCATGTTCATATCACCAACCCCAACACCACCTTCAAGCCCCTTAGGATCAAACTGCTTAAAGGCAACGTTGAGCAAGATCTCAGCCGACGACATCGAGGAAGTTGACTCCCTGCCCCGATCTTTAAGTGGCGGCAGGATCAAGGGGATAGCGTCCGGATGGCGGAGGATCGCAGTCGTCGCAGGGGCAGGGGTCTCGGCAACCGGCAGCTGAATGCGAACCGACACCGGGGCAGCAAGAGGGGCAGGTGCAGCAACCAGGACCCTCGCCTTTGACCAGACACGCCGCACCGCTGGCTCCTCCCTGCTGGATGGTTCCAGCTTCCTAGCGGCGGTGATCGCTTCCACTGCCGGCTGAACAACAACCACGACCTCATCTCCATCATGATACTCAGGAGGAGCATCAGCTTTGGTCTCTTCTCGCTCTGCAGCAATAGCGCTAGGGGCAGGGGCCTGGCTTTGGCACAGCTCCATTATCTTGCTCTTTGCCGAGAACGGCGTCCCGGAGAGGTCCTTCAGTACCTTGACACACGGGATCACGCCGTCTTGCCTCGACCAGAGCTGACACGAGAAGCGGAGGGCGGCGTCGATTTCCTGAACGAGCTCGCGTTCCAATTTCTCGATTCCTGCTGCGTCCTGGCCCTCGAGAAGGAAGCGTGCGGCGCCGCGGAGGAAGTGGTCTTTGAGTCTGGTGGCATACAGCTTTCGCGATTCCGCAAGGAGCCTACGAGATTGAGCCTCGCCAGATTTTGAGCTAGGCTTGATGTTGTCCATGTCCAGGCTCATGCCGCCGTCCGAAAACGCCTTGATGAGACGGGAGCGCCAGGCGTGGGCATTTTCGGCGCCACCTGGAACTGTGGATAGTGAATCAGTTGGGGCGGGTCTTGGACCGGGGGTGGTAGCATTGGAACTTACTGTTGCAAAAGACATGATACAGTCCCTCCATCTCCTGCCTGGAGGGCAGGTCTCGATCTAGGATACCCGTTGACCGGCCAACCGAGGCATTGAGACCAGGGAGCTGGATGGAGGTATTTAGGCGAGGGAGCTGACGGGCATTTGAAGCGTCTTCCATGGCAATTGCGTTCATGGTAGGTTGGGGGAGACGAGCAGTTCGAGGCCGGGCGACAGAAGAGTTGTTCCACAAGCCGAGATCCATCCGAAATCCTACGGGCGACACGGAGTTTTGGCGTGGCACACTGGGACTCTCAAGCTCCAGTCTGTCAGCAGAGACGACGTCAAATACCCAGAATGGCGACTCTAGGGTTTCGGTCATGATGAAGTTGGCAAGCATTGACGCAAGAAGAAGCTGCGCAGCTTGTACCCCGTTACCGCCTGCCACCAATTGCCTCGGAAGCTTATCATCCTCTGTAAGACGAACGAAGCCCTTTACGCCCTCACAAAGCTCACGCATCTGAAGAGGATGAAGACCAGACTGAACTCTGGTAGGGTCCTGATTGGCATACTTCTGAGCCCAGGTGTGCCAAACCCCAGTTCTGGTAGAGAACCACGAGGCGATGTCTTCATCGGGGACCCTATCCTTTGGACGGTTCAGGATCTGGAGCAGCTTAAGCTCCTTGTCCTGCTTGGCGATCTTGGCCTCGAGGTCTCGGACCCGGGCCTCATATGTCGTTTCCCTATTCCGCAGCTCTTCCTTCCAATGCTGCCGCCTGTTATCATAGCGCTGCTGCGACCCGGCGAGACGTCGAGAGAGATCCTGAATATCTTTGAGAAGGGTTTGTTCGGTCCGCTGGAGCGCTGAAATGCGTTGGTGCAAACCGCGGTTCTCAACAAGCAGCTCCTCGGTAGCATTGAACCTCGGGCTTTGAGGAATCGTGTGAAGAAAACGGTTCGATCTCTCAATGCTGGATGGCGTCTGAGTAACTGTAGTACTCATCTCATTGCGTGGGACGGAATGTGATCTACTCCCTATGGGCTGCCTTCTTTGTGTCGGCGTGGTAGTCCGCACGATATCCATACCATCATGTCGCTTTGATCCACCAGACTGAGAGCGAGACCGTCCCTGATGCTGGTTGGAACTCTGGATAACTCGATCAATGGCCTTGGCAGTCCGTTTCGAATCGTCGCCATACTCGGCAATCGTTGAGCTTGGTGTTCCAGGGACATCGGAACGAGGGACTGCCAAAGCTGAGGTCGGTTGAAGAATAGGTGGAGATCTATCAGCCTGCTCAGAAGGGGCGGTCTCGTCCGTGGAGGTCGCGAAGTTGCGTAAAGGCAGATCTGATGCCTTTTCTGTTTCCAGTGATGCCGAGAGAGGTGAGAGGACAGCGTTGATCGCAGGAGGGGGAGGGGAACGGGGCATTGTGTCTGTGAAAAGAGATGAAGCAGAAAGCAATACAGATCACCAAGTGTCTTGTTTCTCAGACACTGTAACTGATGCTTGCTTTCGGTCAGGCTTCTGATTAGATGACGAAAGGTGAGGAGATGGAGGTGTGGACATTAGGGCATTAGCGGCTCTATCAATACCGTCACATTGGTGAAAGGATCAGAAGAAGAGAGCATCCGTACGTACAGTAACGAGATGGTTGTGAACATGCTATGTACCTACTTGCAGTGTACTCTCACCTCCTTCTGAAAGCGCTGGAGGCGCTATTGGCGTCTAGCCTGCTTCGTGGGTTCGTCAAGTGGACGCCAGACGCGTTCAGCAAGGGCCCCGGTGCCTCGTGGCTTGCATATCGCAAAGTGAGAGATGGACCCTTTTCCTCAATGGGGTTGTTGCCATGGCCTTGGGAAAAGGCCAAGGAGGAAGGATCATGGGCGGCTACTGTGACACCGGCAAATCCCAGCGGCTAGCCGCAGTGACCCCAGAAGCAGGCCTCTCTCAATCGGGCCATAAACATCGAATGTCTCCTCACCTCTCAACAGTCGTTCTCGTAGGCTGAATTTGACATTCTTGAAACCTGTGTCACAACACACCGCGAATCTGGGAACCCCAAATCTGGAAAACGCAAATCCGGGGAAGCTGCCTTTGGGTACCTGGGAGCAGCTAAGCGCTTTCGAGTCTAGGCGGTGGAAATGAAGCTGACTGCCAACAGCATCTTTGCTGGTTGATTTTCAGAGACAAGCTCACAGAAAGGGGGGCTTGCTTTTCCAAACGGTAAAACCGCGAGAGGAGAGCGTTCCATCGCGTCTCTGTTTGCATCAAGCATGGTTTTGAAGGTCATCGTGGAGAAAAGTTGAGCTTGGAGCGTGCCAAGCAGAGTGTTGTGTCGCCAACCTGGAATAACAGTAAACCATATCCATCCGGATTCCGTTATCTTCTGGCACGCTTCCAAGATTTGCAATGAAAAGAGAAAAGATCGCCTGAATGAAAGATGAAAAGAGAACCGAATGATTTTAGGTAATCTTCCTTCTCGTTCAGGCTAGAACGCAATCGAAAAATGGAAGCTCAATTTGAGATGGATCATGTGGAGTGCGGGGTACTGGCCATGACTGCACTGAAGAAGAGCATGCGTGCATGCGCCTGACAGTGCCGATCAAAAACGGTTCAAGAAACAGCCCGCCGCTTTCCGCCATGCCACCCCGCTCTGCCCCTCTCTCTTTGGTGTCTGTCAGCTTGTTATCTTCAAGTCGTGGCGTTGTTTCGACAACAAGGCCACCTGCATCATTACTCTCCTCGGCATCACTGTGTAACCGTCTATTCACCACAGCACGCAAGGCTCCTCTATTCCAGAGAAGCAGCAGAAATAGCAGCTCTCAGCTTTGCTTCTCTCGCCCGTACCTAACCGAAGCTATCCGTCAACACCAAGCCCGAAAATCCACCATGGCTCCTCAACTCGACGGTTATTTCTCACAGGTCGACGCCCTCGCCGACACCTTTATTGAGCGTCTCCGCGAGGCTGTCGCCATTCCTTCCATCTCTGCCGAAGCCGCCCGCCGTCCCGATGTCA
Source organism: Cladorrhinum sp. PSN332 (assembly GCA_033297175.1). NCBI lineage: Eukaryota > Fungi > Ascomycota > Sordariomycetes > Sordariales > Podosporaceae > Cladorrhinum > Cladorrhinum sp. PSN332. The sequence continues at coordinate 145,956 of MU858877.1, forward strand.
TCCGCATGGGCCACTGGCTCGCTGCCGAGCTGAAGAAGCTTGGTGCTTCTGCTGAGCTTCGGGAGCTTGGAAAGCAGCACGGTACCGATCTCGACCTCCCCCCCGTCGTCCTCGCCCGCTACGGCAGCGATAAGAACAAGCGGACAATTCTCGTATATGGACACTACGACGTACAACCTGCCGAGAAGGAGGACGGCTGGGATACCAACCCTTTTGAGCTGACCGTCAAGGAGGATGGACGCATGCTTGGTCGTGGTTCCACCGACGACAAGGGACCCGTGTTGGGCTGGTTGAACGCCATTGAAGCTCACCAGAAGGCCGGCATCGACTTCCCCGTCAACCTGCTGATGTGCTTCGAGGGTATGGAGGAATACGGTTCGGATGGTCTCGATGACCTCATCAACGACGAGGCAAAGAAGTACTTTGCCGACACCGACGCCGTTTGCATCAGCGACAACTATTGGCTCGGCACCGAGCGTCCCTGCCTCACATACGGTCTCCGTGGATGCAACTACTACAGCGTTGAGGTGTCTGGACCCGGCGCCGATCTTCACAGTGGCGTTTTTGGCGGCACTGCTCAGGAGCCCATGACCGACTTGGTTCGCATTCTCGGCTCGCTCGTTGACACCGACGGCAAGATTCAGATCCCCGGTATCGCAGAGCAGGTTGCCCCGGTCACCGAGGAGGAGTCTGGTCTTTACGAGAACATCGCTTTCACCATGGAGACTCTTCACGAGTCCTTAGGAAGCAAGACGACCATCTTTGAGGACAAGAAGAAGACACTGATGGCTCGCTGGCGCAACCCATCCCTCTCAGTCCACGGTATTGAGGGTGCCTTCTCTGCCCCCGGAGCCAAGACTGTTATCCCCGCCAAGGTCATTGGCAAGTTCTCGATCCGTACCGTTCCCAACATGGAGATTGACAAGACCAACGAGTGCGTGTACAAGTATGTCGAGGAGGTCTTCAAGAAGCTAGGCTCAAAGAACACCATGAAGGTGTATGCTCAGCACTGCGGCAACTGGTGGGTTGCCAGCCCCAAGCACTGGAACTTTGCCGCCGCGGCCAAGGCCACCGAGAGAGTTTGGGGTGTGCAGCCAGACTTCACCCGCGAGGGTGGCAGTATCCCAGTGACGCTCACTTTTGAACAGGCCACTGGCAAGAATGTTTTGCTTCTCCCAATGGGCAGCTCGACTGATGGCGCCCACTCTATCAACGAGAAGCTTGACAAGCGGAACTACATTGAGGGTATTAAGCTGTTGGGTGCCTACCTCCACTACGTTGCCGAGGAGCCTCAGGAGTAAAGGGGAGTGTTCCTTGGAAGCTTGAGCCAGTGGTAAACCTCTATTAGAATGAATGGTTAATACAAATTCGATTAGCTCTAAGAGAGTGTATTCATATTCCAGGGGATTCAATCTTTGTGTCTGCTGTTATATCCAATCTACCCAATCCTGGGTTGCATCCAAAAGAAAGTGATTTCTTTTTTATAAAAATAAAAGGAAAAAAAAAGTGATGTCGAGGTCTGTCCGTGATGATGGGATGTAAAAAGAAAGGGGGTATTGATGTAGTTCTGTCATGCTTTAAACCGTTATGAAATGCGCCATAAAACCCGAGAAAAGGAAAAAAAGAGAAAAGAAAAAGGAAAAAAAGAAAAAAAAAAAGATGTTCTAGATAAGTTCAAGCCCTCCCCTTCTTTCTGTTGTTGGCCACCTTTTTCTCCCTCCTCTTTGCCGTTACCTCTGGGTCCCAAACACCCGCAAAGATATCATCGCACTCGTCTTCGTCGTCAGAGTCAAAGACAACAACTCGGCCGTCGTAACCACCACCTCCTTTCACATCTGTATAATCCTCTTCCCTTGCTTTGTCCTCGACGGTTTCGACTCCTGCTTCTTCGTCATCATGTTTCTTCTTCTTCTCTTCTTGTTTCTCTTTTCTCAACTCGAAATCACCAGCAGGATCAGTGTCGTCATTGTCAGAAATAGCGACATCCTCCCATGAATGCTCAACAGTGACCCTGGCAACCTCTAAAATAAACTTGCCAACCTTGTACTTTTGCCCCTGGTCCGAAGCGTCCACGTACTTCCACCCCAACCTTGTATTGCAACCTTTACAGAAGAGGTCGGCGACTACGTGAGAGCCCGTCACTAGTTGGCGCGTTTCGGGGCGGGACAGGTACGTGTTTGGTAGTACCTCTCTCTCCTTTTCTGTTGTTGTGTTTTTCTGATTATGGGTGGTCGGTGCTGGCGAAGGAGAAACGAGGTAGGCTCTTCCGTAGCGGCCGTGGAACCCCTTGGAGACTATTTGAGAGTGGAAGGCTATGTCGTTGCGGCAGGTCGTGCAGCGGATTGTGGAGGGGGAGGTTCGGGATAGACGCGGGGAGGAGGAGCCGGCGGAGGAGCCTGTGGAGGAGGATGGGGAGCTCGAGAGGGAGGGTGGTGGTGACGATGATGATGATAATGGGGGGAGTGTGTCAAGTGGTTGTCGCCGGCGGAAGGGGAATTTGAAGGTGGAGGGGAGGAGGTAGAGGGGGAAGATGGGACCGGAGTCGACGGATGGTTCTGGTGGTGGTGGACTGCGGAGGGAGATGAGGTCGCTGAACATGTTCATTGTTAAGAATTTGGAGATGTTTGGGAGTTTCGTAAATCTTGGGAGGCAAGGGCAAGGCTTCAAAATGAGCCAAATCGGGCAATAATAAAGTTGCAAGACAGGTCACGGGTAAATCAAGCCGTGTGACCGGTGGACAAAGGAAGAGACAGGAAAACGGAGTTTTGATCTAGAAAACACTTTGAGGACGACGACAAGACATTTACAGTCTGGACGACCGTGCAACATACCTCCGGGCTTCCACGAGTCATCAAGGTGGTCGGAACCCGATCGGGAGTCGAAAGCACCTGACACTTTCCCCCCCGCAATGGCGATAATGGATGAGTTATCGATAGGGATCGTGGAGAGGGAGAGAGGTGGGTGCGGGGTCATCCCTGTCATCAACTGCCATCTTCCCGGCAGGGTGATGCACCATGCAACTGTGGGGCAGTTTTTGAACTTTGTTAAGGAAAGCTTGAAAAGGAGCAAAGCTTGACCCCTTCAGCCCTGCGGGGCGTCCCTTCCGGCGATGTTGTTGATCATAAAAAGAGGCTATTCTCACGGGATTCGGATGATAATAGTTTTGATGATCTTCGCTGTCTGGATGATGTCAGGTGAAGCCAAACTCCGATATCGGCCTTGAACAATATTTTTTCATCAAGATAGTCGTACTGTTGCCCCCTCGAGACCACAACAGATCCACTTGGATTGTTTACTTGACAAGAAAACCCCTGAATGCGCTCAGACGCCAACATCAACAACACCATGGTATCCTCCATCTCCTCCCAACTTCAAGCTCACCAACGCCACCACATACATCCACAACGTACCCAACAGTTCAACCCACCCTCTCAAAAACCACGTACCCAACACTCGGCTCAGCAACCACGTCTTGGTCGCATGCTTCGTTGCCTCCTTTTCCCACTCCTCCAGGGACACCTCCCCATTCCAGACCTTGCCCAGCCCCAAACAGTGTCTCCCTCCCTGTTCTGTCGCCAAAGCAAAGTGAGGCCTGAATGTGGTCAAAGCATCCCCAACCAGCAACACCTTTCCATCATGGTAAACAGCTTTGTCACAGATCGAATCGTTGACCTTTGTCACAAACACCTTCTCACTGCTGCCAATCAATTTCGCGACGGGAGCAGCCATCGAGCCGATCCGCGCTGCAAGGTAGTGTTTCCAGATCTCGGGACGGACCAGACCGGCGGGAACTGTGTTACCATGCGTCTGACCATTGATATCGGTCAAGACTTGGGTGAGTTCGGGGGAGGGATCCGCAAAGTTCTGATACCAAACCCAATTGATGAGCCGGGAACCAGGTTCAAAAGAGCCAGCGTCCCGAGGAATCACGTAGATGACAATGTAGGAGCGGCTGAGCAGGTTAAGCGTGATGCGGCGCGCAAAGTAGCCTGCCATTTCTCCTGGCAGCTCGTTCTCGGGAACTGTGCCCCGCCAAGTCACATATCCAGAGTACTCCTTTTTCGTGGGTGCCTCGACCAGAGTTCTGACGGTCGAATGCAGACCGTCGGCGCCAATCACCAGGTCAGCTGTGATGGAGTCTGTTGCGCCGTCCTCGTCAACAAACCAAACTGTCACGCCACCATCATTCTGATCCTGGCCATAGTCAAGTTTGGTGACCTTCTTCCCAGAGAGATACTCGGCCTTTCCATCACCATCTCTCGCCGGCGGCGGGTTAGGCACCGCATCGGACGCGAGGCCATCAAAGTTGGCACGCAGGACGCGGTACATCAGTCCCCAACTCGTATTGTTTCGGCGGATGTTGAGACGAAGAAATTCCTCCAACTTGCGAAATGCAATCCGAGTGCCCACCGATGCAATTGAGGTCTGGATGCCCGTATCATCATATTTGCTGAGGATTTCCTGAGCAGCAGGACCAAAGCAAATGCCAGCGTTATGGCTGCTGCGGATGTTCCTGGGGTCCTGTTCAAGTATCACCACATTGCTGCCGTGTCGCTTGAGATATAAGCCGTGAATAAGGCCCGAGAGCGAGCCGCCAACCTTTTATTTCAGTTTTATTTGATTAGTATCACACTCTGCACGACCGACGGAGAATTTATCTCTCTTCCACTCACAATGACAACTGATTTTGGCGGGGCCATGATGAATGATTGGATTGATAGCTCAACAAAAGGTCAATGGTGCTTTTTTGATGACCGAGACAAGTTTTAAGAAAACTGAAATTTGTCCCCAACAGAACTCGCAAGAGACTGCACTCACTGCAGCCTTACGACCTTACGATCTGGAACTTGGTAACGGTCGGAACCGACCTGTCGCGCACGCACACATTGTGAGAGTGGAAGGCACAGTAAAAGGTATACAGTTGGATCTGCAATGTCCCCCCTGGATGGCAACAAGCCACATAATCTCGTCAGATTATCAGCCCTTTCACATTCCTTTCTGACCACCAACCCATTCTGTGCCACGACGGGACCTTTTTCGTTCCGCATGGGCTCCTTGCCGAGACGATTTTGATCAAGGACAATTCTCCCGCTCGTAACGGGATACAGCTACGACGATACTACGGGTATGTATCATGGTGCGATCTAAAATCCAGGACACACCCAACCCACAGTCTTGAACAGACACAACATTTTTTTTTTTTTTGGATAGTTTTATTGGTTCGTCTCTGGAAAAAATGTCGAGGTCCTTAATTCCCACTCAAATGCCGAAACCAGCCGCCGTTGACATTGTGGACAACACCAACTTCAATTGCAGCAATATCCTGTGGAGAAAAAGAATCATGATTGCCTCAATTCAGCATTTCGGAGGTCGGTCTCGGTCGAGGCGGTCGGGTCCCACGTTTTGAACCTGGAACGGACCGCTTGTTCGCCGTCTCAAATCCGACCACCGCCCAGACTTTCCAGTCGAACCGTTGACGCAACTGTGAAGTAAAAACATAAAAAGTTTAGTAAAAACGTGCGCTCGGTGCCGCTCGTCCCGAAAATGACGAATCACCAGTTTGCAATTCCGCCCGGAAGTGCCTTCTTTTTCCTCATCTTGGGTGTTGCCACTTCCCCACTTTCTTACACGTGATGCCGTTTTTCTTTGGATGCCACGGATGCCAAGCTGGGTTTTCCGGTTGCCAAGCACCCCCCCACTTTGAAACTCTGCTGTGCTGCTTTCAGTCATCAATTTCGGGGCCCAAAGCTGGGCATTTCTTCCAGAGATTTTAACGTGGCTTTCCCTTTCTCCCTCACACCCTCACAACTTCAACCCAGCAAAGAGCCCGCCCCCTTCACCGCGAATACTTAAAACAGTCGCCCCACAGAACCTTCGATCAGTGACCACTTCTCAACAGCTTATATCAAGCTTGCGAAACCGCCAAAGTCAACTTTCAAGACAAACATAAACCTACACTCCAACTGCAACTTTTGCAACCGTCAAACCGCCGAAACAACTTCAGCAAGCACAACCGTCGTCCCACAACAGCCGGCTCTTTTAGCATAACCTCCCCTTCTCTCTTCAACCAAGAACCCATTTCCCCAGTTTGATCAATCAGCCACGGTGGCTAGAAGCAATGGCGCCAATGAAACAAACGAATAATAATTGGAGTAGTAGTAATTATGGCGAGGGCATTGTCCACCAGGCCAATATCCTCGCCAGCTGCTATCTCGTCGACAACTCGGCCTCGGGCGCCGCCACCGCGTCGCTCAAGGGCCTCCACTACTGCACTACGGGGGTTGCAGGGGCCGAGTGGTATTCCTGAGGTCCCTTCCACGGGACTGCCATCGCCACCATCAAGCCCCCCCCTCGCGGCAATCAACACCACGACCAACGAGCTCGCGCTGACTCCCAAGGCGAGGAAGTCAAGAGCCGGTCATGGTGTCACCACCGCTGCTGGATCATCCGCCGCCGATGACCAGCGCCGCCGAGGGGGGGCAACACTGCGTATCAGGGGGGAATGTGAGAGGTTCCTCTGCGAGACGCTGCGCGCCATGTTTCTGGGTGAGAGGAACGGGGCATCGCAGCACTCGGCACTGACCAGTGTTTATTACAATCATCACGACATCAACAACAACAATCACAACAACACGAACAACAACAACAACACCAACAACAACCACTATGGCCAAATGACGCCGCCGGATGACTTTCCGATTGCTCAGATGGCTTCTGCCGCTCGCGGAAATGGTGGGTTTGGGAGTGCCTCTGTCGGCGGCCCTATCCAGGCCTACCTCGAAATATGGGACTACGTGGGCGGCTCCAGCTTCCGCGCCTTTATTGCCGAGGATGCTGCTGCTGGCCCGGATGAGAACAAGTCGCTGTTTGTATTTTTTGATCGTCATGTCATGAGCCGGGATTTGAAGCAAGCGTATGTTTATCGTGCCTTTCCACTCTCTTTTCCTTGGATACACTTGCTAACACTGTTACAGTCTTGTCGCACTGATTGAGCTGGCTGAAGGCCCGCTGGAGTGCGCTCACATGGTCATTTGCATTGAGAGAAACATCCCGGCCGAAGAGGCCAAGGCATTGACCAGAGGCCTGCAGTGGGCTGGATTCTCGCTGACTACGCTGGATTACTGGTCCGGCGGTTTGGATGTGGTCAGCGACCGCTGGTTATTCATGGGAATGGAAGTTTAAGGCGTGAGGAGTCTTGTTTTTCTTCTTTTTTTTCTTCTTTCATGAGGAATGGGTATGGATGGGTATCACAACAACAACAACAACAACAACCAAGGAATTGATTGGGTTTATTGATCGTACGTTCTTTTGTTGGGTAAGCTTTGCAGGTAACTTGCTTGGACTGCTCGGTTTTTCTGCATCTTGTTATTCTACGGGCCTTTTTTTTCTTCGACGGGATGGTTTTAGTCAGTCTGTATTACGATAAGACTTGACACTTTTTTTTTTTTTTTTTTATTTTTTTTACCATAGGGTGGCAAAAGCATCTACACACTGCGAGCGGTTCATGCTGCACATTTTCGCGGGAGTCTTTTGTTTCTGTGAGAGGTGTTCCTCTTCGGGGAACTACTCGGGTTGGTGATAACTTTTATAAGATTGTTTTTTTTTTTCGGTGAAAAGGAGGAATCATATACATACCCCGTGCAGCTTGTGTATGCACAGTCGCTACTGTGACATTGCTTTGTTTTGGCTTTGGTCCTATAACCCATATATGCATAGCAACATTAGGTAGATGTGAAATATCCAAAAGATTCTCATCTAGAACCATAAATGTGCTTCTCCTCTCTATCTACCGTCTTTATTTCTTCTTCTGCCGTATCTCCAATATACACGTAACATGTATGTACTTTTGTTCTTTTTTTTTTTCCAAAAAATATCCAATCAACTAGATAACTACTAGAACTGACTTTTAATTCATTCAAAAGATCAAAGATCACCCTCAAATTTCCTCACCACTAGACCCTTCTCACCCAGGTAATCCTTCACCTGCTGAACGGTATACTCCCCTCTGTGGAACATACCGGCGCCGAGGGCGGCATCAGTGGTGGTCCTGTCGAACACCTCCTGGAAGTGTCCAGGGTTGCCCGCGCCGCTGCTTGCGATGACGGGGATCTTGATGGCGCCTTTGACCTGCGAGATGAGCTCGAGATCGAACCCGCTGTTGGTGCCATCCTTGTCGATGCAGTTTAGCAGGATCTCGCCGGCGCCCATGGCCTCGACCGCCTGCGTCAGCTCGACCACGTCGAGATCCCTCGTCTCACGGCCTCCCTTGATCGTGCACGCGTACCAGCAGTACTCCTCCCCGTTGGGGCCCGGGTAGCTCGTCTTGGTGACTGCGTGCTTCGTATCCCCCTGCTTGGACACATAAACCCTCTTGGGATCAACACTCACCACCACGGCCTGATTGCCGTACGCCTTGGAGATCTGCTCGATAGCCGTCGCGCCAGACAGCCTCTTCCCGGCGGCGTAGTACTCCTCCGCGGCAATGACCGCGTCGCTGCCGATGGAGACCTTGTCGGCGCCGCTCTTGAAGTACATGGTTGCGATATCGAGAGCGGAGATTTTAGTTCCGTCCACATCGACCGTGTCACGGATGCCTCCGCCGATAGTTAATGGCACAAAGACGGTCTCGGACGTGCGACGGAGTATTTCGAGCATGGGGAGGTCGGCTACGGGGCAGTCGCGGAAGGAGGTGATGTTGAGGAAGGTGATTTCGTCCGCGCCTTGCTCGTAGTACTTTTTCGCCATCTCGACTGGTTTGCCCAGGTTGCGGACCGATCTGTCGTCTGACTTCTCGCGCACGTCGTACTGGTCGCCCTTGGTTACTACGAGATCGCCCTGGTCGTTGGTGCGCACGTCGAGGCAGGCGATGACACGTCTGGTGAGGCCGTCCTTGGGTACGAGCTCGTCGGCGGCGGCGGTTTCTTGTGGGGGTTGCTGAGCGAGGGCAGCGGCGCCTGATCCATCAACGAATGCGCGGAGGACTCTGAGACCGGCGACACCACTCTTTTCCGGGTGGAACTGCGTCGCGAAGACGTTGCCTTTTGCGACGGCTCCGACAAAGGTCTCGTTGCCGTATGTGCCGGTAGCTACGGCCCATCCTTGGCTTTCTAGCTCGCCCTTCTTGTATGGGTACTTGTATGAGTGGACGTAGTAATATTTGGAGTCCGGCCGCAAGCCGTAGAGGTTGGGGTTCGTAGGGCAGGAGGCATCGTTCCAGCCGATGTGAGGGACGGCCTTTACGGTGTCGTCGAATCGGTCGAGGCTGCCGGAGACGAGCGAGAGGCCGGGGCAGTTTGAGTCTTCGGCTGATCCTCCAAAAAGAGCTTGGAGGCCGACGCAAATTCCCATAAATGGCTTGCCGGCGTCGATGTGGGCGCGAAGGGCGGGGACGTACCCGGCGGAGGAGAGCTGGGAGAGACAGTGGCCGAAGTGACCGACGCCGGGGAGGATCAATTTCTAAGGAAAAAGGGGCAAACGTCAGCCATGCGTAATCCGAGGGCCAACAAAGTAAATAAACAATGTGCATACATCAGCCTTTGCGACATCCTCCGGCGACCGGATCCACTCGACCTCGTAGCCAACTCTTTCAATGGCATTGACGAGACTGCGCACGTTGCCGGCGACATAATCGAGGAGATAGACTTTTGGCATTTTTTTTCGACTCTGAAATACCAATTTGAAAGCACTGCAGTCAAGTAATTGGTGATGCGCCTGGGGAGTGGTAGAAAATGAGTCAAGGAACTGGCTTCCATCAAAATATTCGGCGGGGTTCCTGTTGATGGCGGGGCGCTCTTGGTCACAACGGTCCACCGATAAAGATGCCCCGCTATCGGCGTCCAGGGGTTTGGATCAGGGGAAATGGCCACTGGAAAGGCGACAATTTGGATCTCTCCTTTTCCATTCCTCCGACTTGCCAAGGGGCCGATTGATTCATCTTTTTTTGACAGACGGAGCGACAGGTGCGAATTCATGGCAAAGGAACAACTGCGGCGCTCCATTTTCACACTTTCGGAGGACTCGACAAGACCAACGATGACACCGACGTTCCCTCTTCCTGTATGCAACCCAGAACGTAATCCACTGCCGATTCTCGACCCGATTTGTCTCGCATGGTAACTCTACTGTTGAGCGCATACATCAACGAGGTGATGGCGACTAGCGTTGTTTGGCATTTTTGCGGCCGCAGGTCAAGACGACGGTACACCAGAGGTTCTCAGAATTCTTCTGCCTAATTCTCGGCTCAAGAATACGGATATATATATATCATGAGTTGTGAAGTTTGGAACTTGTGTGTGGATCGCGAATTGTTTCGAGGTGGACGCATTTGGTTGCAACTTGCGCGCACGTCGTCATCTCGCACCACTAGAACCCGTTGGTGTCGTTGGAAGACACAATGACGGTAAGTGCCGTACGCTGCTGGATCGCTGAGCTGGCAGTGGCACCATTGTATCGCGACCACGGTAATCAGAATGGGGTCATGGTGGTGGACTCGTGGGAACAGGCGTCATGGTAGCTGGAGGAGATACTCGATTCGGACCTAATTGTCGTCTCGAAAAGGATGGCAGTTGTTCACCGACTTTTGTTCTTTGCGCGTAGTAATGGTCAGGTGAGTGTTGCTGGTCTCGCACTAAAAGGGATAGGGCCATCAAGGTGAAGTAAACAGGATGGGGATTGTTTGTATGATGGCATTTCCAAGATTCGGCAATCTGATTTCCAAGGTCCCACCGACCACGGACCTTGGCATTATTGCCCTGTGAGCCCACTGGGAGGACCCTGTGATTCAGCGCTCCAACAACACAAAGCAGGGCGGGTGGGGGCACTTTCCGGATTTGATCCGCTGACAATTAATGTACTGGGTACTGAGAGTTACAGCTAGCATTCAGTCAGACATTACGTACTGATACATCTTTGGCTGACGTATCACCACATGATGCACCCCCAGCCGTCCCGGAAAGCAGGGCGAAACCCGTTCTTCCCGCCGCCAGTCTCTTTCAACATTCCGCCAGTGTATCCAATCTTTATCGGCGAACCCGGCTTTCCTTTTGTTGTTGCCGCCGGGCCCTGGATTTGCCTTTCCTCTTTTTTTCCTACGTATTACGTTTGCTGACGCTTTCTCTTTTCTTGCGATGGTTTTAACTTGAAAACTGTGCCTCTCTTTGCTTATTGCTGCCCAAAGTTCCATGCTGGTGCGGCGTGGCAGAAGTCAACGTCATCCCCAGCCCCGCCATCTACTCACCCTTCAAGTCTAAAGGCGGTGAATTTGCTCAATTACTGAAAGAAACACCAACAATTATTCAACATATCTTCTGGTCTTCATCGGCTCGATCACCGTCTAATTCTCAACGCTTCCTCCCGCCGGCACTTCAACATGGCGTACGGCCTGCGCCGGGTGTCGCTTGCCGTCGCCCTCTTGGCAGGCACCATCTTCACCTTCTGGTTCGTACCACAATACCTGAGGCCTGTCAATCCCGACCAAGACGAAAAACGACGGGATAAGAAGTGGATAAACTCGTCGCCTCATTGGGTAGATCGCCAAACATGTCGATGGCTGGGTCTATGTGGGATAACACACATCAAATGGGATGCGCCGGCTCGCTCGGGTTTCGGCGGGGAGCCAATGATGGACGAGTTAAAGAAACTCGCCCTTGGGTGGAGTGAAGAAAGGACGATAGACAAGACGGGAACCAGCGATTGGGAGACCGCGCCGCCACATAAAGACTTGAAACGCAGTCGCACAGCTGCCAAGAGGGGTGTAAAAGACAGGATATTGGAGGATGTACCAGAATACGTTCTCGACAATGCGCCGCTGGTACATCTGTACTCTGGAGAGAACTTTTGGCCATCGCACATGGCTGAGCACGTTGCGCACTTGGAGCCATTCGAAGGAGGATCGTTGGTGAACACATCTAAACTGGTCGATCTTGCAAATTTGGGCCTGTTGAACGCCCACGACGGGATCGTGTTCTTGACCAGCCAGGAGGATGTCGAGTCAAGACCAGGGTGGCTGCATAGTCGGGATGGGGTTCCAGCGGCATTTCCGGACGACGATGGAGATGACGAAGCAGACGATGGGAACAAGGTTCCCAGCAACCCTCCTCAAAAGGAACGAGACGGATCAACATGGTGGGATGCCGACAAGCAACATCCGCCGCATCGCATTGCCTTGCCAAAAACCCCCTCCTCGCACCGAAGCCTTCGACGATCCTTTGCCCAAGCGCAGCGACCAATTGTTGCCAACTTCCCTCAAGATGATAAGCCGGACGCCAGCGGGTACTCGAAGGCTCCAGCCATTCTCGTTCTTGTTGACAAGGGTGCCGGTATTATTGACGCTTTTTGGTTCTTCTTTTATAGCTACAACCTCGGGCAGACGGTCCTAAATATCCGTTTCGGCAACCATGTCGGCGACTGGGAACATTGTATGGTGCGGTTCCAGCACGGAATCCCACGGGCAATGTTCCTGAGCGAGCATGCCGGAGGCAAGGCATACACGTGGCATGCTTTGGAGAAGCGGACTCAGAAGAACGGCAAGGCCGCCCGTCCAGTCATCTACTCAGCAGTAGGTAGCCATGCCATGTATGCTAATGAGGGACTGCATCCATACGTCTTGCCCTTCAAGATGCTCAAGGATGTGACAGATAAAGGTCCTCTTTGGGACCCCGCGCTGAACAACTTGGCCTACTGGTACGACTATGAAATGGACCACGAAGAAGAGAAGACTCTTCTTAAGGGTGAGGAACGGGAAAGCTTGACGCCTGCCAAGTCAAATCCCGATGCTCCCACTTCGTGGTTCCATTTCCAGGGATACTGGGGAGACGATATTTACCCTCTGAGTGACAAACGGCAGTGGAGGCTGTTTGGTGAGTATCATTACATCACCGGTCCGTTGGGGCCAAAGTGGAAATATTTGGAAAGAAGAAAGGTCTGTCAGACGGAGAGGTGCACCATCGTTGACAGCATTGAGGCGGGGAAGAAGTCGGCTTGGTATTGATGATTCGGATGCATTGAATGGGTGGGTGGCTAAATCGTTAAGACAAGGGCTCTCTGGCGTTGTCTGATACCCCTTGGGTTTTTGCTTTTTCCTTTCTGGAGATCATGAGTACTGGATATGAGGTGCATTGGGTAGATGGGTAGGGTAGAATTGCTTTCGCGCTTTCCGTGGTAGTTTTATAAGAGTTTCTTTTGAAGTCAACCTTGCGTCCGGGATATGCTGTTGTGGTTCCAATTATCTTCCTCGGATATCTTCCCAACCTGCAAGTTGCCATAACGCCCCAAACCGTTTGTGACTCATTATTTCACCGTTACCGGCCCCTAATGGAAGATGGAAATTTTTCTCGGCTGCACGAGCATCACAGCATGCATCAACGAGAAGCGTGACAGCTGCATTTACTTCCACATGATCACAGCAAACTTCTTCCTCATTATCGAACAATAAATCCCTCTTTTACTTTACCAAAACCCACTACTCAGGTCAGTCGTAGCAGCACCCCTTGCTATGTAGTAGTCCTGCGATCAAGCATCCTCAACCACTGAAGATCGCGAACCGATCCGAAACCCAAAGCTGCATGTTTTCACACGTTTCAAATCCTCGTGATTAGCGACCGAAGTTTCTATCTCGTTTTCTCCATCTGGTGTTAGGTGCAGATGCAGCGCCTGGTCCACCATCATGGTATATATGTGTACTGTACATGTACTTCGCCCCTGGGCGACCATGTGATCTGGCACAAAAGAACTATGGTGTTGGAGATAAGGTAGCATACCCATCGTCGCGCGATTTTGTTGAACCCAACTCTCTGATTCCCAACCAAGTTCTTGCCAAAAGGTGGTGGCGACTCTCCTCAAGGGAGGTAGGTATCATCCCGAGCGTTTGGGTTGATCAGTTTTGGTATTTGCGCGTTCCTGTCCGGTTCCTTTTTTTGGTTTTTTTTTTCTTTTCTTTTTGCAACCAGACTTTGACCGCTGTGTTTATATAAGAAGATACTGAAAAAAATGGATGTTACTACCACCGTTCAGTAGTATGCGAGGGGCATCACGTATTTGGCAGTTTCTGGAACTTCTCATGGTAGCTATACTACCTACGTACTGAATACGGGCATAACCTGTCAGACTTGTGATACTGGCAGTTAGTTATCTTATCCGTTTTATCGTGAGCTTTAACTGCCTTTTCTTGGCCACTTGATACTCCGCAGCTGCTTGGATCATGCACATACAGAGGAAGGGCGACGGGGCTAGTCCCCAGACTCCATGGCTCGGCGTGGCAGGAATGTTGTAATATTTTACTCCCGGTCGTTAAATTATACCTGAGGTTAACCCCGGACTTCATGGGAAAACAAAGCGCCACTCCTGGCAGCGGGAGGGCTTCTGCCTCTTTCGTCCCAATTCTCACCTCAAGATATCCGACATATCTGGCTCATCATCCACAGCCCTACAACGAGCCAAAGAGAACAATATAAAGTGTTATATCAACCCAGACCTTTATTATCCTAGCATAGTCAATAGCAAATTCACATAACAAGGTGTTTAAGATCTAGATGAGCGCCTAAAACGCTTGGATAGAGTATTGCAGACCTCGTATAGAGCAAACTTGAACTTTAACATGATCAATTGAACTTGGGTAAAAAATTACATATTGGGATAATGCCGGATGCAAAGCGCTATCTCAGTAGAGTTCGCGATGCCTTCATTGGCATCTTGGCAACAGTTAGGAGTTCTCGGGCTTATAAGAGAAGCGAGGTAACATCGGCTATTTCAACCTACCTTCCTTTCACAGTTAACGATCTCGGCTTTGGGGCCCTGGTTTCCGAACGTTTCTTTACCGAACCCAGGCCTCACAAACTGCCAAGTGTTTCAAGATCTTCACCGACAAGGTCGAAACCTCACTCCTTGGCATCATCATGCATGCAGGAGGCATAAGTGAACGACTACAAATTGATTTCGTGAGCCTTGTGATCAAATGGAGGTTCCGAAACAAATACACGGGGCGGTCCATGAGAGGGGGTCTTGGGATTTGTTAGCAGCTCGGTGGCCGACAAATGACGGCGTTGCCATAGCCGCCTGCACCTCTCCAACCGCCAGCCTCGGAACATTGCTCGTTTCACCATCATCACCACCGTGACTGACAGGTTGATATCGCCGATTGCAGGATGCAAGCCATCGGGAAGATTTCCGCCATGGAGTTTGCGGCCGTTTATGATCGCATTTTGTGCCCATTCTTGGGGAAGACTCCAATCACATCACAAAGGATAATACTCCTGAGAGGGGAAAGCCACTTCCGGCATATCCTGCTTCCGGTGAAGTCAGCGTTTATGTGAGGCATGGCTTCGGCAGGTTTGTTTTATCAGGAGAGCTTGATGTTTGGAAGCGTGTCATCAACTCCTTATTGGCATGCCAAGTTGGCAGTTGTGAGAGCACGTAGACAGAGAACAGCCCATGCTTCCAATTATAGAGTGAACTGAAGTTGAATAAGACCCAATCCCTCCCTTATCTGAGGGGATTTGCCTTTTGCTTCCACCTCAAGTCAAAGTTGCCTGGTGAGTTCACCGTTCGTCGACAGCTGGTCTGTCTCCACACATTCCTTCGCTCACCGAGTCACTCGACACCTGCATCTCAAATTCACCATGGCCCGGTCCCCATCCTCGGAGGCTGTGGCCTCAAGTCTTCGGAGAAACGAGTCTCGCAGAGTGGGCCTCTTCTCCAAACCCAGCTCTACACTGCAGCCGCCGACGCTGGTCCTCATGGTTCCCGATGGATCCAGACACCAACATCAGATATCAGGCTTGGGACTGCAAACACCAAGCTCCACGGTTGCCGAATATGGCGACGATGCAGCTCTTGACCGGCTGTTTCAACCGTATGCCAATCGGTCGTTATCCAGATCAAAGTCTATCAGGCAGCTGCAGAGAGAGGACGAGGATCGACGAGCGCCAAATGCCACAGCGACAGCTTCATCAGAGATTGTGGCTGAGAATCGCAGTTTGCACCAACGCATTGCAGCCATGCAGCGGACCGAACTGGATCTTCTCAACGACAACCAGAAACTCTCTCGCAAGTTGGCGGCGGCCCAGCAGCATTACGAGACTCGAAGAGATCAATGGAAGGAGGAATGGCTGAGCAGGGAAAGGGCGTACGAGGACCGGATCAAGGCGCTGGAGGCGAGAATTGCAGAACAGGAGAAGGACTTGCAGGATGCACTTGACCAGTCAGAAGGGCCAATCATCAGGATGCAAGTGGTGACGGCGTGAGTACCTCAGACAGCAAGTAGAACTCGGAAGAAAGGGAAACAATCAGAAATTCATGTCACACGGAAACTTTCAACCTGAAACCCCCCACTAGGTACCTGGTAACCATTGCACTTTCCTTTCGAGCTTTGGCAGGCAAAATTTGGTCCGCCATCTAATAATTAGAAGGCGGTTCCTGCCGCAGCAAACAGTGGCGCAGGAAACCTTTAGGTATCACTCATAGTGATTGCTTCGTCTCCTTACCCTGTTTATGATTTCCCACCACCCATTGGCCAGGGCGTGATGCATCCGGTTAAAGTCCGTCCACACCTTCACCAACACTGACTGCTTTTTCGTCCTTCTTTCTCTGCATTCTTCACAACGAAATTTCCGACAGTGCTGCCATGGACCCTCTGTCAATTGCCGCCAGTGCGCTTACCCTCACCAAAGCAGCCACCATCATTTACGATACCGTGACCCTCTTGCACAAGTTCAACAAGGCTCGTGCCGAGTTCTGCGATCTTCTGAACGACCTCGCAACGCTGCAGGCAATACTTCACAATGTCAAATCGTCGTTGGCCCAGTTTTTGGACGAAACTGCCAAGCTGCCCTGCCCGTCACGGATCCATCGAGCGTCTTGCCGATTTACACCAAGCTAAATCTGGCCGCAGAGGAACTGCAGGAGCTTGCCCATCGTCTGCTCTCCACGAGCGGAGGGATTGGCAAAGATGGTCTACGACAAATTTCCAAGCTACAGTGGTACCAAGAACGACAAACCGTCTCTGATCTACGAAATAGGATCCGATCATCACGGGAAGATCTGATTCTCTGCTTTGAGGCGTTGCAACTGTCTCAGGGAACTTATCAACTGGCAAATATCCTAGAAATGAAGCAATCGGTGGCCTCTGGCTTGACCAACACCGAAGCATCGCTGCACTCCATGGGCTACCGGCTAACCAGCTTCGAGTCGTTGCTCGAGTCCAAGCTCGACGAGATGCACAATCAATCGAAACTTGGCCATGCAGACACCAACAGCATCCTTTGCTTCGACGCCAAGATCTTTGCTCGCTGTCCAACAAATTGTATCTGCAAATGCCATCATCGTTTCACGTTCAACAGCCCCAAATGGCTTCGGAGCATCCTGGGAACATTTGCAGCCAACTACAACAGCTTGCCAATTATCTACCCACGAGCATTCAATCTGTCCTTAACATGCGAATCCAACTCGACGAGTTCGATTCGAGTTCAATACTATCTTCCCAGCTGGCTTCTAGCACGTGGAGCCTTCACGGCCGTGTCTTGGTCAAGTCTTACTGGTGTTGGAGCCTCCTTGCACATGCGATGTCCCGAAATAATACCTTTTGGGAGCAAAGTCTGGGGCATAATCAGAAACGGGGAGGTGCAGCAAGTGTATGATTTGCTGAGAGCTAACAAGGTCTCGCCAAACGGGGTTGACGACCATGGCATGTCGTTAGTCTATGTTAGTGAATCTCCTTCCCACGGACC
Organism: Cladorrhinum sp. PSN332; assembly: GCA_033297175.1. Classification (NCBI taxonomy): domain Eukaryota; kingdom Fungi; phylum Ascomycota; class Sordariomycetes; order Sordariales; family Podosporaceae; genus Cladorrhinum; species Cladorrhinum sp. PSN332. The sequence goes on from MU858877.1 coordinate 163,676, forward strand.
TTGATACCTGACTGAATCGCTGATGCCTTATTTGCGCCACCCACAGTACAGCTTGCAGGCCATGCAGTTTGAGGTAACTAAAGTCTTGATTTCTGGTGGTTGCAACACCACGTTCGAATGCCCTCTCATGGGGTAAGAGATCCTAGCTTCCGGAAGGGCAGAAAGCTTGTAGCTGACTCCATGTTCTAGATCATCTACTACAAAGGCAGCTTATATCTTGACCCAGGCAGCCATCTTCGACCTCCAAGACTCCCACAGGGCTATACTAGAAAAGATTGCGGATGCCGACGGGGTCCCTGGCTCAACCCCACTCCACGAAGCTGTTCTCGGTTCCTGCAATCTTCCTTTGGATGTTGCTTTGGCCATGGATACCTATGCACTAAACCAGTACGATAGCTCGGGCATGACACCTCTACACTGGGCCGTACAGAAGCAAGATAGAGAGGCGGTCGAGTTCTTGCTTGGTCAAGATCATCATGATTTCGCATTGCTACGATAACGGTCTGGAAGTTTTCAAGTTCCTCCACAGCAGGGGTGCTCGTTTCAACGATATTTACGAAGGTGGGCAAAATGCTCTACACCTCGCCGCCCAAGGAGCACAACACAGACTACTCGAATATCTGCGCGCGATCAACATCTCTGGTATTGACCCCATGGGGGCTGATGAGCTTGGAAGGGCGCCAATTGACTGTCTCATGAGACTGGAAAACATGGATGAGAACGAAATCAACTGTTGGATCGGGCGACGGCCAACTCGGCTAGACAGCTTGTCGTTTCGCATTCTTCTCATAGAGACTTGCGAACGAAATTGGGGAAATGGTGTCTTCTTGCAGTCGAGGGAGGATCTGGCAAATATGACTGTGTTCACCAAGCAGAAAGCTTTTGTTGAGCACATGTGGCACGAGTATGCTGTTGCCGAGAACGCTAATGACGAGGTCAAAGACAAGGAAACGCTCAACAAATCCCAGAGTGATGCCGAGCCGAGGCCTCTTGCTGTCGCCATACCTCGATGGTTGATGGAGTCGGAAACCCGCTGTAGTGGCGAGTCAGAAATAACGCAGAAGGCCGAAAAGGGGCAGGAGACACAAAGCCAAGATGCAGACGACTGTGATAGCTCGGACGATGAACTCTTCGTTGACGCCTCGGAGGAGTACGAAAACGATAGTCAGTGACGGGAGGCATGGGGGAAGACAAGATTACAGCATGATGCATCAAAATCAACCATCTAGTTCCGTTTGACTCCTCGATATCACACAACAAATGTCTTGGATGTCGTTTTCAATCTACAACTTCCTTCTTGGAAGCTGGTGTCCTATTCACAGCTTGGCCATCGGGGTCCCGTGTTCGGATTCGAGCCTAGGCATGAACGTTCAGGCCGACACGCCCTGCAGATAGATATGTGGTGTTGCTGTAATTGTATCTGTCAAAGCAACCTACCAATAGAGGATAAGGCAACATGTACGGTGCCTGGGATGGGTAGCACGATGGTTCCTTGAGTGTCAGCCGAGAAACCCCCACTTCCCCACGGTACATGCGGTGGCTCATTTCATCATATTCTGCACGCGTATTCAGAATGGGCTGAAGGTCGATGTCTTGTCCAATGTCCAATGCCATGATTGGGGTGATTGTTCATGGCACGACTTTGGAATCAAAGTTGGCGGTTAGAGTTAGGGATGATGCGATATCAAGGATTGCATGCGGCTCGCTCAATAAAGGAGGTGGTTCGCGTCAGGGAGGGGAAGATCGGCTCCTGGTATGTCCACTTATTCGGCCCCTGAAGTCTGGGTTGGAACCTTGGAGGTACATACTGTACATACTGACTGAGCTGAGTTAGAGGACGGGCGTATGACCCTGTTGAGCTCTCGGTCAGCACGTAGATCTCACGATATGGGGATTTGTATGATTAGGTATGATTATTCCAAGCATTACATGTGCATTCAACACAATCCCATTACCATCGGGTTGATAACAGAGGAGGGGGGATATCACGTCTCGAACCCCACGTCAACTCTGGGCAAAAGCACAGTCTTGATGCATTGCATCCAAGTTTCAATAGAGCACTCCAGCTACTAACGTGGCTGGGGTCTAGACTTGGAGCAGGATGTTTGTTTTCCGCTGAGGCCAATATTTGCCTTCGAAAAGGGGGAAGCGGCGAAAACATGCTGTGTGTAACACGCCGCGGCCGCTCGCCTCCTCAGAGGATACGCGAGCTATTGGGAGCGACATACATCAGCTTTTACTTGATACGATGGAAGCGGCGACTTCCATTTGATCTATCGAAAGCCACTCATCCGCCTGTGCCAAGCCGCCTACGATACACAACAACGGCTGCTGTGCTGCTTCAAGTGCGTAGGATGAGGGGTTGATGCATCAAAACGTCGGGTGGGGGGTTACTGGATGTGGAAGCTGATAGGGCAGTCAAGAGTGCGCATTCAGGTTGGCATCAAGCAGCCCCTTGGGCCTCTTGGAGGGAGACCGCTCTGGAGGGAATGAAGGGGTGTGTTGGGTCAGCGGCAAAGGCCTTGTTTGTTTTGTCCAAGCCTCCAAGGGACTTTCAATCTCCCTTCTCAATTCCTTTTGCCCAGCAGCGCCCAGTCACGTTGCCGTTACAGGGTTCTGAAGGAACTTGGCAAATTACCCGATCTGGAAGGCGAGCACGATAAGGGCCGGCAATTGATCCATGTCGAGTGGAATGGTGTCATCGCCCCGTGGGTCAACAAACCGGCCCACCCCTCCATTGTGAGTCTGCAGTGGTTCAGCAGCAGGCTGGCAGTGGGAGTGATGTCGTGAATGTGGCTTGCAGGAACCCCCCTCGTCCCCTTCCCGCACCCAGGGCCCCTGGAGAGGTGACTTCGACCATCCACCCATCGTGGGGGCAAGTTTCTTTTGTTGATGCAGGAACATCGCCGCGGGAGCGGGAGGGAAGGGGGTGTATCGCTTTCTTGTCTCGTCTCGTCTCGTCTCTTGTCCAAGTTTCTTGTCTGCAAGCGTGCAATTTACTCAAAACCTCGGGAATCTCTTGACTCTTGTTCGGAACCCGGTCCTGGGGAACGGGCAAAGAGGCTAAATTGGGCATTTGGTAACAAAAACAACCAAGACCTCTTGTGACGATGGCATTGTAGCCGGCTAGCTGACAATGACCTCAGACCTTCGATACCACCTACCCATCTGGTGCATTTCTTGTAGGCAGTCGAACCTATCGGCAGATGATCGTCTCTTCCTCTCCATTCCTCCCCAGACGTGACCCCAGGACCACCCCCGGACTTCCTCCACTCTCTCTCCCCCCCATATTTTCTCCATCATAGTGTACTGGTCCCCCCCACCCGCCACTCCCGAGGGTCATCGGCTCACCTGCCGCAATGCCCAGAAAAGCGCCTGTTGCAGAGAGTGGACCAATCCGATCGCGCCATAGTGGGAACCCCTGACAGGGTTACATCGAGATAATGCGGTGCATGACCAACTCAGGAAAACTCCCGATACTCTCGCGAGGGTCGAACCGCCTTTGTCATGGAAATCTTTTGGAGCACAGCCCATATCATCTGGGCGTGGGGAAGGATGGGGTAGTGATGGATGGGCCGGAAACAGCAGTTGGAACCAAGACTAACGAACGCCACAACCACAAGCATGATGGGTTATTGATGCCGCCACTCCACAGCTTCTAGAAGGACGAGATCGAGATGGGAGACGTGATGGGGGGGGGGGGGGGGGGGTCACTGACAAGACGCTCACGAGATAAGGTGATCGCCACGATACTACCATTGCGCACAGCGGGCTTCTATTTCGAGATGGCAGATACGAAGGATGGAGGTATGCGTCTATGCATACCCCTTGCGGTACTTGCCGTCATGATGACTTTGCTTGGACAAAGACCAAGGCACCTGTAACCCGGTAAACAGATGCCGGCCAGCGTCGTCCAAGTGCCGCGGTTGACCCCAGGTTGGGCACTTATTAATATTAGCGCACCGTTTGCCGCTGGCTGGGCATGAAACCGGACAAAAGTCTTGTTTGTTTGTTGGAGCCGTTGGGAAATGAGATGGCCCCTGGCAACCGCCTGGCTCCCTCGGGGATGGTGTACCTAGACGAGTGGCACGAATGATCGGCACTTTTAGGGTCTTACCCAATCCGTTAGGTCGTTTCCCCTGCTCGAGGTCATTGTCAAACCTTGGCACATCTGAGCAAGCTCGTTGCTAACCCCCGAAAAGTCAGGTCGACTGTCTAGACCTGGATTGGAAGAGGCACTAGGGACACGGGAGCACCCGCTCGAGTCTGTGGGGCGCAGGTGTGGACGGCTGAGCGACCGAACCTGGAAGGTGTGTGTGTTGTGCGTGCTTTCTTCCTGCCCTTGTTGACAACGCCCGCAGAGGCGTGCTCGAGTCTCGATATCCCGCCTGTTATCACATCACGACACATGCCAGACGACAACCTGCCTGCGTTCTGAGCTTGGCCAAACCGACACCGGCGTTGTCTCCCCCTCGTCGAATCGAAACCGGAAGGTCCTCAGGACATGTCAGAGATGGCGTCTTTGACACCTCGACGGCTAGCACGTGGAGATTGGATTCTCTTCTCTAACGAAGAGGATGGAGAGGGCGGGAGAAGATGGCCTCAAAGACAAACATAAATATCATCCATCCTCCCCGTCTTCCATCCCGTTTTCTTTCCTTCCTCACCCTCATCCTCATCACCATCATCACCATCTCCATCTCCATCTCTCATCCACCCCTTTGAGTCTCTCTTCGGTTCAACTCTTATCAAAATGCTCTTCTCGGCTACCGCTCTCCTGGCCCTTGCGCCTGCCGTCCTCGCCGCCCCGGCTGCTCAGGGCGCCCTCGACAAGCGCGCTCCTCTCATCGAGGCCCGCGCCGGCGCCAAGCTCCCCGGCAAGTACGTCATCAAGATCAAGGATGGTCTCTCCGACTCCGTCGTGACCAAGGTCATTGGCGGCCGCAAGGCCGACAAGGTCTACAAGGGCGCTGGCTTCAAGGGCTTTGCCGGTGCTCTCGACTCTACCGCTCTCGATGCCATCCGCGCCCTCCCTGAGGTCGAGTACGTCGAGGAGGATGCCGTCTTCACCATTCAGGCTGTCGTCTCTCAGACCGGTGCTCCCTGGGGTCTCGGCCGCATCTCCAACACTGCTGGCGGCTCTACCACCTACAAGTACGACTCCACTGCCGGCGGCGGTACCTGCTCGTACGTCATCGACACCGGCATCAGAATCACCCACAACGACTTCGGTGGCCGCGCCGTCTGGGGCAGCAACCACGTCGACTCTTCCAACACGGACGGCAACGGCCACGGCACCCACGTCGCCGGCACTGTCGGTGGCACCACCTATGGTGTCGCCAAGAAGACCACCCTCATCGCCGTCAAGGTGCTTAACGCCTCCGGCTCCGGTTCCACTTCCGGCGTTGTTGCCGGCATGAACTGGGTTGCCACCGACTCCCAGACCCGCAACTGCCCCAACGGCACCGTCGCCAACATGTCCCTTGGTGGCTCTTCCTCCACCGCCATCAACAACGCCGCCGCTGCCCTCACCAACGCCGGCGTCTTCCTTGCCGTCGCCGCCGGCAACGACAACGCCAACGCTGCCAACTACTCCCCCGCCTCTGCCCCCTCTGCATGCACCGTCGGCTCCACCGCCAACCCCAACTCCAAGTCCAGCTTCTCCAACTACGGCGCCGTCGTTGACATCCACGCTCCCGGCACTTCCATCCTCTCTGCCTGGTACACCTCCAACACTGCCACCAACACCATCTCCGGCACTTCCATGGCTTCTCCCCACGTTGCCGGCCTCGCCGCCTACTTCCTTACCCTCTACGGCAAGAAGACCCCCACCGCGCTCTGCACCTACATTGCCAACAACGCCATCAACGGTGTCATCACTGGCCTTCCCAGCGGCACTGTCAACAAGCTTGCTTACAACGGTCTCTAAGTTTTCAACACTAGACGACCAATGAGGAAACCTGCCATTAACTTGGTAAGGTTCTTTTCAGAAAGGAAAAAAAAAGGAGGACTCGATACAAAACCTTTTGGTTTTCAATTTCAGGGGTGGAATTAGGAAATTTCAAAACTTCCGGAACTCTTTTTTTTTTTCTTTCCCCAACAAATCCTAGATGAGATGATTTGATGATTTTTCAACATGGTGATGAGATCATGAGAAGGACACCGTGTATATATGTCGGATGATGAAACATTTTGTTACTTAGTACTCTTTTTTCTCTCTCTCTTTTCCTTTTGAGATAGTTCACTTTGACGCAGCTCAAACTCTTTAGAGGGGACGGATTTGGTTAGGCCAGCCAAGTTTTGTCTCTTTTGCTTGATGGAGCGAATAGCTGAAAACAATATGAAATATATATCTCATGTCTATAAAAATAACTTTTCGCAGCTCCCTTTGATGTGGTGAAGTGGTGAATCAAGGTTTCAATACCTGCATACTCACTCTCACTGCATAAGAGGTTATTCAGCTTTGGTTAGTTTCTGTCTCAAAACATGAGGGTTTCGAGCTTGGGCGCAAGTTTAAAAGCGCAGAACTAATCCCATACAGCATGGTCTCGGCAGCTTGACGCACGCACGGACGGCTGGCTTGCTGCGAAAAATAGTTCAAGTATACCATCTCTTCTAGAATGGGCAGGAAGATATGGACTATCGAGCGAAGCGAGGCCTGGGGGTTTGGGGGGTTGCCCCCATCCATACAAAGAAAAGAATTATTGTAGTGGAAAGCTTCGCCATGAGCGCAGCCGCAGCGGCACGGAAGAGGACAGTGGCGAATCAGGACACATTCCTGACGCCTCCTTACGAAACTTGCTTGGGCGGAATTCCCCCGCTCACTTTGGAATTTGAATTTGTCCACAAACTCCCAGCGTCCTGGCCTTTATTACTCTGTCAATCCAATCAGCCAAGATCATTTGCAGCACTTTATCCGGGATCAAAGACGGCCCTGAGAATGTTTCTCGTGCGGTCGCGACCGTCGGCATGCTGCAGGGTGCGTTGGAGCAGTTATCACACTCTCCAGTCTTGGCCCAACAGGGCAGCAGCGGTCACTGCAACACCATTGCGTGTCATGCAAAGAGATGCTCGGTACATCTTGCCGGGTTTGTTTCAAAGCTGGAGAGGATACAGGTCTTGGACTGCGACAGTCGGAGAAGGAAGCTGTGGAAGAGGGTACGAACTGTTGTTGATGAGAAGGAACTTGAGAGGGTGACGGCTGTTGTGGCTGCTCATTCGAGTACTTTGAGTCTTTGGTTGCTATCAGCACAAAGGTGGGAAGTGAAAGAGATGCAGCCATTAGAATTCTGTCTGCTAAAATAATTTCTCAGCGCCGCGGCCGATGAACACGGAGCCCAGATTTCAGCACTGTCACGGAGTATCACTACGACCGCCGAGGCATCTCAGACAAACATGACCGAGCGGCTGCAAACAATGTCTTTGATGTTGGAGACGTCCCGAGCCGAGTCGGATGGGAGACGGAATAAAATTGACGACAAACTCTCCCTTATTCTTGGAGCGATCCAGTCTATTCGAAGTATCACGCCAGAAATACAGAGAGAAGATGGCACGAATTATCGTCGTTCGAGTCGCTAGCGGCATCAAGAAAACGCCCAAGTATTGGATTTCATTGATCGACTCGGAGGTCTGATAAACAAGGAACGCCGAGTGGTTGATGTGGAGGAAGTCGAGGGAATTATCAACCATCTACAGGCGATTCTCGCCACTGCCTAGAGCCAAAACGACGACGCTTTAACACGCAGGGCCTTCAAGAGGATTCAAGGTCTGTTATCTTCTGCTCAGATGTTATCACTAAACGAAAGCTCACCGGTGACAACAACCCGCCGCCCATTGGGATGTCAGATCATCCAACAACACCGCGGAAGAAAGATATACGACATGGAAAACGGGAAGCTAATCATAAGGGCCATGACGACGCGGCGATCTCGACGGAAGCGGAGTATCAATACAGTTCTTCAAGATGACGACGACGAGGAGTTTGCCGGCACAATGATTTTTCTCCCCCATAAAAGCTGGACGTCGGGAACCATGCTCACTGCTGTCGTCAAACAGCACGTAACATGGAGAGGCACTTTCAGCTCGATTCCCAATCTCCAAATCAATCCTATACTTCCCGTGGACTCGGTGGTGTTTGAGCATATCCGGAGCGGGAGAGTGGATGAGGTTCTGTGGATGATACATAACGGGGAAGCCTCTTAGAGACCACGACGGGTGGGGAAATTCTCTTTTAGCTGTAAGCTTCTTTCTCTATCAAGCTTGGGAGCAACTCACCTAACGCAGACTACATTGTCCATGTAGATTGCGGCAGAAGAACACCAACCAGAAGTCTGTAAATTCCTTCTCGGCCGCATCGCCGAAGTCGACACTTATACCTACCTAAGCGAAGACATCTGTTCAAGACTTCCCCTCTTGATCTCTTCGATGCTGTATGAGATTGATGATTTGGACTTGCATCGGCGCGCTCGCCAGTGTTTCAGATTATTCCTCGAAACAGGGGCTGACCCGACCGTTGGGGATGGAATAGAAGAGGGTTCGGCATTTTCTTGGGCGTTTTCTCGAACTTATGGAGGGGATACTGTGAGTACCTGACTATATATATATGAGCGCCTTTCCCCCTCGGCAATTCAAGAACCTAATATCATGCAGGAAATCATGAAACTCTTCCGCAACTCTGCCGCAGACTACGGACTGACCATCCACTCCCGCGACGGTCTCGGCCAAACACCCCTACTGCTAGCATGCGCCAACTGGACGTACGGGAGCTCGGAAAAAGTCCTCCCCTTTCTGATTAGCGAACGAGGCGCCAACGTCACAGACGCAGACTACAACGGCCGAGGCTGTCTTCACCTCTGCCTGCAAGACTGGCCCCCCTGCTTTGATTTTTCCTCTTACCTTCCTTGGACTCTCCTCGAAGTCGCGCAGAAAGAGGCAAGCGCACTCATCTTTTTGATCCAAAAGGGCGCAAACGTGTATGCAAAAGACGATAAAGGCCGTTCGGTGTCTCATATGGTGTACTCACAGAGCCGCTTCGATACCACGGGGAGTTACAGACGGGATCTGTGGGACTTTGTGCTTATCGTGTGCGGCTATGAGCCCTTTGAAGTTAGGGGCCACTTCCCGCGTCACGGGGAATATGTGACTGGCCATCTGGAGTCGTGGCAGAATTACACGCAGGAGAATTTTAGGAGGATATGAGCTGGGCGGGAGTATCTTTGTCCGTATCCTGAGGATCTGGTCTTGGTGAATGAGGTAGCCACCGCGGATACAGGTATGGATCCCAACGAGGCAGATGCTGATGACCCCTTGTGGGACTGGAAGGATGTTTGTCCGAGCTGCAGCTGGCCTCACCTGTCTGTTCCTCGTTCAAAATGCGTATTTTGTAGGTGGGTATTTGGGTGCTGGGATCCGAGTTGCGATTACTGTCCGCTGGTGAGTGAGGAGGTGGAAGACAGCTCAGTCTCTGAGTATGAACATCAGGGGAAAAAATGTTCAGCATGGCGAAGAAGACGACCTTTCAGAAGCGGAAAGCAGCTCGGACGCTGCTTCTGCTTCCGTGGCAATTACGCAACACAAATCGCCTTTCCAAACCGTACAACCAAGCACAAAAACCTTGACATCCACGCGGCCCGTTGCCTACCTACCGAGATGTTATGTAACTCCCGAGTTTTGGATGCTTTCTCCCCCCACTCTTATCTCCCAGTAGTGTACTACATTTCTGCGACTGGACGGGAAGAAACACTGCACAACATCCCAAAACCAAAAGAGGTCACACAATGAGTAGGTACAACGGGAAAGGATTCCCATGTTGGTTGTGTCTGAAAAAGGCAAAGTCCGAGTCCGACCCAGAAAACGAAACAAGTTACACTACCTACCGTGTTGGGTTACTTTTGTGTCACACACACACACACACACACCTACACAACATGCCCCCGCCACCCGGCAGACTCGAGGTTAATAATTGTTGGTTGGGTATGGTATGTAGCGGGTTGTCAAAGCCAAAAAAAACCTTTTGTATTAATTATCTTCTCATGCGAAACCTCTCCCCTACCTAACGAAGCATGATACGCCTCGACCACCTACCTACCGAAGCCAAAACCAACCAACCAACTATCTAGATAACTACCCACAAAATTTATTTCGTCTTGGATAATGCAGCATGCAGCCCAAAAAAAGTCATTCAATTTTTGGGGGCGATAATTAAATCTACGGCTCACCGCCCAACCTTGGGCATTTTCAGGTGGAACTTGTCTTGTTCTTCTTCTTCTTCTTCTTCTCCAGACTTGATGATCCAATCCAACACACCCAGTTTCGCCCCCCCGTGCTTGTGTACTGCCCGGTTCCTCCATGGTTTGGCAACTGTTCGACTTAAAATATCGGCTGCCTTGTCTGTGACACATTACACCCCAAATACGTGACATGACATGCATATATACACACATACATACATACATACATACTATACCAGGCGTATTGAGTTTAAAATTGGGTCTGAGTCGACTCTCCGGAGACGCTGTCAAACGGTGGAATGAGAAACAAAATGCAACCCGACCACCAAATACGTACACTGCCCACCCCAGCTAGTGTTCAGACTGTTGGTCGTACCATGGAAATACACGTCACGGTGATGATGGGAACGGGTTTGTGTTCAAGGTTACAAAAACCAATGTTCTTGCTTCAAGTTTTGTTCAAACAACAAAGTTTCATTTGGATTCTGAACACATTGTTTTGGGAGTTCAAGTTTGTTTTCCAGTTACTGACTAACAACCCCTTTCACCCCCCTTTCAGCGCTGACCCCCTTTACCTCTGCGGATTAATTACTTTGGTCAAAGTTGGGTTAGGGTTAAGCTTTGAAGGGTCCTATCTTTCAACATATTATTGAAAGCCAGAGTCAAGGATGACCGGGAACCTCCGACTGACTGACTGGGGATGATTTTGGGGGTCTGCGCTTAACGTGCGCGCGGGGATGGCTCGGGGGGCCGAACCCTAACCCTAATAATACATGTTGTAGAAAAAGGGGGTCAGCCTGCAAGTCAGCACCGGATCGGGACAAAAGATTCTCTTTCTGAAATGCCAATGCAGCTTTTTTCCGATATATTGATATCAAAGCTCCCCTGAATCTCTTTGGAGCCGAGATTGGATTCAGTAAGAAAACCTTCTCGTTTTTTTCTCTCTCGTCTCTTCAACCGAGATGGACGACGGATTGACCAAGGCATGAGGTCGACCAGACTCGCAAACAGCTGCCCTTCCGGGTATCAAAATTACCCAGAAAAGTGGCTACAATGTACGTAGGAATAGAGGTGATGGGCTTAGCCGGGGGTGCATTGATGGCTTGCCGTTGTGTTCCCATCTCGCTCAAACTTTGGGACGGATTCCGGCACAGTCGCGCGGTTGATCCCAAACACGGTCGCATTTGAATATCTGAGCGAGAAATAGAATTCCAGATGCTCCAATGCCGCCACCTATCCGGGAAGTAAGCGGGCTGCACACTTCATCTTCAATGTAACCGTGATCCCACTCTTGTGGAAAAATTGAATCTCAAGAGGACGAACAAACTGAATAAGCTGCAAAAACGCGGCAAGCTTGAGAAATCTGGCTCCATGCAATGACTAATCTGAAAGGTGAGAGCCATTATTGGGGGAGGGGGGGGGGGTCAGCGGTTTCTGTGGAATTCTGCTGTCGTCAGCAGGCTTATCGATTCCATAACAGGCTTTGTGTTAGGTGTCAATAGAACCCCACTCATTGCAAGGTGTGAGGCGAAATTGAATCGGTAAAGTCCGTATCTGGATGCCTGCTTGTTGTGGGAATCATAATTATCTACAAAGTGTGCTTGAGTTAATAATTTTGGGTTGCTCCTCCCGTGCTCCCCTCTTCCTATTTGTTTCAAGAATTGCGTGCCAATGCGACCTTGGGGTTCCAACAGACTGCCAAGAGCTTCTTACGCGAGCGGAACTAATCCGTAGAGAGACTCAAGCATCTGTTGAGTTCCAAGGTCCAATGGTGCGGCGCAGCAAGCATACAGAGCGTGATCGTGGATTTCCTCGTGCGTGCTGGTGGCACAGCTATAAGCGCTGTCAGCCAACAACAGGCAGTTCGCCAGGTTTTGCAATTCTGGGCGTTCTGCGCCACCTGCGCATTGAGTGAATGGCCATGTTGGAAGATCTCACCCAGCCGTGCCAGCTGACAAGCTTGATGTCTGCCTCATGATTGCTTCGCGTCGGTCGTGGTGAGCGCCGATGCGACTCTGCATGGCATTTGCGTGCCTGGTCTAGAAGCTCGGGAACACGCAGCGGGTGCCCGGGATATCCGAGTTCTAGGCCAATCAGCCTTTGCCGCCCCCAAGACACATCAATGAACATGTGTGCGTCCAGGGGATCTTGTGCGGTTCCTGTGGAGCTTTCTAAAATGCAAAAGGAGACCAACAGCACACGAATAAGGAAGAAGGAAAACACGTTGGACCTGCTTTGCTTGGCTCAGGTAATCCCCGCCCGCAATCCTCCTCTCCTGCAGACAATCTTGCGGCGCAGACAACCCATGAAGGGAACAGAGAGGCAAGGGCCGATAAGGGATACGGCCGCCTCGGACGGCGACCGTTTTTCCTGTCGTTCTTCCCTTTACGCGCCGCTCAATACTCCATGACGCCCTACCCCGGATGTTTGTTGAACAAAAGAGATGCCCCTTGGCGAAACTCCACGCCTCAATCCAATGCTGACTGAGGGAAACCCCCAAACTCTTCAAAAAGAACGCCCCTCCCCGACAACCCCTGGAAATTGAGGCGTCCTCTCCCACTCTGCATCAACGTAACGGGTGTAGGTAGTATAACCCTTCTGAACTACCAGGCCGCCGTCGATCATCATGGCTTCGGTCACACCTCCGCCAAACACTTTGGAGGTGTTGATGACGCTGCCAGAATGTGCTGTGAGTCCAACACTTTTATTATTTCCGGACGAGAAGGTGGAAGGGATAAATGCTGACATGTTTGACTCAGCGTGATTGTATGATCAAGGCGGCGATGGAGTTTGGAGCCACAGGAGAGATTTGTGACCCGCCAGACCCCAAGGTTGCAAACGCAACATCGACGTGTATCATGGGAGCTTGTACCGTCAGGGAGTCGTTGTGTAAGTTGCACTGACCGAGCGAAATGGGAAACGGGTGATGATGTATACCGGAACACAACGCTTACGCTCAACCTCTGCTCTGCCAAAACAGCAACCCAAAACCTGACACAGACAGCCTGCGGTGTGGTACCGAGTGTCGACAGAACATTTATACCGGTGTTAGGTACCATGCTGGGTTTCGCTACTCTCGCCGTCGCGATGCGCTTCATGAACAGATGGACGATGACGGGAAGGTTCTGGTGGGATGACGGGTTTTTGGCGCTGACTTTGTTGGCTGCCGTTGCATATACGGCATTGACGTTCGAGACCAAGGACCACGGCCTCGGTGGGGATATGTGGGCGATCGAATTTAACAACATCAGTCATCTATTCGCGAGCTTGTATGCCAGTCAGCTGGTGTATATAGCCTGTCGTTTGATGCTTCGACACTCGATCATCCTCTTCTACCTTCGCATCTTTTCGATTGGAAGTCTGCGGCCCCTGATCATTATCGGAACCATGGTGCTAAATACTGTCCTGTCGGTTGCCATGGCACTTTTAACCGCCTTCCAATGCCGACCCATTCCTTTCTTCTGGACTCGCTGGGACGGCCATGATGGGGGGAAATGTATACCGTCGGATCCGATCTTGTGGGGTGGAAACGTGATTGGAATCATCATGGATATCTGGGTGCTTTTGCTTCCTCTGCCATACGTGGCCCGGTTGCAGCTTTCATTGAGGAAGAGGCTTGGAATATCGTTTATGCTGGCAGCCGGAGTCGGTGTGGTTGCCTTCACCATTGTCAAGATCATCGCCTTTCACGACCTTGGGAAGACGCAAAACCCTCCGGCGGTGTTGGCGAGAATAGGCATCTGGACGGGAGTGGAAATTGACGTCGGAATCATCGCTGCTTGCCTGCCTGGCATAAGGTTATTTGTCACCCACTTCCTGCACCGACTCGGGTTGGCGTCTGCCCCGGATTCGGCAGTTCGATCTCACCATATCTCGCTTGGACATACTCCCGGGACCAAATCGGAGAACCGACCGAAGAACAAGACGGTCTCTTCATTCCAGGGCAGCCGGAGCTCGCAAGCTAACATTCGAATAACAACAATGATACACACACAACAGCACGATGGCCCACCATCGGATACATACCTTCCTTTACACGCCATGGACGGGCTGGGAAACAGCCAAACAGGCGTCAGGGCGCATGCGTGGGCATGATGATGATAATGATGATAGAAACCCATTTGTAAATATAGACGCATGATTAGCAGGGTGCATGCAGCAATACTTATTATGTCATTTGTTGATTGTTTCGGGTGAGCTGTCGTATATGTGGTGTGATCTTGACATTCGACTGCAGCCCAAAAAGTTGGCAACGGAAAGAAATTGCCGCGAAACAGCCTGGAAGCTGTGGAATTGGAACGGTCTGATCCGAATCCAACGCACTTGCACTTTCCCGCCGCAATGGCGGGGCCCCTTGAGAGTTCGGACGGTGCTTGCAGTCGTTTCCCCGCCGGTCCTAAATCCGGGCATTAGTTCCTCGGAGGACCTTCGGCTTGCACATGAAAGCATCAATCCGTCAGAAGCCGTTTTCAAGATCTTCAAAACTGTCCAGAGGCCTTTATACCACAACCAGCTCCAACTACTAAATACCATGCCATCCCACCTAGACTCGGCCCAGATGGCTACCACCCGCCGGAAACCTCTCCAAGTATGGACGGTGGAAGACGAATTGGTGTGATTCCGCGATGGAGCTTCGGCGTGTTGAATCCGAAGGACACAACCAATGTTCCAGGTCCGTCCTCCTTTCTCAAGGCATCCCGTTTGTGGCGAGGCCAACACTAACCCGTCTCAATTTACCAGGCTCCGTACTTCTCCTCGTCGGAGAGCACACGAGCGATACACTACCGGAAGACGAGCGAGAGATGTCCAATAGGAAGACAACAAATGACGGAGCCATCATCCTCGACCCGCAACCGGACAACTCGCCGAACGATCCCCTCAACTGGCCTCGGTGGCGTCGCGATGTTGCTCTTGTCACGCTCGGCCTTTACTGTATGCTTGGAGGGGGAATCACACCGCTGCTTGCTGCCGCTTTTACAGAGATATCAAAAGAATACGACGTCCCGGTTACCGATGTGTCACTCACAACAGGCCTTATCATGCTGGGTCTGGGTGTGGGATGCGTCTTGGTCAGCCCAACAGCCATAATATACGGGAAGCGGCCAGTCTACCTTGCCAGCGCCGTTCTCTTCCTCCTCACAGCGGTCTGGTGCGCGCTGAGCCCTAGCTTTCCATCTTTACTGGTGGCTAGGGTCATTCAGGGTATTGCCGTCAGTCCTGTTGAGGCCTTGCCGAGTGCTAGCATTACAGAGATGTTCTTCCTCCACGAGCGGGCGTTTCGAATCGGCATCTATGGTTTGATGCTTCTGGGCGGGAAGAATCTGGTACCGCTCGTGAGCGCAGCAATCATCAATAGCATGGGGTGGAGGTGGGCGTTCTGGATTATGGCAACAATGGTGGGCTTTATTGGGCTGCTTCTCTTCCTTTTCAGCCACGAAACGTTTTGGGACAGAAATGGACCCAAGACTTCAACCACTCGGACGGCTTATTCTAAAACACCGCCGGCTTCATCAGACCGAGCATCATTCGGTCCAGCCCCTGAACGAAGCGAGATTGAGACGAAAGAGCTCGACGAGAAGATTCCGGAGGAGGCGACTGAGCAATTCGATTTGGCCGAGTCCACCTTGCCAGCCGTTGCCATCATGTTTGAGGAAGCTGAAAGAACAAGCTCATATCGTCTCGAGTTTGCTAGCTCGGAACCGCCAGACTCTGAAAAGGGGAAACTGCCAGAGAGCCCGCTTGCCCCCACAGGAATCAACACCTACCCAGAGTACACGAAGGCTGCGCCTCCTGAAAGTTTTGTGTCCAACCTGCGACCATGGCGAGGCCGTCTGAGGGAACAAGAAAAATGGCTGCAAGTTGCATGTCGACCCTTTCTGCTGTTTACCTACCCAGCAATTCTATGGTCGGCTGCAGTTTACTCGTGTTGTATCGGCTGGTTGGTTGTCATCTCGGAGTCGATGGATATCATCTATCGCGGCTCAGGGAGATACCACTTTACCGCCCTTCAGACTGGTCTAGTGTACGTTTCGCCATTCATTGGGGGTGTTCTTGGATCGGCAGTGGCGGGTAAACTCTCTGACATGATTGTGAGAGCCATGGCACGTCGCAACGATGGCGTGTATGAGCCGGAATTTCGCCTTGTTATGGCAATACCAGTGACCATCTGCACTGTTTTGGGCCTGATGGGTTTTGGATGGAGTGCTCAGGATACGGATCTTTGGATTGTTCCGACGGTTTTTTTTGGCATCATATCTTTTGGTTGTGCACTGTGAGTTGGCCAAAATCTCCCACCGCGGTGATTGTGCAGGTACTGACTAGAAGCCCTATGAATAGTGGCTCAACAACAGCCATCACTTACTGTGTTGACAGCTACCGCCAATTTGCCGGGGAAGCGCTTGTAACACTCAACTTTAGCAAGAATATCTTTCATGGGCTAGTGTTCAGCCTTTTTATCACAAAGTGGCTTCGAAGTGAGGGTTCCAGGGAGGTATATAGCTGGATTGGTGTCATTCAGCTGATCCTGCTCTTGTTTACTATTCCGATGTTCATATTTGGTAAGCGAGCGCGGCTGTGGACCTCTCGCCAGCATTTTCATCAGATAGTTACTTGTAGGAGCTGAATGGAAAATGTTGGTACAATAAGAAATGAACAGTGTTGGTCTGCTCAGTTCTGAACTTACCGCTTCTTTTGTGCGATGTGGCTCCCTGATCACCTGTGGATTCTCTTGTGGTATTGTTGCACGTGTTGGCATCTCTACGACGTGTGACTATTTAAATGTGTCCACGAGTACGAAGGACAAGTTGTTACACTACAATGCATGTGGTGGTGGTGACGGATGATACCGATCTACGGAATATATATTTGTAAGGATGCACAATGACATCACGATTGCGCCCTCTTTTTTTTTTCCACGTGAGGCAGCACAACCTGGAACAGTTGAACAAAAAAAAACAAAGCGGGGGTATCTACATCAACATTAGCTCAACAATAGCAAACAAAAAAAAGACAGTCTCACAGCTTCACCTCAACTCGTGAATTCGAGATGTTTGTTGCCAACCTCCTCCTGCTGCTGCTCGGTGCCCAAGTGCAACAAGCATCACCAACTTACAATCATCTTCAGCACATTATGGCCTCCTCCTCCTTCTCCTCCTCTTCCGATGAAGCAAACAAAGTCAGAGAACAACTCCAAAAAGCAGAAATAATCCCCACGGTAATCGACGATTTCGTTCCCTCCTTCTTACTCTCTGTATCATGGCCGGATGCAAAGCAGGAAGCCTCCTTGGGAAACACGCTGAAGCCAGACGACCTGCAAGACGTACCTGTCGTTTCGGTGAAGTCTGTTTTTGGTGGTCAGAAAAGCGGCGAAAATATTGTCATCGTCGCTACTGATCCGGACGCGCCGTCTAGGGATGATCCGAAGTGGTCCGAGTTTTGTCATTGGATTGGGGTTTCTACTGGGAGTGGGAGTGGGAGTGAGCGGGGAAGGTTGGAGTTGGATGAGACAGTGGTGGAGTATAAACCGCCTGGACCGCCGAAGGGGACTGGGAAGCATAGATATGTCTTTTTGGCGTTGGTGGCAGTGAATGGGACTACGCAGAGGTTGGAGTTGAGTAAACCGAAGGAGAGGAAGCATTGGGGGTATGGAGGGGATGGGAATAATGAGGTTGAAGGGGTTAGGAGGTGGGCGGGGGAGAATGGGTTGGTTGTCGTTGGTAAGTTACTTGAGAAATTTTTGCAAATCTGTGCGAAGGGGGAATGTGCTGACGATTTGTTTGGTAGCGGCCAATTTCATTTATGCACAGAACAAGAAGCAGTAGACATGGTGAGTGAGCGGATGCGGTTAAGGACTCAAGGGGATGGAGCTGGCTAGGGGGGGGGGGGTTCTTAATGACTCGTATAAAATTGCAGGGCAGCAAATAACAGTGGTGGTTTACCTTGTGTACCTGGTACTTTGCGTTGCTGTGTTTTGTGTTCATGTATGTATTGAACAGGTTAATGGAAGTTACGGAGAGGTTGGCCAACTCGACATGAAGTTCACGATGTTGCAGGGATGGGTGTTTGGTAAATGTTGGATGAGAAATTCCAGAATCCCATCATCCAAAGTTTTCAGAGGCTACCCTTGTCGTGCCACAGGCCAAGGGGGCAAGATTGCATGACAAGGTGCTTTATTGACGGATTTACGCTGGGAAATGGCGTGGATATGCTAAGAAGGTACTTCCTGATGTCCGTTCTGCGCTAATGCAAGTCGCGCTGTCAAGTGGGGCAATTAACAATTTTGGATCCAATCAAATATCAGCGCTCGATAAACACTGCCCGATAAGACACTCGAAACTTTCGGCCGTCGCAACTTTCGCAGGTTCCTCTGGACGTCGTTATTGCCATCTCACCCCTTTGATCAACAAAGGGCGGATTTTTACCGGATTTTACATTCCACCAACGATGCTCTCAACTGCCCGATTCTTCAAAACGGCGTTCAGCATCTCGACCATCGCTTTCCGCCAAAACACATCACGCGCAGTCATCTCCCGAACCATGGCGACCATGGCCTCCATACCGTCAGACCGGGTGCCTTTTGCGCAACTCAACGGGCGCATCACGCCCCAGCTCTTGGAGGGCATCAAGGCGATGGGCCTCACCCACATGAGTCCTGTCCAGGAAAAAGTCCTTCAGCTCCCTGATCTCACCACCGACTGCCTCGTCCAGGCCAAGACCGGCACCGGCAAGACCATCGCTTTTTTGCTTCCTGCCCTTCAGAATCTCATGTCGGTGAAGAACCTGGACCGCAGCCAAGTTGGCATCCTGGTTATGGCGCCGACTCGCGAGCTTGCCCAGCAGATCGCCGACGAATGCAACAAGCTTACCAGCCAGTGCTCTCCCAAGTTTGAGTGCCACATCGCCGTCGGAGGAAGCAACAGGAAAACGCAGCTAAGCAGTTTCCTGCGTGGAAAACCTACCGTCCTCGTCGCCACCCCTGGCCGCTTGATCGATTATCTTACCGAGGAGGCACCCAGGGCTAAGCTCGGCAACATCCGCTGCTTGGTGCTCGATGAGGCTGATCGCATGCTTGACGCTGGTTTCGCCCAGGACATTCAAAAGATCCTCAAGCATATCCCCGCCAAGGTGACTGCCAAATGGCAAGGCATGTGCTTCAGCGCGACAATGCCCCCCGAGATTCACAGGTTTCTTCCCTTGGTCCTCGGCAAAGGCCACACCCACATCACAACAATCGACCCCAACGAGGTGCCCACAGTCGAAGCTGTTCCCCAGACCGTCATTCCTGCCCCGTCGGTCAACGATGTCCTCCCGATTCTGCACTCCGTTATCTCCTGTGAGAAGTCGGACCACCCCGACCTGAAAGCTATCATCTTCAGCGGCACTGCCCGCCACGCAGGCCTTTTGTACCACCTCTTCGGCTCCAGCGGTGGCGCAGCCCCTCCCAAGCTGCCCGTCTTCCAGATGCACTCCCGAATGAACCAAGCCCAGCGAACACGAACAGTCGAGGAATTCAAGGCAGCCCAGCGGGGTCTGATGTTTGCTTCCGACGTTGTCGGCCGCGGCATGGACTTCCCAGATATCGGCCTCGTCATCCAGGTCGGCGCCCCCGCAGACAAAGAGCAGTACGTCCACCGTGTAGGTAGGACAGGTCGCGCCGGCAAGCTCGACGGCCGGGCCATCATGATTCTCACCCCCGAGGAGATGAACTTTGTGAAAGACTGCCCCGAATTTCCCATCCAAAACAATGGCGCTTAGTAAGTGATTCCCCTCCCCCTCCCCCCTCTCCCCTCCCAGCCCCCTTTCTAACATTTACCAAGTTCCCACCCCAACGCCTCCAAATGGCCCTCATCAGACATCATCGAAGACGCCCTCGCCAAAGTCCCCGAGCAAATCAAAGCCCAAGCCTACTCCGCCTACCTGGGCTTCACAAAGAGCCTCATGAAGCGCTACCGCCTCACCCCGGAAATGGTGGTCGAAAAGGCCAACGAGCTCGCTGCTTCGCTCGGCTTCGACGACGATCCACCCGCCCTAATGCAATCCACAGTCTCCAAGATGGGTCTCAAGGGCGTCCCGGGCCTAAACATTGAAGGCAAAGGTATGGTCCGCGGACATGCACATGCTACCGGCCGAACAGGCGGAGGCCGCGACCACCACGGACGCAAACCGGATCCAAGAGGAAATAACAGACAACAATATCAGCCTAACGGAGCCGGCGCCGGCGGCGCCGGCGGAAACCGCCAACCATTCAAGAGCGGTGGGAGACAGCGCTTCGAACCCCGCAACGGCGCCGACGGCGGCGGACTAACGCACAACAACAATAACAACAACAACAATAACAACAACAACAACTTCTCCCCTTCCTGGCCAAAGGCCAGAGTTCCCAGAGAGAGCCTGGGCACCAGCGGAGCAGAAGAGCCAAGAAGAAAGAGACCCAGAAGGGTCGGCGGCGATGAGTAGACGGCGTTTGATGATGACGAGGACGACGATGATGAGCAGACTAGACTCTAGATCCCACAACCAGACGACCGAAAAAGAAAAAAAAACGACGGGAGTAGTGCGTGCGTGCGTGACACACATGAGGAGCTAGTTGTCAGGGCAGGGTTAATTATAGAACCACCAAATCAAGCCCCTACCATGTGTGTCATCACCGCCCGCTCTTTGGTTATATTCAAAACCGACAGCAGCTCACGCTCACTGCCTTTTTCAGCTTTCATTGCTGAAAAGAAGCCGCAAAGTGGACAAGAAAACGGAATTAGAGAGTCGGTGTAGATGAAATAGGATAGATATGCCATGCATGGGCCTGCTCTTTTATAAACACACATCAGATACCCCTTTCCTGCTTAGCCTCTCCAGAGTACACACAAATAGATACATGCCATTTACTGAGCTTGATATTCGCATTGTGTGATGCTGCTTTACCAAACACGGTTGCCATACCTTGTTGCAGTCGACTATCTTTTACACAATGCTCATGCTATGACCAGAGACACACAAGCTGAGCCCCCCCCCCCTCAAACAGCATCCTACACACGAGACTCGCCCCATGTGAGGGTCCACAAAACAATCAAGAAGTATTTGGTTTCATGAGAATGCTACCTAATCGTCTCTTGCATTGTAGCCGAAAGCTCTGCTCACTTAAAGACCCCCCCCCTAGAAGTTGATGACCCAGCGCCATTAATCTCACATTCTATTTCGCCGCGAAACCGCCGACCGTGAAGTCAAGGCTAATGCCACTCGCCGGGTCTGGGACCAACGTACTCGCCTTCACCGAGCGTCTTCAAGGGACAACCCCCGTTGCCATCGCAGCCAGTCTGGGTTATATTGACGCCCCACCAGTTCAGCTCAACGGGATGCAGCTCCAAAACCAAGAACATCAGTAGGCCGGAGATTGCAACGCCGCACCCCAAAGCTGCAGTTGTGATGTAGTTGTACTACCCCGTTGCGTTAGCAAATCCCCTACGAGTGAAAAGAACAAAATGAGAGGCTCAGATTGCTTACCTTTGACCAAAATGGGAGATAGCGCTTTCTTACAAACAACCACGAGAAAGCGGCAACAGGGACGCCACCCCAAAGATAAGACAGGTTATATGGAGCAAATACCAGGCCGCCCGCCAACATCACGAC
The DNA here is from genome assembly GCA_033297175.1 of Cladorrhinum sp. PSN332. Taxonomy (NCBI): domain Eukaryota; kingdom Fungi; phylum Ascomycota; class Sordariomycetes; order Sordariales; family Podosporaceae; genus Cladorrhinum; species Cladorrhinum sp. PSN332. The sequence goes on from MU858877.1 coordinate 185,527, forward strand.
CGGATGAGTGTTACGGAGGAAGTGGCTCTTGGGGAACCTCTGGTTCAGCCACCAGAACACCACAACCAGAGCGACACCAAGTGGAAAACCAATCAACGTGATTGCATATGGCCCGCCTACTCCCCAGATTTTTCGCGGGCCAACTGTGCCCCAAAAAACAGCAGCTGTGAAGAAGGTGTTGATTCCTGGGCAAGTGAATTTGAAAGGTGCGTGCTTGGTGCAAATATCCACGATATGTGTCTGGTATTGTAGGATCCCAATACTGATCAAAGTTGCAGTAAATGCTGGTACCATCTGCGCCCAAAATGTGAACCGAGGCGGAATTTTGGCGTAGTGGGCAAGCTTCAAGTCAGAACTGAATCCAATAGCGTGAGCGCATGTGACATAGCCATAACCTTTGAAGAAGCACATGGCGACGGCGTTGCCTTCCATCGCCACACCACCAATAAACTCGGCCAGAACGTTGAGGGTCACTTCCACTCCCGTCATCGAAGCAATGACCCCAATCGGGACGACAAATATAAGGCAGAGGGCAATGCCGTACAACACAACCGCGGGGCTCGTGTCTGTAGGATAGTGCGCAATCGACGCCATGCCGACTACAACGGCTATAACAAGGCAAACCATGTACCACCATTCTGGAACTTCTGGATAAGCCTGCATCAATCGGTTGTGTACGTCCAGCTTATCAGCAACGGTGAGGGCTTCCTGGTGCTCGCCCCCAACGCCTCTGGCCCTTCTCCAGGTGCGCAAAATTCTTGCCTTGGTTTGGCTCCAAGCTGTGCGAAAGCCCAGCATTATCTCGAAGCGGTGATATAGGATGCCATAAGCGACTGTCGCCGAGTAAAGGGCAAAAAAAATGGTGTAGACAACCACGTTGCCAGCTGAAAGGAAAGGAGCCGAATATGCTTCATACTTGGGACCATCAAATTCACCTTTGTGATTGACAACGGCGCTTATGTTGTAGGTATTGCCGAAACGATCGAAGGTCAGGTTGGATATTAGGGGAAAGTAGCCGGTGTAGAAGGCGTTGCTGAGGTATACGCCCAGGACGATGAATCCTGTTATCAAGGCGCCAATGAAGTAGTTGAATGTCGAAAAGAACGGCACGGCGAACGGATCGACCCCAAAGCTTATAATGTTCCAGTCCAGTGTTGGGATGGGATTAAGCCCGATGCCGCTTTGAAAACCGCAAATGGTGGTCAACATCGCATTGTCAGGCGCAATCCAGGTTATCCAACTGAACATACTGAGAGCCGGGAACAGCCAGTTGGGAAACCAGAAATAAATGAACGAGCCGAGGAAAAGCCAACCAAAGTACCTCATACGCGAGACCTTCCAAATGGATCTCAGCGGACCCAACACGGTGGCATTGTCTGTCGACTTATCGTGGAACGCACTGTTGAGGGAGATTGTAACCAGCGTGGGTGGCCATATACAGCTGGCAGGATAAACAAGGAACTGTCGGCATATGCCTGCCATACCGTAGCCAATGAAATTAGTCGAAATCCCCCCCAGCAACTGGTACCACACATTGTTGGCCCAATCTGTCTTGAAAAACCCAGGTAGTACTTGAATCCACACGATGTAGTTGGTATAAGGGGCAGCACCGGATACGGTGGACATGATGGTGATCAGCATGTGCTCCTTCTTGTTGAAAGGGCCGGGGTTGAGACTGTGGCGGACACCGAACAGAGTGAAGCCTACATCGGGCAGGATGCGTTCAAAGAATTTGCCGACAGGGTAGGCAAGAAGCTGAGAGATTGATGAACCCAGACCGATGGGGGGCTGGCGGACGTCGAAGAAGATATTGACGATTGATAGGATTGTTGAGAATACGATGCCGATGCACCAAGCCCGAATTGTGGAGACGGGCAGACTGGGATCATCATGATTATCGACCACGGCACGCACCTCGGCATAGGGCGAGTTGTTGGTGATGAGCGCAGCTTGAATCTTCATTTCCTCAACGAGTTGCTCGTGCTTGTCAGGATTGATGAAGACGTCATCATTGCCTGGACGATGTTAGTGACCTGTAGTAGTTTTGTGCAGGCATAATGATTTGCGTACCGAGGAAGTCCTTGATTTTGTTGGTGACCGCCATGTCAAAGTTGGGATCACGCTCGTGCTTCTTCACGATCGCAGCAAGCATCTGAATATTACCACGTCAGCAACCGCCGCTCTGCACAAAAGTAGACATGGCAGCGACTTACCTCCTTGGTCTCTTCCAGCGTAAAGGTCGATGCAATAGCTGTAGCCTCGAGGAGATCATCGTCGGCAGCGTTGAAGGCTCTAGCGGTGTCGGAAAACTCGTCGGGGAGGCGCTGTGAAGAATTGGTGTTGGATAGCTGGTAAAATGCTGTCAGGGCCTATGGCCACTTAAAGGGAAACGCAGGAAGAAATGTCTGACCTTAATCTTTTCGTTATCGAACACGCTGGCGTCAACCTTGCCCGGTTCGTTGGGCTCGGCTTTCTCGCTTGCTGCCGACATATCGGGCAGAAGCGAGCAACGCAAAATCCTGGGTCTGAATCCTTAGGCTTGCGATGTGGGCGGAACTGGTGTTCGTGAAGGAATCAGAGAAATGAGTAGATCGGTATACTGAGGTCGGGGAAATGAGGTAGTGTGGTACGAGGAGGAAAAGAAAAAGAGAAAACAAGGGCGAGGTCGAAGAGGTCAAGAGGTGATTGAGTGTGAAGAGCGACCGCTGGCCAATACTGATTCGAGGTCAATGGCCGCCTTACTTCCGGTCGTTGAAACTCAAGGTCGGGAAAATGAGAGACTGTAGGTGACCGGTACCGGAACGTAACCTAAAGATAACAGTCGGTGAAGGTTTGAAAGTTGTGAGTTTGCAAGTGGAAGGTAGGAAGAAGATTTGAGGTGCCCCCGCGGTATTAATGCGTGGGCGGGTGATTTGTTGGATCACGATGAGGTCTTTGGCCAGGAAACTTGCGAATTGGGGAAGCAAACCTTAAAATTCGAGATCAGATTGATAGGAGGAAGTTGCTTGAAACGTCCCTTCCTAATAAACCTGCCCCACTACCGCTTTCGGCGCTCAACTTGAAAGTGCCGCCGGTGAGAGGAATGATGGCTCGGGCAGACGGGATCGCCGCGAGCACGCCTCCTATTTGGATACCGCTCCTTCCTCTCATGGCTTTTAGAAACACCTCACTGGATGGTACCTCGGATTGGAAATATGATGCCTGCGTGTGTCGCAGCCCGCCCTATCAGTCGTCCCGTCGCCTTGCTGTCCAACACTTTTGAATTACACAGCATCAAGTGATCAGAAGAAACGGCGGGGTCCAATTTGGCACGGGAATTTGATACATTTGTCTGGTGCTACAGTGTATTCGGTCACAGAAGAATATTCGGCCACAGACCGACAGTCGGGTACGGCCTGGATGGTCACCTTCTGGCTTGCACGGCAGTCATTGTGACGCCAAACGCTTGCATAAGACGAGGCAGTTGGCTGGTGTATTAACGTACCGCGAACTCGTGGATCAAGTTCTGCGGACGAGGGGGAAGGCGTTTTGAGCAACCGTGACTCGATGCACGTTGTTCTAGCCTGCACAAGGAAAGATCTCGACAGGAGGTCGACCTGCCAAGCCTTGGATTACAACGAGGGAATTAACCAATCGTGTGATTCGATCAGTTCCCAATTGGGAAGATTCTGACCCACTTAGCAGGTGCAGCGTGGGGGGTTGCAGTGACACGAAACCTTAAATTACGGCCGTTAGACAGCCCAGGAAGGAGCAAGAAGCATAGGGCTACAATCACTGGGGGAAAGTGCCTTCTTGGGTAGATTGGAAAGATGCCGAGGTGTCAATCATGTGTCTGCGTCTTCATTCCAGACAATTTCAGCCGCCACAAACACCCGAGGTCATCGTGTGTCTTTTAGTGTTTTCGATTCAAGTAGTAGTTGTTGTTGTTGATGTGGAAACAGGGCTGGTCACGTTCCCTCTGTTGATGACCTGTGAGTTGATGATGTCGTTAACCCAAACCATTGAAATACCCATGCACGCCATGATACTTTGTTATCAACCCAATACCACCCCCGCTTCGGTCTCTCTTTCTGCCCGCGGAGTGAACCGGGGCCCAGCTCCCCTCAAAAGACAGGACAAAAAGGCACCTGCCGAATCGTTGGGATGGTGTTACGAAAGGATGCGGCTCATCATGTTTTGGCGACATTGGCAGCTTTGGACCGACATCACTGAGTTGGTCTGATATGATGGAAGAAGCGAGCGAGGATGCACAAACCAATGATAGCTTCATTGAGGGCTAGCTATCACAGGGGTAAGGGCAGTAGGGCGATGATCGGCAGTTGGCGGTGGAGGACCTCGGGATGATTCGCATCACTGAATGGATCTCGGCTTTGCCGATTGGACAACTCTGGCCGTGTGTGGCGCTCGAGTTCACCCTGAAGTTCACGACGTTGAATAGCACATCCTCTTGTAACCTTGGCATCACAAAGCACAAGGGCATCCGTAGCACCGTATCCGATAAGTTTGGCGATGAATTGTACTGGGCATAATCCTTGTCCCTTGTCTCTTCACCACTGGAATAATTTGAGGACTTCAACGCATTGCCCGAGTCAAACTTTGAAACCCATTGTTTCCGAGGATATTCTCAGAGAAAGAAACGCTAATGTATGCTGTATTATGTAAAATAAAGAATGAATGAAATACACGACTTGAACAAATTGACACTCTTCAATGCGGCGATGAAGCTAGATGTTGATGAACCCCTTTCTTTCGCTTACACTCAGACAGCGCTGCCGACCTTTAGATAGCGCAAGATGGACTCGAACGTAAGCCTACTATGAAGTAGGTAATCGAGTGCTGCCGGATGCGGCGCCATAACCAGGCAATTCGTTCACAAGACAAAGCTGACCAACTCGGTGGACCTTTGTTGAGGGGCATCAAAGACGGAAGAGCATATGCCCAGAATGAAAAACCACCGGCCCGTATCATATAATGAATAGAACTGTTGTTTTATACTTATTGAGGGCATCTATGAGGTTAGACATCTCGCGATTTCGGTTTGAAAACGGACCGTGACGTTGCTCGCGTATGATCAAACACCTTCACCACTGCACACACTACCTCAAATTATTTTGGACCCTTTCAAGATGGCGCCAGTCGTTCATCCTATGCCCGATTGGGGGTCCGGACCGGCACCGCCAGCATCAAAATCTCTCAGTCTTCCGACCTATCGTAATTTGCGGCCGGGGGTAAAAGTCTCTGACCTTCTTGATGCTTTGGTGGACCCATTTACACAGGACTATAGCACGGACAGGTTCGACGAATACACGTACAATCGGGTTTACGAACCTCATATTGATAGGACCAGCAACGAAAACTGGACCAAAAACTGGTCGCTGAGGAATTGCCATGATGCACTCTGGAAGCTTCGAACAGGTGCCTTCCTTGAGGATACGGAAGTAATTCACTGGGCAATTCGTCTGATAGCTTGGGCCCAGCGGGGAGCCAAGGCAAGAATGGGTAATTATATACCACGCGGAGGAGACCGTCCAAAGAGGTGGTGGATCGCCGCTCCACCATTTTTACTGAAACCTTTGAGCTACGCCGATATACCAGAACTCACCCGATATAACATGGTGCCAAATAACAGCATCAGTCAACCAATTGGTGATGCTTCAGCACTGCGAGATGCCGAAGTATTGGCCGGCGAAGAAACAGTAGGCAGTTTCAACGAAGCAACATTTACACTACATCTAGTACATTTTGGACGTATTCGACACTGGGCACTCATTATTCTCCACAAACCCGCGCCGGATGCCACCAAGGCCCCGGCTGCCCAAAGTCCCTGGACTTACTGGTATCTGGACTCACACGAGTTGGTCAACAAAGCCACGTCGGTGAGCCAAACAGAGTACAACAATCGGGCAGCAGCAGCAGCAGCAGCGTTAACAGAGCTTCTCACAGTTTCAGGAATAAACATCCCTGGTCCAACAGGCGCCCTTGTTTCAAATGGTACAGTCAAGATGACCCCACAGATTCATGGGTTTGAATGCGGTTTGCATGTGATTGCCAACATCTTCGCATTCATCCGTCACGAAACCATTGGGTGGGATAGAGTGATTGGCTGGGACGGTTCAGCCGCGGCTGCAGCCATGGCCGATCGCATGACCTCCGACTTGCTGAAGTCACTTCACCATCTTATGGGGCTCAAGATAGCAAATAACAAAGGAACCGACTACCAGATTGGCCGTTTTGCCCAAATCGCTGATGGAACTTCAGAAACGAAAAAGTCAGGCCCCAAAAAAAACCAGACCGGGGCACCGACGACAATAGCCACCAAAAAAACAAAAAAAGTAGCCAAGACTGTGACGAAAACACCAAAAAGGGGTCCAAAGGAAGCAAAAAAAGGAAAGAAAGGAAAGAAAGGAGAGAAAAGAAAGAGAGGCAGCGACGGGTCAAGTGGGAGCCCACCAGGAAAGAAAAGGCCAAAGGGTGATGAGGCGCCAGGTCCGGAAACCCAGATTCCAGCCCCTGACGGAGAGAGCTGCAGATGCGCAAGGCCAGGGCGAACACTAGGCGTCGAGACAGCTCAAGCCCAAGCAACCAACGCCGGTGATCTAGCAGTCATAGGAAACGCCAAGGACATACCCTTGGTCAGGCCCGCGAAGGGCCGTCTGGCCGACCTGGACTGGCAAAGCATCCGGGTTAGACACGTTCAACGGGCGATATACACCGGCGGTGAGGGTACCCTAGAGGCATAATCGGGAATTCGAACCAGGCGAGACAGAAGACGTATCACTGGAGGGTATGATACCAGAGGTACCACCCTGGTCGACACAGAATGTCAGCAACGACCTGATTGGCACAGGGGAGGCTGCCTCGGCAGCAGTTGTCTTTTCCACACCTTACGTACCGAGCCAGCCGTATGATGGTGATCCGGACGTAGTACAACCTCGAAGGTCGGAGCAGGTACGATTCAGAGACGGTAATGCGGAGGATGAGAATAGGATCGCAGTAAGCACATACCCAGACTCGTCCTCAGGCTCAGGTTCGAGCGTAGGCTCGAGCGCCCCATCCACCGATGCATCCATGGCAGATTCTGACCCGGCCAACAATACAACAGTAGATGATATACCACCAGTCCCTGGTGCCGGTCCGGGCGTAGTTGTTGCAGCACCACTTCCTATCGCTAAGGCGGGAAAGTCTGCATTACCACCGCCACCGCCGCCGCCACCGAAGAAGGAGGCAAAGACGGCGGGAAAGATGGCGGCAAAGACTGCTCTACCAGAAGTAGCTCGGGCTCGTCTGGTTCGTCAGGGAGCGGATCAGAGAGTGAGTGAGAAAGTGAAGAGGATGGTGAGTGACTATGAGAGTAGGCGATTTGGGGAGCGGGTCGGCCGGAGGGCGACTGCTGAGAAAATGCAGATCGTCAGGAATGAATAGGTACAGGGCCGATTATTCGTCAACGCCGCGAGATAAACTCGAGATTGACGCTCGAAATTCTTTTTTAGAAAACTCACTGAGATTTTACTTTGTATTTTTTTTTTCAGACCATCCCATGTCTTCCTTTTACAGGACCGTGGCAGTGGCGCATTTGGTTCTCAGTGAAATGAAAAAAAAAAAGAGAGAATGGATTGGACGCAAATTCTCGTAACTCGCCGGTCTCAGGCTGCCGTAGGCACCTTGATAGCCCCAGAGGCTGAGAGCGGCGGCGGTGTGCGGCAGGAGGGTTGGGATTTGAAGAACGGGAAGGAGACATGGGGCTTCATGTTGAAGTTGAGATCGTCCAGGTTTCAGGTTCGGTTGAGGTTGGCGGGCTCCTCCTTGCCAGGTTCTTTCGACAATGATCCGGAACCTGAAGTACTTTGCAGGCAAAAGCCACTGAATTTAGTTGCAAGAAAGAGAAAAAAGTCTAGAACGAAGAAGAATCTACCTATTGAACAGTGTATAAAATTTAGACAAAGAATTTGGCAGCAAAATGGTACACGATGAGAAAGGAACCAAACCCGCATCCCAATTTCACTCCAACCCCCCGGCCATCGCTCCAGTCAGCACTTAACAAGGCAACGCCTTAGCAGAAGTCGCCTCCTGCGCCAACTTGATCTCTGCGTTCCGGCGTCGAACCAACCCAGGAAGCACCTTCCCTTTTCCATGGACCCACTTGGGCAGCTCCTGCGCAATCACCGTTCCGGGGTTCTCACCGTTATTGAGGCGCCTGATCAGGGTCGAAGCCTTAGTGGCATCACAACCCATATTGAAGGCCCAGCTGACTAATGCGCCGTACTGGTTGAGGTTGAGCTTGACCTTGCTGTTTGTCATGCTGGTAATGCACTTCTCCTTTGGTCTCATGTCGTCCGCGAGCAATTTCTTCCCGTTTGCCTTTGAGAGAGGGATAGGGTACTTCACTTCAGAGCAGCGAGCCTTGGTGCAGAGATGACCGTATCCGATCGTTTGGTGGCCGGTGGGGTCGTTGTCTGGAAAAAGGGTCAGCAGCAAATTAGTTGATTGACCTCAAAGTGCACATGTAAGCAGGAACAGGCAGAGCAGGAGACATACAGATATATTCGCGGAACCCCTCAAACTCGGTGATCAAATCGACGGTAGCCTGATTGGACTTGGGCGCAGTGCAGGAAGAGCCAGAGCCGGACCCTCCACACTTTCCCACCACATAGCCGTCTGTGCCCGTCTTGACGTAGTAATCCGACACGTAGCAGCCATCGGTGGTTTTGTCCCAGAGTTTTACTCCGTTGATGACTTCTCCGGGGGTTTGGCAGGTGAGCTTGACGTCCTGGCCCTTTTTGTAGGTCATCTTGACGGAGTGGCTGGTTCCAGGGCCTGAGCGGCAGTTGACAATGTCACCTTTGATGAGATATGCACTAGTTACCGCGATGAAAGGAGCGAGGGCGAAAAGCGCGGAGAGATGCATAGTGATTGAGGGTTGGAGTGTTGTGCAACGAGTGAGAAGTGTTGAGAAATAGGGAATTGAAATGAATGTGATGGCCAAGGATTGGAAGAGACGCTGTCTGTTTGAGATTTGGACATTCCAACATGAGAAACATCACCAGCTTTATATCTACATTTTCATGTTTTTGTTTTTCCTTGTTGAAAGTCATGATCTCGTCCAGTCAGACGGGAAGATTGCGGGCCGTCTTATTGCAACAGCAGCGTGATTTGGCGTGGTCATCTTGTTCAGCTGCTGCTCATTCTCTTCTCTACCCGCTGTGCCTCATTATCACGGACAGTTTGCTTGCGGCTCTTGTGGGTCGCTGATCATGGGCCAGTTGTGTGGCCCCTGGATGGGTGCATTCTAAGGGGCCCTCTCATTGGGTCTCGGGTTGCCTCGCCACGAACCCTGCAATCTCCAGGATCCCTCAAATAAACATTGCGGGATCACCATTTGACCGTCGGTGTCGACTTTGGATGCGACCAGGTGAGGTCTGACCTAGATGGGAGACTTGTCGACCAGGGTCAAACTTTGAAATATCACATGGATCGTGAGTGAGGCAAAAGGGCACATCAGCTACACCCATTGCAAAATCAGCACCACCTACCAAGTCAAAGGTTTTGTATGTTACTTTGAAGATGCTGGTTCTGCAGAGATAACTCCACCTTTAACAAGTTCTGGGCCCCGGTGGAGCTCAGTCCTAACGTCTCAGAGTGCTCGGAGCTCCTGTCCGCTCAAATTCCAAAGAGGATCACGAGTGTCGTCACGATAACATCACCCCCCATCTATTGTGGTGAGCCACTCGCACTTATATCCCCTTTCCCTGTCATCCTCCTCGCTCGAGCTTCTAGTCATCACCACAATGTTTGGTATCTCCAGTTGATTGCTATTTACCACAATGGTCAACCCAGATAACCGCGAACGCGGCCTGCGAGCTGCAATCTCCAATCCACGTGTCTCGGAGGAAGCAAAGCAACGAGATCGCGAGATCCTGGCCAACGAGTATGGGGAGAATGCCGGGAAATCTTCATCTGCTGCTCCCGAAAGCTCCGCCACGAGCAGCACCAAAAAGGCATCCTCCACAGGGCCTTCATCCAAACCCGAGTCGAGCTCCAACACAAAAAAGACGAGACGTTCGTCGAGCGGGAATGCTTCGTTTACGGCGTCGATGCCGCCGGGGATGGAGGGGAAGGACAGGGGTCATGTGTAAGTGCTTGGGGCGCGTGCATAGAGTTTCGGGAGCAATAATCTGACTAATGGCACATGATGGAAAGTATTCGAGGATTGAAGGCAGCTATTGCGAATCCAAATGTGTCTGAGGAGGCAAAGGATCGGGACAGACAGAAGCTCAAGGAGCTTGGGGAGTAGGGACATGCTCCGATGGTGTATATGATGCCGTCTTTCAATATAACGGGTGCCTGGGTTAAAAGGCTGGGGACGCAGATTGTGAAGACAGAAGTTGGGAACTCGGTCCTATGCAGTTGCCCACACCGGCAGTCGTTGGTTTCGGCCGGGCCAAGCGGCATAACACACCGCGGACATGGCGCGACGGCAGTGGTTTCCAAAACTGGCAGGTGCCCTCATCTGATCAAGAATTTCCATCTCGATGTATTTTTCCTTCCACCCAAAAATTATTCAACCTGCAGCTCGAACCTTATCTCCGTGAATCTACCCACCAATTGGATCGAGAGCGCCGTCAACCGATCATCAATGCCTAAGTGGTATGATTGGTCTCCATCACACCGCCGAGCATCCTTCTCGGGGGAAGCTACGTCAGGCAAGAACTGATCAGCATGCAGAAGCATCAGCAGGTTTCCACGGAGCTTTTAATCCATAAAATCTAGATACTCACATACCCTGTGTGCCTGTGGCTTTCACACGGAAAGGACGTTCTACTCAAAATTCGTTTGCCCCCTCAATTCTCAAATTGCATGTTGCGTCAACGAGTCACAATGTATCAACTCGACTTCTTCCACCACTTGGCCTCTAATCCACCTTCTTCCTCCGACCAAACTGCAACTTTATCAAATTCTCAATCTTCGTCAAAAACACTTGCCACAACACTCCCTTCAGACAAACAGTCACAATCCCAACCAAAATGGACGGAGTGCTCCCAAACAAGGAACTCCTCATCGCCGAGGCAGCCGACGGAAAGCCGATCACACAGTCCGCAGCCGCTGCCATCGCCGCTGCTGAGTCCAACATGACAGGCCGTGGCCCCATCAAGGGCGGTCCGGCAGCAACTGCTCAGTCAATCCACGATCGGCAGGAGAACCTCCTCGCTATGGCCGGGGACGTGGCTCGAAAGCCGGCGGAGGAGGTGACTAAAGAGGATGCATCCAAGGTGCAGCGGTTTGAGGTATGCAATTTTGAGACCCGAGCGGCGGAGCTCAATGGGCGTGTGTTCTGACATCTGCAAGACTCGCGCGCTGGGTCATCCAGGAGGAAAGGATTCACTCTCGGCTGAGGTTCAGTCGATTGCTGCTAAGAATAAGAAAGATCATCAGGGATGACTCTTTAAGGAATGGGGCTCGCTTATGATGCTGACCGGTTGATGTTTCTGTCCATTGTGGTCTAGGACGTGGTTGAGGATTCACATCATGCTGTATCTGTAGACCGTGGAGGAAGATGTCGATGGGCGACTGACACAATCTTCTTGATACTTTTTAGACGGATATGGCATTTTTAGATCGCTGAGGCTAGATAGCTTGATGGTTCATTCCAGGCACTTTCGTTTTTGTAGCAGTTGTGGATGAAATAGATGATCATTGGTTTGGCCCCCAAACTCACTTGTACCAACCAATCTCAATTTCAACGGCTCGTTGACTATCTTTTGAGCAGCTCCCTGGATGGTGCAGAGCTGCCGTCGTGTTGAAGGCCCCGCTCTTTCGGGAGAGGTGCCGATCAAGAAGTGGTGATGTCATCCCAAGCACAAAGACGTGGGCAATCCGCCCCAAACAAACACGCTCGACAAACATCCATAACGTCACAAATAATGTTTTTGTGGAATCTGACAGCTTTTTCATCCGAACTGGCTCTTATTTAACGGGTTTCAACTCGAGTTTTGACTTGCAGGTCTCATCTCTAACCCAACCAAGAACACCACCCACCACACTTGAAACATCAACTCACTTCAAAAATCTCATCACAACTAAATACAACATTTTCGACATAGAATTGAAGACGTTGGTTGATATCACACCGCAAAAAGGAAAAAAAAAAAACTACTCCCAAGATGCAATCAATCCTCCAAAAGACCACGGGCATCGGTCCCACCCCCGTCGAGCCAGACAACCTCGACGGCCGCGTCGCCGTCGTAACGGGCGGCGCCTTCGGCATCGGCTTTGAAGTCTCCCGCGCGCTAGCCCACGCCGGATGCCGCGTCATAATGGTAAACCGCAAGGAGGAACAAGGCGAGGACGCCAAAGCCACCATCACGGCCGAGTCGCCCGGCGCGATGATCGAGTGGAAGGAGTGCGACCTCGGGAACCTCAGACAAGTCCGGGACGTCTTCACTGAGCTTGGCAAGAGCCTCGAGCGTCTGGATTTCTTGGTCCTCTCGGCGGGGATCAACGTCAACGAGCCCGGTCTAGATGCTGACGGCATCGACAGACACTTTGGGGTTAATTACTTGGGATAGTTTTATGCTGTTAATCTGCTCTGGCCCGTGCTGAGGAAGACGAGCAAGCTTGTTGGAAGCCCCGAGCCGAGGGTCGTGTTTGAGGCCAGCGAGATGCACAGGACTGCCCCCAAGAATGTGCACTTCGCTAGCTTGGAGGAGATCAATGATATAGGTGAGGGGGGACTGGGGCCGACGGAGTTGTATGGACGCACCAAGTTGGCGTTGATTTTGTTTGCGAAATACGGGTTGGCGGGTAAGGTTATCAAGGAGAATGAGGATAGGATTTGGGCTGTTAGTGTGCACCCGGGCGCGGTTAATACCGCTATGCAGCAGCAGTGGAAGGATGCCTACCCCGGTGTTACGGGGACGCTGCTGAGCTGGGCGATGCTTGCCTTTGGGAGGGACGTGAAGCAGGGGTCGTACAGTGCTCTTTGGGCGCTGACTTCCCCGACGATTCAGAATGGGTGGTATTATAATGATCCTGATACGCCCGGCAAGGAGTCGGCTCAGGCGTCGGATGAGAAGTTGGGGGTTGCTTTGTTTGACTTGAGCGAGCGGATTATTAAGGAGAAGTTGGGTGAGGACGCTTTGGTTAGCTGGAAGGAGACCAAGCTTGATTAAGGAGTGGGTGTTGACTTTATTGCTTTGAGAAAGCAAAGCATGTATTATTCTATCTAGACCTCTCTTTTTTTATCTTTGTACAGTACAATGGTAGACCTTTTTTAAAAACCTCTTCAATGTTCCTTTTCCTTGCCCTGTTGAAGCTTAGCCTCCGCCTCCATCTCTCTAATGATTTCCATGAACCGTGCTGCCACCATGCCCGTGAATATGTGCCACCAACCGTGGAACTCGAACAGCCAAGCCCAGGGCAATCCCACCCAGGCTTTCAACTCCCTCAGCTGGGCGCAGAACTCGAGATCTATTCCCCAGAGGGTATACGCGAACACTAAGAGACCGACGATTTTGTACGTCCTCTTGACCCAGTCGGCCCTTATGTGCGCCGGGAAGTGGAGCAATTCCGCCTTTGGCCCGTAAAACAGATAAACCCCCCTGATCATGAGCAAAAAGGGAAAAGAGGTGAAGACTATCGAGTGGTAGATTATTTTGGCCGAATAGACGTAGTACGCGCTAAAGGAGACGAAGAACAGAGAGAGCAACGTGTTGATTATGAACTTGTTCTTGGCTGAGTTGATGTTGAAGGTAAAGAACCCTTGCAGGATCGACCAGGCCAGGCCCAGCATTGCGAGCTCGTCGCTGAATTCCAAGGGGAGGAGCAGTGTGGCGTGGAAGAGGGAGGAGCAGATTCCTAGGGTCAGGAGGGAGAAAGACATGAAGTCGATGCGTCGTTTGGCGTGGATGTGGCGGAGGGCGTAGTAGACTTTTTGGAATCGAGGTTAGTGAGGAGGAGAGAGGGAAGGGGGAAGGCATGAATGTAACATACCGTAAGTAAGGTTTGTGAGGGTGTTGATGAATTCTGCTATGTAGGCGGATAAGGAATAGTCTTCTTCGCAGAAGCTGTTTTCGGTTTGATTGCATCAATCGTTAGATGGTGTGTTGTATCTTGATTGCTAAACGGGAAGGGGTGCGTAAAAAAGTCACTCACTTTGCTCGGCTTGTTGGTGGACTCCATGCTCCGTGCAGGGAGTGCGGATCCCCCGTGTATGTGACGATGTGATGTCTCATTTTGCTTGGTCTTTTCTCTGGAGAATTTGGTTTCCGAGAGAGACCGAGAGAGAGAAAAGAAAGCGAGTGGAATGCGTGGGTTTTTGATGAGTTTATGGGGTGATGTTGGGTGAGATTTTCCACTCGGGTTCGGATGGATACTTATGCAATTCAGAGGCGGCCCAATAGCCCCTGCAAAACGTGGTGCAGACCGCCAAGAACCGCTTGTTCAAGCCCCAAAAATTCAGGTGCGCCAAAAAGGGGTGGTTGGTGTCACGTGATACCCTTTATCTTCACCAGCCGATTAATGGACGGAAATTCCGTGAGAAAAAGAATACCTGTCATTGAACGCTCATATCCTTCATCCCTGTCATCTTCATGGCGTTGTGTGTGCCCATGATGCCAAAAACAAAACTGGAAAGAATAACCAAGAGAGTGCTACCCAAGGAAACGAAAACAAGAAAGCCATACAAGGTATTGTTGTCTCAATTTCATCACTTGCTCGTCGTACCAGGAAATGCCACAAAAGCACTCGTAGCCGGCAAACCCTGATGAACCCCACCAACGTTAGGATCCTCTCCGATAAAATCATGCGGCCATCCAATCTGAAACGGATGAACGCTTTCCAGAAACTTGACCTCCTCTTCAGTCAGTTTGATGTTGAGTGCCTGCAAGTTATCCTTCAGCTGTTCTACCTTGCGCCCACCAATGACCGGAAACACTCGATGCACACCAAGCAATGAGGCCTTGCGAAGTATATAAGCCAGCGCGATGCAAGTGACTGACTCAACTCCGTGAGCTTTCCCGACCTTGGCAAGGGCCTCGCCGAGTTCGACTTGGGCGGCATTGCTGTAGGGAGTGACTCGAAGCTTCTCACCGATTTTCTCTTTCTCTTCCAGCATCTTGGTTGTCTGGAACTTGCCGCCTCCGAGAGTACCCCAGGGAGTAATTGCCATGCCGAATGTTCTGGCCATGGGGATGATTTCTCTCTCGAGATCGCGCACCATGACGTTCCATTTTCCGCTGTACACGCTGAAGGGTGTCTTGCCGTGGGCTTTGGCGTAGGTATTGGCTGCGCTGACGATCCAGGCGGGCGTGTCGCTGATTCCAAGGTAGAGGACTTTGCCTTGCTGCACGAGTATGTGAAGGGAGTCAACAACTTCCTCGATGGAAGTGGTGTAATCCCAGAAGTGGAGATACAGGATATCGATCCAGTCCGTCTGCAGTCTGCGAAGGGAGGACTGAACGCTGTGGTGCAGGCTGCGTTTGGAGTTGCCGCCGTGGTTGGGCATCTGTCCTTTGAGAACTCGAGGATTCTCAAAGTCGAACATGCCGACGTTGGAGGTGTACTTGGTTGCGATGACGAGCCGGTCTCGGATGTTGCGCTCCTTCATCCATTCGCCAATCCATGTTTCCGATTGGCCGTCTTGGTAGGTGTTGGCCGTGTCGATGAAGTTGCCGCCGGCCTGAGAGAATTACGTGTTAATCGGTGTTCTTCGTGGTATTTAGAGAGCGTTACCTCAAAATATGTATCAAGCAGTTTGAATGCCCCCTCCTTGGTTTGGACACCCCAGAAATGGTTCCAAGCTTTCCCGATGTTGCCGCCGCCCAGCGCCAGCGGGGAGACCAGAATTCCAGCTGTTGATGAAAGGACGCGAAGGCGGCCCAACTCAGTTGGCGGGGCAGTCGGTTGGGAAGTGTCTGCGAAGGTCATGTTTACCGGTTTGTGCGTCGTCGTGGGAATCGCAGTCTGTGAACGAAGGTTGAGATGTCCAAGAAACATGGCGCAAGGCGGGGTAGCTCCCTGAGGAGGACCAGCGTCTACATATGCTGCATCTTCAACAAGCTGGCCGCCGCTGCCATCCCGCGTTTGCTTATTCAGTGCCTCAAATACTGTTACACAGGCCCTGCCGTGAAGGGTATCATCGATTGGAGATCAACTTGCTGTGCATTAGCCGTTCCTACTTCCTCACGCACATCTGCAGCCGGCAGATAGAAATGAAACCCGAGAGGCGTGTTGACAGATGCTCTCGCGGGGTGTCCCTTACTTGCATCTGCTTGGCCGCATCCAATCTCACAGGAGAGAGACCATACATTACATGCAAATTATTGCAGTAGTCCACGTACATTACAATACCCCCCTTGAACGTTTGTTACCCTATCGTGGTTCTTCCGCTGGTTTATTTCAACGAGACCTGTTTATATTCAGGAGAGCTTATTAATTCTTAAAAAAGCCCAATTCATCTTATCAGAACGCCTGTTAATTCTTAAAAGGCACTGATTATTCTTATGGGAGGCCTATTTATAATATCAGATTGCCTGTTCATTTTCAGAAACGCCTGTTCATTCTTCAAGAATGCAGATTGTCAAAAGTGTTGTGCGCTAATAAAAACGTTTAAGGGCTGTACTGTATATTAGTACTAAGGCATCAGGCCTGTAAATCCAACGGATAAAAGCGTCCACTTGTAGGCCGTGCTGTGGGTAGACGCCGTGGCCAGCGTGGAAAAAATGGAAGATACGAACCTATCGAGCGAAGCGAGGTCGGGGGTTTGGGGGCAAGCCCCCATGAGTATTAAAACATCGTGATACCTTTCCACGCCTACGGCGCGTTGAACATCCGCGGCAGCAATACATTATATATAGGTACCCATCAATGTCATTCCCGGTTGGTATTCCCTCATCATCAATCCATAAGGCCAACTAAAGTTCCAGACATTTTCTTTCCAGTCTAGTATTCGAAAAGCCACTTGACTATGGAAGATCCAAAACTGAGAAACAAGAAGACCACAGACAATCATGGACAAAAATCGCTGAAGCTGAGACGATTTTCCGGACAGGAGCCCTCACTCTAAGTTTAGCTTGTACTTTGGTTCTATTCCCTTCACCTTCATCTTCAAGTCCTGGTTAGAGCGCGTACTATAGGACTCTTTCGCCCTCGTCAACGCCACTGCTTTGCCAAATCCCCGCCGTATTTTGCTACAATTCTCGCATGAGATCCCTTTTATCCAAACAAGCAATCATTCCCTTCCGTTAAGATGGCGCTGACTACGAGATCACGGCGGCGGTCTCCCACTGATTCAGGTCCTCCCACAGATTCAAATCCGCCTTCTCCCACGACTCCAGTTACCCCTCCTCCCACTACTCGAGCTCATCGCCCACCCTATCTATTGGATGACGCTATTGAAGACCCATGGGTGCATGCTGTCGGGCCGTGCAAGTGGGCGAGGAGGGCTGACAGGAATCGGAGTAGTAATGACCGCGTCGGGCGCGAATGAGAAGGCTGATCGCGCCCTGCCTGGCTCCAGGACGTCGAGCAGGGCAGGATTAAACCACTATCTAAAAAGATTTGAGTAAAAGAATATAGACAAGTGGAAAAACTGATGAAAAGTTGAGGAAAAGTAAAGCAGAAGGCACGTCACGACATTCTCTGACTTGAAAGCAAACATAAAATCCGAAAAAGGAAAAAAAAAAACCGAAAGGGGGGGGGGGGGGGGGGGAAGAAAAACCAAAAAAAAAAAAAAAAAATACAGTGCCCAGGCGCCGGGGGTATGGGATTTTGTGGTTGGCCGCCGGGGCGCAGGGTCGGGGGGGGCCGGGACGAATGGAGGGATA
>MU858877.1:203355-221086 GCA_033297175.1 Cladorrhinum sp. PSN332
GCAACCCCCCCCCCCCCCCCCCCCCCCCCCCCCCCCCCGCCCCCCCCCCCCCCCCCCCCCCCCCACCCAAAAAAAAAAAAAAAAAAGACCTTAGCAAGGCGCCTGAGGGATTGGTATTTGTGGTTGGCCGCAGGGTCGCAAGGTCGCTGGGGGACGGGACGAATGGAAGGATAGGATAACACTTGAACTGTGATATTTCCCGGGGAAATGTCTTGCTATTTTGGAGGAAATATGGCTAAATACTGTAGTCAATTTTCCTCGAAAGGTGATTGATATATTCCTTATCAAATATTGAAGGCATCTATCTCCATTTATTAAGTGAAGGTAATTGTAATACGGTTTTGACCTACCTTTTTGGTATAGACCGGAAACCTAATGAATATATTATTGGAAGCCTTACTACATTTCATACTATTTTCGTGAGTGCGGCACAAAGTTCATTAAAGTGGAGTGGTCAACTCGTTTATCATATATGTTGGTTACTTATTTTATAACCTCAACATGATTGGTTTTGAGTCTAACATTAGTGCCTCGTTTCATATCTTCAATACTTATTCACCACTACGTATATGGTGATACACAGCGGGATGGGGGTGGGGGCCTTATGCGCCCGGGTTCTGCAATTGGTTTTCCATTTTTAGCAGTGCCGCGTTTTTGAAACAGTCAGGCGCTGACGACTTTGGCACAAGCTTCTTGTAAGTGAAGAAGGCTGCCACAAAGAATTTTGACACTTTTTATTCCCAGTGAGGTTCTGTTTACTTGTGCAATACGCAGGATCTCTGCGATTTGCTTCCACGAAGTTGCTGAGTCTTGTTGTGACTGTGTCGATCTCAGCAGAGTTACCACTCGTTCTCACTGGCCTACCATCACCCACGAGGTCAATGACAGGAAGCTGAAGAGACAGCCCCGGAGGACCTCTGAGAACCCACCCGCCAGACACGGATGGCAGCTAATTCCGTCATCTTATGGCTTCCTGCCACCACTATCAAGGACGGCCCCCCTGGGGCCATACCCCACCAACGTTCTTACAAGGCTCCAGGGCGCGGTAATTACTGATTCCATCACTGAAATCTAATTGACCCTGATACAGGAGCAGCCCAGTCCCCACGGCCAAGAAACCATCCCCTCCACCCCACGAAACCACCACGATCTGGCCCAACGCAGTCGAAAATAAACGCCGCTGCTATGATTAGGGCCAGTGGGCCGCTGGAGAACTGATGATCGACATAATGGATTGGTTCTCTGGTGAGCTGAAAAGAATTCGCAAAACGCGTCGTCTGTTCCGACCAAATAATAAATTTGGCAATGTGGCCACCTGACCTTTTGCCCCTGCCCCCCCCCCCTCCCCCCCGGGGGGGCCGTAGATGCATTCTCGGTTCACCCGAATGCCTAATTCATTGTATGTACAACACGCTGTACCTGCTCGACACCGTAACGACGTTCGTTTCGTCCCGCGTCACAGCAGCCTTGGTCCTTGGTCTGGCGGGCTCGATCGTTCAAGGTTTTTCAGCCGCTTGCTTTTTATTGCGCTGCGTGGACTCGTTTCGCGATGCGAGCAGCCACGACTACTACCGCGCTGCTGCAGCCTGACCTGCGACGTCTCAAAGGTTGGCTGTGGCATTGTTTGTTTGGTGTGGGCCAAAAACGATACATTGTCGGCGGCATTCAGCTTAGGTTCTGGCATATATATATATCCCGTCTTCCCCCCTCGCCACTTACCTTCTCTCGAGCAATTACCCTATTTCCAAACTTCAAAGTCTTTGCGCTAATATAGCCTCGCTTTTCTAATTCATTCAATAGCGCAATGCAGACAATGCGCAAGTTCAAGAATAAACTGCGGCCGAAGCAGGGGCAGGGCAACGACAAGACACACTCCAAACTATCCGACGAACCTTTCCCTGACGGGTTGAAAGTTTTGCACGACTGCTCCGACGCCGTAGTCGACATCTGCTTTGTCCACGGCCTGGCCGGAGACCGGGAGAGGACGTGGACCGCCGGCGGCCAGTCCGCACCCTGGCCCCAAACCCTGCTTCCGTCCAAACTCACCAAAGCCCGTATACTCACGTACGGTTACGATGCATACATTGTGCAGAAGGGTCATGCAGGAGGAAATCGGCTGAACGACCATGCTATGAACCTTGTAAACGACTTAACGACAGACCGTGAGAGAGACGACCGCCATGCGTCATCCCGTCCCATCATATTCGTCGCCCACAGCCTGGGCGGCCTTGTCTGCAAACAAGCTATTCTGCTCTCGCGGGATAACCCAGAACGCCATCTTAAGGACATATTCAATTGTACCATTGGCATCATTTTCATGGGCACACCCCACAGAGGATCCTGGATGGCTGACTGGGGAAAGAAGTTGGCTTCAGCTGCTGCCCTGGTAAAGAGTGTCAACGAGTCGCCTTTAGAGATCTTGAAGATCAATAACCAAGGCCTCGACATGCTCCAAGTCAGCTTCTGGTCAATGATACAGCAACAACGAAACGCTCGCCAGCCACTCAACGCCACATGCTTCTTCGAAGAACTGCCTCTCGGTCTGGCCGAGGCAGTCGTACCGAAGGCATCCGCGATTCTTGAGGACTGTAATAACTTTAGCATTCACGCCAATCACAGTGACATGGTCAAGTTTGCCTCCGCGGAAGATAATGGGTTCCGGAGAGTGCTGGGAGAGCTTGTTCGATGGACAAAAGAGGCCGGGAACCTGCCCCCTCGCCAAATCGAGGAGCTATCACGGACAAGACCCCGGTCGGCCGGCAACCAAGGGACATCATCTGTCAACTGCAAGGATTCGAACACCCAAACTATCCACAACATCACCGCTGGCTCTGGTTCAGCGTATGTTGCACAACATCAGACTATCAACCATACTGTTGGTAAGTAGGACCGGTAGATAGTTCCGTTGGAATACACTTGGCTGAATCTTACTCCGAAGTTCAAACTCCACCTACAACTGTGCCGGCGTCCTCAAGTGATTGCCTCAAATCGCTGGCGTTCCCGCAGATGGATCGCTTTCACGAAGTCGGCCGCGCCTCCCGGGGAACATGCGAGTGGTTGCTGCAACATGAGACGTACAACAGGTGGGCCACTCGCGACCTAGGTTTGCTTTGGATCAAGGGAAAGCCTGGTTCTGGTAAATCAACGCTACTAAAATACGCCCTCGGAAATAGCGGTGCCGGAGACAAGGATCTGGTTCTCAAATTCTTCTTCCACGACCGCGGCGATGAACTCCAGAAATCACGTCTTGGCCTCTTCCAGTCACTCCTTCATCAGGTTCTCCAGCATGCCCCCGACGCGCTACAGGATCTCGTCGCCGGATTTCAGAAGAAGCGCGAGGAGAACGGGGAGCCGGGTAAGGACTGGCGCTGGCATGAGCAGGAACTGCAGCTCTTCTTCGAGTCGGCTCTCCCCAAGGTCCTGCAAGCTCGTTCGGTCTGGTTATATATAGACGCTTTGGACGAATCTGGCAATGGCAATGCGGTCATGCTCGTCGAAATTTTCAAGTCCTTGCTAAAAAGTCTCAAACCCCAGCCTCGAGCTCTCGGAAAGTTTCGCATCTGCCTCTCTTGTCGCCATCACCCGATCCTAGATGTGGACAAAAGTATCTTCGAAATCTGCACCGAAGATGAAAACCAAAAGGATATTTCGACATTCGTACATGACCGGCTTGCTTCGTTTGATAAGCGGTCCTCTAAGATTCCGGACATGATCAGCCAACGTGCCCGGGGCGTTTTCCAGTGGGCCCATCTCGTGGTGGAGAAAGTCCTGGACCTTGAGCGTGGGGGTTACGCCTTGAAGAAGATTGAAGCAGAAGTCGATTCTCTCCCTACGGATCTCCGCAACCTCTACCAGAAGCTCACTGAGGATATGAAACCAGGCTCGGACTCCCTGAAACTGGTGCAATGGATTTGCTTTGCTAGGCGGCCCTTGACGATAGGCGAACTACCATGGGCCATGGTTATCGATGCAGATTGCCCACATCAGTCGTTACGGGCCTGCCAGAGCGCGGATGATTACGTATCCGACCCTGCCCGGATAGAACGGCAAGTTCAGACGCTCAGTTGCGGTCTTGCTGAGGTCAGCAAGGGGCGACAACCGGTTATCCAGTTCATACACCAGTCGGTCAAGGATTTCTTCCTCGGTGAAGGCCTGTTAGCTCTAAGCGGCTGCAAAACCTCGAGTGAGGCGGCCCTCAAAGCACACTTCCGGTTCTCCAACATTTGCATGCGCTACCTGGAGATGGAGGAGATTAGTCGCTCAAATGTCTATGAGAACGCCAACTTTCCATTTTTGCGTTACGCCACAACCTCGTGGGTATCACATATTCAGCAGTGCGACGCTGAAAGCACCCGCCCAGAGGATTTTCTCGAGTTATTTTACTGGCCGTCAAACACTCTCATGGAGCTATGGGTGCATGCTTACCGGGCACTGGATCCTTTTCACCTTGACTGTCCAAACCCCGGGACTAGCCTACTACATGTTGCGTCGAGGCACCGTCTCTTGAGGTTATTAACTGCTATTTTAAAGAGAGGAAATCAAATTTCTATGGATATTAACACTCGGGATGGGTGGGGGTGGACACCGCTCTCGCTAGCCGCCAACGAAGGGCATGAAGCTATTGTTAAGCTGCTGCTCGGCACGGGCAAGGTCGATATTGACGCAAAAGATGAACAGGGCAGAACAACGTTGTCGCTAGCCGCTGAGAGAGGGCGTGAAGCTATTGTTAAGCTACTGCTCGGCACGAACAAAATTGATGTTGACCCAAAAGACGAATATGGCAGGACACCGCTGTCGCTAGCCGCTGACGAAGGGCATAAAGCTATTGTTAAGCTACTGCTCGGCACGAACAAAATTGATGTTAACCTAAAAGACAAATATGGCAGGACCCCGCTATTGTTAGCCGCCGGACACGGGTATGAAGGTATTGTTAAGCTGCTGCTCGGCACAGGCAAAGTCAATATTGACGCGAAAGAAAAACACGGCATGACACCGCTATCGCTAGCCGCCGACAGAGGGCATGAAGCTATTGTTAAGCTACTGCTCGGCACAAACAAGGTCGATATTGACGCAAAAGACAAATATGGCAGGACACCGCTGTGGTTAGCCGCCTTAAGGGGGAATGAAGCTATTGTTAAGCTGCTGCTTGATACGGGAGAGGTCAATATCAACACAAAAAATCGACGGGGAGAGACACCGCAATTGGTAGCCGCTAAATATGGGTATAAAGATATTGTCAAGCTATTTATTGATGCGGACAAGGTCAATGGTAACGTGAAGGATAAAGAGGCCGGACGGCGGCATCGCGGTGGGGCGGTCAAGAGCGAGCGTAAAGCTGTGGTCAAGACTGGTTGATTCAAATAAAGTATGTAGGATAACTTGTTAGTCTAGGTCTTTGTAGATTTCTTTTTTTTTTATTATAGAACGAATCGACGTTGGGGGGGGGGGGGGGGGGGGGATAGGATATTTATTATTAATTGTTTTTTTTTTTTTTTTTTTTTTTTTTTTTTTTTTTTTTTTTTTTTTTTTTTTTGCTTTTGGAGAGTTAAGAGTTTAAATTCTTTTTTTTCTTCATTCATGTCAAAATAATCAAACTTAAAAGAAAACACATTTATCTAGCTAGCTAGCTATAGTTGGTGACGGCTGGCGAGTTTTTTTTTTTTTTTTTTTTTTGGTAGTTGTTATATGTGTAATATCGCGATACCCTCTTTGCTTAGGTAGGCCGTAAGAGGTGGTGGGTTTTGGAACGAGAAAAAAAAAATCGACGAGTAATTTGGAGAATCGGGGCGACGGTTTTGGAAAGAAAAATCCAGTCTGTTTTTTGTATCGTTATTATGCATCTCTTCTAAAAAAGGAAAGCAAGGAATGGATGGCCGTTTTTCACTGGGACAGGAGCTTTTCTCCCTTTCATCTTGGAATTCTCACTTCCAGCTTCTTTGCCGTGCTAACCAGTCATGTCACAGCAGCAGGGACCGTCCATTACCATACATTGGACCCGCATTACATGGCAAGATGTTTACATTACTACATCTTTCCGCTGAAGCTCCAGTTTCTGTACAAAGGTGGACGAGTACGGAGCCATATAAGTTGTCAATGCATGTGACAGTAAGTCTCGGCTGTGCTTTCCAAGTATTGGCTGTCCAAATGTTGTCGCCTTGCAAAGTAAGACGAACCGAATGAGGCATAATTCAAACCCACTGGCAATCAAACGGAACTTGATCCACAGAACGAGAAGCAACACCAACTGCCCAGTTAGACAGAGATCTCATATTGCAAGAGCGGGGGTCGGTTGCCCAGTGATGCGCGCATCACTGCCAGTAGGTACAACTCCCCAATCTAAATCTAATATGGAATTTGATATTGTTTGGCGTGGCTTTTATGACACCCAATCTCCAATGACAAACAAGATTGTCGGGATTCATATACTAAATTCCCAACGGACTTCGCCAACATCATCGGATCGGATCGCCCAAGCCATTCGGAGGGCAAGGCTCACTTTCCAACGTCAGCCCGGAATCAACAGATTCGGAGGGCGTGTGCTTTCGTGAGAGGGCAGAGCAAAGGTTGTGATACTTTGGTCATGATGTCTTACTGGAAGACCGTTTTTGGTGTCATACAATGGGCGTTTAGTGGAAAATTGTCGTGCTAGGCGTCTGTCCAACCTGGAAGCGTCATGTAGATACGTATAGGTAGGTACATGTATATGTAAGTGCGCGCCAAAAAGGGCTTGTGACAAGGGGTGTGGTGAGTTCTGCCGCTCCACTGTTGTTGATTTGGGGAAGGCGGTAAAGGAACTTGCAACCACACAAATTTGGGCTTTCATCCATCAACACACCACACCCACCAGTCAACCGCAGGATAAAGATGGAGACGGCGGCAAAAAATCCTCAAGTTGCTCGTTTCTGCTGGCAGTGCCTCCAGCTGGACTCGGCACCGGATTTTCCAGACGGAGAGATGCTCAGGGAAGAAGCGGTGCAAGAGGCAATCTATGAGCGCGTGTTTGCTGGAGATGCCATCGCAGTGCCTCTGCCTGAGCGATATCGATTGAGAATCCTCAAGGAACTCACATCCAGAATTGAGTCTTCGATTGTGGACTGGGATGAGCACGTAGGTGACAAATCCCATTGGCTCAAAATAATTGTAATAGGATAAAGCGGCTCACAAACATAAAAACCAGGGAGTATACGACAGCCTGGTGGAAGCCATGGGAGATTTGCTGTCACATCCGTTGCCCGGTGAGGCAGTGGCAGCGCAGCAGAGAAACCATGTGACCTACCATCTCTCCCTCCTCCAAGGGAACGCAAGCATCGTCCTCTTGGAGTCAAGGTTTCTCATCTCGGGATCAGGAACCACAGGATTGAGAACGTGGGAAGCGGCGTTGCATCTGGGGCAGTATCTCTGCGCCAATCCATCATTGGTCCAGGGCAAGCGCGTGCTCGAGTTGGGCACCGGGACAGGATACCTTGCGGCTCTGTGCGCCAAGTACTTGAAGACTGAGCATGTCATTGCCACCGACGGGTCGGAAGATGTGGTCAACAACCTGCCGGACAATTTCTTCGTCAACGGTCTGGAAGGATCTGACAAGGTGATCGCTTCTGAACTGAAATGGGGCCACGCGCTGGTGGGAACCGAAGAGCAGGATTGGAACGGCGGGAGAAGGGTTGATGTGGTTCTGGGGGCCGATATCACCTACGATGTGAGCGTGATACCAGCGTTGGTCGGGACGCTGGACGAGCTCGCCGTCTTGTCACCTGGCGTTGACATGGTCATTGCAGCGACGGAACGGAACAGGGAAACCTTCGAAAGCTTCCTCGAGGTGTGTCAGAAACGGGGGTTTCATGTCAGTTACGAGGAGTTTCCCGTGCTGCCTAGACACGAGCAGAAGGGCCCTTTTTATAGTGATCTGACTCCCATCCATATTTGTAAATTGACAAAAAAGAAATGACGAGTTGGGGATCTGAGAGAGAAGTGGGGCACTGCAATTGGTTGGAAGGGACACCCAGACTTGTAAGCCACCGAATGGTGGGGTTAAATGGTCTGTGCACCGCCCAAAATTCAGTTGCGGCCTAAATTCCAAGGCCGCAATGGAGATTAGGGCTCACACCCAATTGTGCGAATCGGTGCCGGAATTTTTTGAGCTCCACCCTTGCGCGGCGCCCTGCAAAATCACCACCAAAGGAAAAATCCCACTTCATACCTCCCAGGCCGAGATCGTGGAATTGCAACAACCGACCGCCACGAACAGTCAAAATGGCCGACTCCGACGCCCCGGTAACCCTTCGGACTCGCAAGTTCATCCGCAACCCTCTGCTTGGCCGCAAGCAGATGGTCGTGTGAGTTGAATCCCTTCACTTTCCATCGAGAATCCCACAAAATCCCGTCGACTCGCTGCATCGCTCTCTCGTCCGCTGCTCCCCGGCTGCCTCATTGAAAAGTCAACCGTCGATGCGTCAGTTTTTTTTTCGACTGCCAAATCGCGGTTTTGACGCGAAGAGATGGAAAACCGGGGCGCAGTGGTGCAAAACACCACATTTGAGCGATGGGGCAATCGACGGGAATTGCGGGGATTTTAGATGATTACCTGCAAAGACAAAGTTGTGCTGACTGGTGTGTTTTTTGCTCGATTGCAGGGACATCCTCCACCCCGGCCGTGCCAACATCTCCAAGGATGATCTCCGCGACAAGCTCGCCGGCGTCTACAAGGCCCAGAAGGATCAGATCTCCGTCTTCGGTCTCCGCACCCAGTTCGGTGGCGGCAAGACCACCGGCTTTGCCCTCATCTACGACTCCCCCGAGGCTATGAAGAAGTTCGAGCCCCACTACAGACTTGTCCGTGTTGGCCTTGCCAGCAAGATCGAGAAGGCCAGCAGACAGCAGCGTACGTTTTACCCGATGGTGGGAAAGGGAGACAAGGAAGCTGACATTACCTTTTTCACCCTCAACAGGCAAGCAGCGCAAGAACCGCCAGAAGACCCTCCGCGGTACCGCCAAGGTCAAGGGTGCCAAGCCCAAGAAGGAGAAATAAATGGTTGGCGTTGTTTCTTTTTTGGCGTCGTCTTCTACATCGGGTCTTTTCGAGGGTTGGACGATGGCATTGGTTCTGTGCATTACTCTGGCATGCTGGTGGCAACCAAGCATAATGGGATCGCCATAAAAAAACTTGCAGCAGCAATTCATGATGGAGGCGCGACGGTCGGGGGTTCGTTGATCCGAGGCAGGAACCATAGCATCCAATACAGGGACGTTGGGTCAAGCCAAGACCAGAAGAGACCAAGCGTGCCGGACAAAGGAGTGATGTTGATACTTGCATGGTAGCGGTGGCAGCAGCGGGCCGTGGTGGTATCACGGGCTTTTACTCTCCCCATCAGTAACCAAGATCTAATGCACACAGATGCTTTTTCCCCCTTCCTCTCCGTGATGCGACACCCCCCCACGAATCGACTTATGCAGTGCTTCCCGACCGCGCATGGTTTCTTTCGGCCGACTCTTCTTTTCGTGATGCAGAAACGGTCAGCAGACAACCCGAACACGGAACATCAAGTGATGGGGGTTTGCCTCGTTTGTCTGATGATCTTCAGGCTATGGCTCCTTTAATTCGTTCCCGAGCTCATGATGTGTCGGATGGCCTGTTACACCAGCGGACAATCAATAAGCGCGGGCCTTTGGGGCCGGCCATGGGTGGTCTGCGGCTTCTTTTGCAGCGCTCAGTCTCAGGAGGGGCGGGTTTTCTGTCTGGGAATTTGTTGAGAGAGGTCTCGATTTGTAGAGAATCTGCAATTCCCACAGTAGTTACTGGCTTTGCCGCATTTATCCACTCTTGTCCATGTCAAACGCCGGCATACCGGACTCGAGTGGGGCCGGGTTTGTCGGCCGGTTTGACCGGGGGATGCGGCACAGCCGGGGTCCGCCACATACTGGCCGGCCTTGGTTGCCGACCTTGATGCATCCAGGGGTTGGTATCAAGTGATATCTGCCTCGGAGTTGCCGTCCGGCGGTTATATATATCTACGTTCAGGACATCCGTTGCCTTGCTCTCTCTTTCCTTCCTCACCCACGGCAGCCAGTTACGCGGCTTGGCTAGACAAAATAGGGACTTGGACTTTGTCTTTTTTCTCAACTCTCTTACCTATTTTCTGCCATCATTACCGTGCTTGGTTCTCACAAGTTCAGCCTCTCAACTTCCTTGAACTTTTGACACAAATCTCATCCTCTCAACCCCAAAGTCGCCAAAATGGAATCCCTCCGGTCCATCCTCGCATGCCTCTTCCTGCGCTCCCGCGCCAGAAAAGAAGGCTACACCGAACTCCTCTACGACTCCTCCTCCTCCTCCCTCGAGGAAGACTCTGCCCTCATTCTCAGCGAGAAATACTCCGACTTTCCCATCACTCAAAGCCAATACCAACCCCCCGCCTCCATGATCGCACCCGAAAACAGCGAGATCGAAACAACGACAACAACCGTAGCCCACCAAATCGCTTTCCTGCTCTTCTCCGCTTCAGAAAACGACGACGCCCTACAGACCAAAATCCTCGCCGCCGTCGGCGCGACCCGCCGCTGGAACAGACGTTTACTCGAGGA
The DNA here is from genome assembly GCA_033297175.1 of Cladorrhinum sp. PSN332. Lineage (NCBI taxonomy): Eukaryota > Fungi > Ascomycota > Sordariomycetes > Sordariales > Podosporaceae > Cladorrhinum > Cladorrhinum sp. PSN332. The sequence continues at coordinate 213,934 of MU858877.1, forward strand.
ACTGCTAGACGACGTGATCGAGTACGTAGAAGAAGGCCGACACAGCAAAATGGGGGAAGCAATGCTCTCCGCCATGGATCTGGTCACCGACTTGGCCGACGACGAGTTTACGTTCCCGAGAAACCACCCCGAGTCGGTCGACGGGTTTATCGCGATTGTTTCTGTTGGGATCCTGGCCGAGATGCTGGGCGGGTGGGTTTTGGAGCTGCTTGGGTTCGGCCAGGTCAAGAGCACCGAGGAGCTGCTGTGCGAGGACGAGCAGACCGGGGTGGTCAAGATGAGCACTTTTGATAAAGTCGTGTTGGGGGACAGACCGAAGAGGGGGAGCGTGGCGGATTGGTGGGCGAGGGAGTATGGGGAGTACATCCCGAGGGGGGCGGTTTATTCCTTTTTGAAGAGGTTGGATATGGTTGAGACTGATTGATGGTGGAGGGAGATATCTTCTCTTTGTCAGGTTGATGGTTTTGACTGTTTTTTTCTTTTTCCTTTGGGCTTCTTGGGAAAGAGTTGCTTCTTATTGGTGGATATGGTATAAACTCGAGCGAGAACCCAAAGACAAGAATATTGTTCCTGCTACAAGTTGACCACAATGACTGAGCTGAGGAAATGGCGTTCTCTCTTTTGACCATGTCACACAAACACAGACACCGTTGACCAGCAAATGATCCACGTCGCTCCATTACTATCTAAGTGACATACATCCATCAATTCAATCCCCCCCCCCCCCTCTTATCCGCCCATAATTCAACCACCACCAAACCAAAAGCTCTCCGCCGCCCGCTCAAAATTTTCCCTCCAACTTTCTCTCCAATTCCTCTCGAGTCCGCAGCTGGGTATAACTGTTTGTAGTTTGTAGTAGTAGTTGTTGTTGTTGTGTGTTTGTGTGCGCGCGCGTATGTTGTTGCAAGGCAGAAAGGGAAGAGAAGAAAAAGGCTAGCTAGCTAGAGCACTTCCTTCTTCCTAGTGTTAGAAAGATTAAAAAGGATGATAAAATAGGAAAGAGAGATAGAGCAACGCGATCGGTCAAAAAGAAAACCCAGTTTGACGACAGGTATTGACGATAAGCCAAAAACACAAACAAACAGACAGAAAAGAAAAAGGGAAAAAACAAAGATTATGACACATATGACAACCATGTCCGCCGTTTCCGTCGTCGTCGTCGAAACTTTGATGAGGCACCTGGAGGTTTTGGCCAGGGTTGTTGAGATCTGATACTCCTCGGGTATTTTGCACACGTCTTCAGGGCCGCCTTTGCCCTTACTCTCATCATTCCGCGTCCCGGTTCTTCTTTATATTCTTCTCGCGTGGGTGGTCATGCCTTGACTCATTTTCCGCCGTACTTTGGCATCTTCTTAATATTGTCCGAAAGCCAGCCGAAACCTTCTGTCAAACCCTCGCCGTCGGTTGCGATGGCGGGTTGCACAAACCACAGCTTGTCCTTGAGCTTGCCGAGCTCGAGCTTGTCGGTGATAACGTGGGGTTTCATGGCTTCAGAGGAAAGAGACAATGTTAGAATGTTACCGGACGAGAGGGGGAGAAGGGAGAAACATACCACCCGCGAGATCCTGCTTGTTCGCAAACACAAGCAACAGACAGTCGGCCATTTCGCGGTCGTTGATAATGCGGTGCAACTCTATCTTTGCCTCTTCGATGCGGGCGTGATCTGACGAATCCACAACGAAAACAAGACCCTGAGTGCCGCTGTAGTAATGCCTCCACAGTGGACGAATCTTGTCCTGACCACCAACGTCCCACATGTTGAATTTGATGTTCTTGTAGGTGAATGTCTCGACGTTGAATCCGACGGTAGGGATGGTGGTCATCGTCTGGTTCAGCTTGAGCTTGTAGAGAATGGTGGTCTTGCCGGCGGCGTCGAGGCCCAGCATCAGAATGCGCACTTCCTTGGATCCGAACAGCTTGCCAAAAAGGCTCGAAATTGATAGTGCGGCGCCCATCTTGATGTGCTAGTTTGTCCTTGCGGACGGTGTCTGTGGTATGTGGGTGTGGTGGGCTGGTAGTGATCGACGCGAGGAAATAATAATTAGATGCGCCGAGTTCGTAGAGTTGGAGATGTCGCGGGTATTGAGGGCGCGTGAAAATGCTGAAATCAGCGAAACAAATCAGTAAATGCCTCGAGGGTTGCGATCGTGTTCTTGTTGTGTTGTTGTTGTTGTCGTCGTCTAGTCGTCGATGCAATTTCCAATTTCCGGCGTGATTCGACCGACACGACAGGGAGGTGGATGCTTCAATGGCAGGGGGCAATTTCAAGGGTTCAATGGTTATCTCTCGTACCTGCGCAAGAAACCGACAGGTAGGTAAAATGCGGCCTCAAAAAAACACGGGGAAATCTGGAAATGTAGTGAAAATCAGAAAATCAAGATGGGTTCTGGTAGTGGAAGGGGCGTATAATGTCAATTTCTGATCAATCACCTGCTTGAAGCCTGTCTCTCTCACTCGGCGTGGACGCGGAGCCAAATGTCCACCTCGTCCACCCCTGGACAGGGAACCTGCAAGCTTTCCCAGGAGGACAGGAGCCAAAATTTACTGCCCCTGACAGCTCTGACCAATGGGAGCATTGATTGAGATTCGAAATGGCTCGTGCGCTCGGCTAGCAACACCGAAGTGTGGAGCCGGGCGATAATGCCAGTGGTTGTCAAACGACCCATTAAAACCATTGAAAAACCATCGCCGCCAAAGAAACAGTTTGAGGGGCATTTCGGAAGCATTTCGAGGTGGAAAGTGCGGCAACAACTGCCTTGTCTAATTTATACCCTCGGTGCCTCGGAATATATTTGTACAACAATCATGATTCATTCGCTCAATTCCGTTTCAACTCCAAAACACAAAACCGCTGATTACCGTTATTACCGCCCTCAAGGTCGGAACTCGACCACAAACCGCCTGTCAACCGTTTGCAGTACCACGTCACTGCCATTACCTTCATCTGTCTCACCATCAAATCGCAAGCTGAGCTTTCCAGAAGGATCAGTGCCCATCACCTCAGCCTTGTAAAACATAGTGCTATCGGGATACAATGCTAGCACCGTCTTGCCCTTCTCGAGTTCGGGCAGCTCTGTCCCAACATTTGATATCTGGATCATGCTGCTGGCGCTGGTGCGATATTCCGTCCTGTGTTCGGGTGCAAGATCAGGGTCGGCATCTTGAACCTTGTACCTTCTGGACTTGCCCTCTCCCGAAACATGCTGCACCTTGCCCAGCATCCATTCTGGGTGCGGATTGTCCGGCGACGGCTTGGGTTTGAAGACCACATCCTGCCCCTTGTAAAACAAGACTCTAGCTCGCTGCGCTGCTGCGGCGGATCCGATGCCTGCATCGGGGGGCAAGCTGTCGGCCTTGCCCGGGGTGGCGCGGTCGTCACCTCGAGGAGGTACGCTGTCCCGATTTGCAGATCGATCACTGCCGGCCAAACTCCCACCCAGCTTTACCCTGCCGCCAACAGGAGACGGGACAGGAGAGTCTCCGGCGCCGTCAAAGTCGTAGACAGAGTCCTTCGTATCTCGGTCCCTGTCCTTGTCTCTCGAGTCCCGCTCCTCCTTTCGTTCCCGCTCTCTTTCACGCTCACGCTCTCTCTCCTTCTCTCGGTCGCGAGCTCCAAGTCCTCTCGCCGAACTTGACCTCTGACTACTTGACAATAATCCACTCTGCCTGTCTCGCCCACCGTGTCCCAATCCACTCGACCCTGCAGCCTGTGCCTCGGTGTCTTCTCTCGCCTTCACCAGGGCTCTCAAGACTGTGACATGCTCAACGAGGGCATCGATGTTCAGTTTGGATGTATCAGCGCCCTTGACCCCCAATCGAAGGAGGCTGTCGAGCTTGTTCTGCTCGCTCGTCACGTCCATGCTCGAGCCCTTGGAAGTTCTGTTGGAATTGGCGATGTAGCCGTCCTGACCCAGAATGGACCGTATCTGTTCATTACTTGAATTGACGCCCTCGATCATGCTGCGCACGTCATCCTTGATCTGCGACCAAAGCTGTGCCTCCTCGCCCTGGGTACTGCCGCTGTTACGGTTGGGACCGCGGGAGTTTCGGTTTCGCCCCGACATTTTGGTCTTTGCATTGAGGCATGTTAGCTGGGCATGGATGGATTTTGGTCTGGAACGGGGCCGGCAACCTTTGCGCAACCTCCTTTCCAGCAGCCACTCCCTGGTACGGAGTACAAGGGGAACGATAACGATTGGAAGGATGGCTTGGCAACTTTCTTCTGCGTGTATCGGATGCGTATGGGCAGATGTATTTAAGCAATTACTTCCAACAAGAAAGTAGACGGCGGATATTGTTGGGGATGGGAGAAAGTATAAGCAGCTGCAGCTTGACACATTCAAGTCCGATGCACCATGCAACCTGGAAGCTTGATGGAGCGCGTGTTATCGAAGACAGCGGCAGAATCGGAGGTGCATTAGGCGGTCAGCAGCTTCCCCCTGTCATGTGGGGTCAGGTCCGCGCTTCCCGCAATCCACTGTGTGCTGGACACGGTCCGAGTCGAACACTTCAAAACTCAATTTGGCGGGACATTAACATGACAAGATCAGTTCAGAGAATCCCGCTGTTAGCGAAGCTTGTTCTTGTCATATTTTAACGTGATATCTTGAACGCCCTCGGTAACAATCGTCTTGCTTGCGGGACTGAGAGGTCTCCCAGGTTGAATTGAGCTCCACACGGTCCATCAAACAGAGACCCAAAGTCCAGGGGAGCCCAGCCCAACCTTTCCCTCTTCTTGACGGGTGACGTAAAACGAGGGGCTTCAAGGTACGCACCTCCACGGCACCACACTGGCGTAGGTAGATACATAGATATAGACTGGACGCTCTGACCTTCGCACTGAATCTCTGACACCAACCTTATTTTCATCATCCCCGTCCCTTCCCAACCTTTTTTTTCTTTTCTTTCACAATGCAGGTTCCATTGATTCGGCTCCAATGCGGGGCAAACTCCTACGACTGGGGAAAGAAGGGTAGCGATTCTGCAGCTGCCAGATTCGCTGCTGCAACACCTTCTGATAACTTTACCGTTCAAGATGACAAGCCTTATGCAGAGGTGCGCGGAATTCGTTTTCTTTTTTGTTTCCTTTAATTGAAATGCAACTGACAAGGTGATCTGTAGCTCTGGATGGGCACACACCCCTCGAACCCCTCCAAAGACTTGACCACCGGCCGCACCCTGCTCGACCTCGTCCAAGACAACCAAGCTCTCCTCGCTCCCTCCGTCGCCGCCCAATACGGAAACAAGCTGCCCTTCCTTTTCAAGGTGCTCTCCATCAACAAAGCACTATCAATTCAAGCCCACCCCAACAAGAAGCTCGCTGAGCAGCTCCACGCCCGCGACCCCAAGAACTACCCCGATGACAACCACAAGCCCGAGATGGCGATTGCCATCACCCCTTTCGAGGGATTCTGCGGTTTCCGTCCCTTGAACGAGATTGCCCACTTCCTCGAACACGTTCCTGCCTTGCGCGAGCTCATTGGTGAGGACAAGGCAAAGGAGTTTATCGAGACGGTCAGGAAGAACGAGGGCAACACGGCAGAAGAGGCGGATCAGCAAAACAAAAAGGTCCTACAGAGTGTTTTTGGCGCTCTCATGTCGTCCTCTGAGGAGGCCATGACCGCCGCTGCTGGAAAGCTCGTCGAGGCTGCCTCCTCTGAAGGTGACAACTTTGCTGGTTCTGGTGTCCCTGCCACCTCGGGCTCCGTCCTCGCCGAGCTAGTCACTCGCCTCCACGGCCAATACGGTCCCGACTATGGCCTCTTTGTCTTTTTCTTCCTCAACTACGTCACCCTTTCTCCTGGCGAGGCGCTCTTCCTTCGTGCCGACGACATCCACGCATACATCTCGGGAGACATCATCGAGTGCATGGCCAGCAGTGACAACGTCGTGCGCGCCGGTCTCACACCCAAGTTCAAGGATGTCGATACTCTGGTGAACATGTTGACTTACAATTATGCGCCCATTGACGAGCAAAAGATGGATCCCTCGGACTATCCCTACGTCACGTTGAATGCGACGGCATATAGCTCCGGCTCATCGGCCCTTCTTTACGACCCACCCATTGATGAGTTCAGTGTTGTAAGGACTGTCTTGAGGGGTAACGGATCCAAGGCGACCTTTGACCCATTGGACGGCCCAAGCATCATTATCTGCACCGGGGGCAAAGGCAAGATCTCGGTTGGGCCGACCGTACAGGAGATCAAGGAGGGATATGTGTATTTTGTGGGTGCTACTGCTGAGTGTGTGTTGGTTTCTGAGGCAGAGGACAAAGAGGACGAGTTTATCACTTTCAAGGCATTTTGTGAGATTCAGGAGCACCGTAATGGCGACTGACTCGGAAGCCGACTGTGAAGAGAGTGGATAGCTGGAAACGAAAAAAACGGGGTTTTTCTCTGGCGGTTGTTGAAGCCTCTCGGTGCTGTCTAATATACCGCGCATATCTCTTCATCACCCTTGCTTAACCATATTCGCCTACATGCGTGAATGGTGTAACATATCACTTCTGATAAATTTAAATCATGGGTGGGTATGTTCACGCGTTGTGTGGTCATTGACTCATTGTTTACTTTGCCAAGGGCTCAGGGGTTAGGGGCAACAAATCTTTATGAGTGTGTCAGACAGCGACGGGAAGAGCTTCCGCCGAGAAAAGAAATTATCTTCGGCAATGACTGTATTCGAAACGAAATCTTCCCTCGATACGGTAATCGATCCCGATTTCCTCAACCATCTCCAGCCGCACCTCTACCCCTCTTGACATCCATTTCCCCCCCATTGCCTCGCTATCCTTAACCAACTTTGAAGTCTTTACCTCACGTCAACCTCTTTCTCATAGCCTCAACAAGCTCCCCATCCACAATCCCGGGAATCCCAGCCGGATCCTCATAATAAGTAGCATTAAATTGCTTCAGCAACTCAGCGTTCCCCTGCTCCTCAGCCACGACGGGCAAGGTATTCAAGATATCAAGTTGTTCTAGTGTAGGGCTTGAGCGCGTAAACGCCCGGCCCGTCCTCGGGGTAGGCAAACAAGGTAGGAATCTCGGTTTCCTCGTACTCCAAGTTGTTGTTGTTGTTGTTGTTGTTGTTGTTGTTGTTGTTGTTGTTGTTGTTGTTGTTGTTGTTGTTGTTGTTGTTGTTGTTGTTGTTGTTGTTG
>MU858878.1:0-80137 GCA_033297175.1 Cladorrhinum sp. PSN332
TTGTTGTTGTTGTTGTTGTTGTTGTTGTTGTTGTTGTTGTTGTTGTTGTTGTTGTTGTTGTTGTTGTTGTTGTTGTTGTTGTTGTTGTTGTTGTTCCTGAGAACGAAACAGTACTCCTCGAGAATGCTGAAGACGAGGAAAATGTCGAATATGGCGTTATTGAAGATGTAGAAATGGAAGGGTCGATAATCCCAAGGTTTGATGTAGGAACAGGCGAGGGGACCGTCGAGCTCAAAGATATTAAAGGCGAGAAGATTCTTGGAGAGGTAAGAGTGTAAGTCAATGTCGAGGTAGTTGACGACGAGGACCATGTCTCGGTTGACAAGGGTAATGAAGTAGTAATCGACAGATCAGTTAAATACGTAGTGCTGCTGACCGAATGAGAGCATCTCGAAGATGCCGCCGGCGTGGCCGTTGTAGTCGCTGTAGTGATGCTATAAACAGTCGTCGTCGTAACAGCCGCCGTCCCAGACACCGTGATATTAACAGTGCGTGTTAAGGTGGTCACGCTGACCATTGGGAGACAGCCGGAAGATGATGCCGCAGAGCTCACAGCTTGATGAGGCTGGAATCCGTGACGCTTGGTGTGTTGGGCTCCATGTCTCTCCTATTCGTCGTCAGAGTCGGATGACGGATGCATGTCTCAGGGAACCAGAAATACTCACGATCCGTGGTGCAGCATTGATGCATTGTATAAAAAGGGCAACTGCGCCCAAAAGAACAGACAGATACATGCTCATAGGGTGAATGAACAAAATCAGATGCAGGAAAATATACCTGATATCAGGTTTACGGTCTTCTCTTTTCATTGCGCCCACGTGCTTCTTTTAAATATCAAACCAAATCCCATCGACAGGGAGGGTACAAAAGGCCAGGGGACAATTGCCCAATGCCAGGGTCTCAATAAATTGTAAAGAGGGAAACATACAAGCTTCGCTACCTAGGGATGATGATCTCGCACACAAAGACTGACTCACACACACACCCACAAACCAATACAGGTAACGAAAAACCTTTGCCTTCCCTTCCCTTCCCTTCTCGTAAACGAAATCCCTGAAATGCCATATATCCGATTCTTTGAATTTGTCGCTCGATTTAAAGGATGACACAGGCAATCTACGGCACCTAGGCTCCCCCTTCAAACCCCCTTTCCATACCAGAGCTCACCAAGCACACGGTTCTGCTCTCACTTTTCGCGGTGGTTTGCCGCGATACCTTTGATTGAATGCTGATGCGAATGGGTATCAGAACAAGAAGTTCTAAACCGTCCAAAAACGCCGATAAATGTTGAACCTTGCTTTGACGAGATGAAAAAAAAGAAACGAAAACAAAAAACCCAGAATGCCAGAATGAACAAAACCAAGCCTGCCACAACAAAAATAAAGAGCGCCGCCCCGATGATGCAATTTAGAACAGTACACTGGCCACTTGAGCATGGCCAACCCCACATGTATGTGTCTCACTCAATCTTGACCATCTCAATCCTCCCAGATTGTCTCCAAGTCAAGATCCTGTCTTCGCTCAGCACCACACACACTCCACCGCTTTCGTTTATCCCGGGAACTGAAACCACTCAAGGTTCTTCCACGAGCTGGCATGTCCAAGCTGCTTCTTCCCTTGGCATCGTCACCGCCCTCAGCCGCGTCAGCCGCGGCCTTTAGCTGTGCTATTCTCTCAGCCTCAACCGCCGCCTCTTCCGCATCGGGTGAGTCGGGGATGGTCTCAAGACTGGAGATGCTGGGGCTCCTGGACCTGAGTGAGGTGGGTGTTGAGGGGACCGACGAAGATGGATATCCTGAAGGGAAAGCATAGCTGCTTGAAAAAGTGTCATATGGCCGGTATGATGGTGAGCTAGCGACCGAGGAGGGCGTGGCTGGAGGCCCAATCGGGAACAAGCCCGCACCCGGATTGGAGACGTGCCGAAGTGGGGACGCAGGACGTCGCAACTTTGGGATGGTTGAAGACGCGGATGATGCGAGACCCAGAGCGAGGTTGGGAGAACTGTTACGCTCCGACAACTTTCTCTCGGGGTCGTGGACCGAGATGCGAGTTGGTGATGACGGAAATCCTTCGTCTACTGGCTTTCGGGGAATCCGAATTCGACTCGGGGACCCCGAGGGGCTCGATGGCCGAATATGTGGAGAGAATTGGAGATGACCGGCGACCGATATCCCCGGCATAGATTGCGTGCGTGCCATGGGCGGAGGCGCCAACGTTGCCGCCGACTTTGACCTGACGTGAGTCCTAGACAGCGGTGAAGATGCGCGCGGCCGGAAGGGAAGGGCATTTGGAGGAGCCCATACTGGGGAGATGGGGGAAAGCGAAGAGCTCGGGGAAGGGTCGGTAGATCGTCGGATTGTGGGCGGTTTTCTCAGATACTGGAGTTCTGGTGGGTGAATTGGGGTCTGCGTCGTCGATGTTGTTGCAGATGCAGATGCAGATGATGGCTGAACTCGTACAGATGAGAGCGGCGAAGGCCGAAACTCCTCCATTCTCTCTGTCTCGGGAACCGGCTCCATGTTTGATGCTTTCACGACTTGTTCAGATCATGTAGTTGCGACCGCGAATCAATCGATGCGCGTCGCGGATTTTGCTCTGTTGAAGAGAGAAATACAGAGAGAAAGAAAGGGGTTGTTGTGTGCTCGTCTGACCTACCAGACAGGCCAGACCAGGACCGCTTGCGGCACGTCAATGCTGAGAATGCTTGAACGTTGTCGATGGTGGTACTCTGTTCATGCGATGTTCCCTGGCCCAGTAGTAGGCTGCGTAGGGTGACTGGGGTCAACGTACGGGCGAGTCAGTGTTTTAACGCATCAAGATGGTTTATTTATGCCACCAATGTTGTGGTCATGGCAATGGATTGATTTTTGAGTTACAACCTGGAATGGAACTCGATGAAGAGAAAGAGAGAAAAGGACCGGACCTGACCTGAGCACGGTGGCTGCTGCAGAGTGTAGTGGTCGGTTCCCGTCACGCCGCCGCTCGCCGCTCTGGAATGCGCTGCAGGGAAGGGAAGGATCAAGGCGGGGTCTTCACCCGGCAGGGGTTCGGCGTGATGCGCGAAATGGACCAATAGAAAGCCATAGAAAACAGGCGAGCCCGCGAGGACGGGACGACCTTTGGGGACGTGGGGAGCCCGATTGGATGTGTGGGCTGCACTAATCACGCAGCCGCGGGAACTGTATGAACCCCTGTTAGTGACAAGTCAGTTTGCCTGGACAATGGGTGACTGAGAATACAGCGCGAACACCCACTGGCACCTTCACGACTGACCTGACCTGGAATTGGTGCGACAAAACTTTGATGGTGCTGGTGCCGAAACAACGGTTCTTTCCTACCTACGTACGGAGTATTACCCTAGTACGAGTACATGGGCAGACCAGTACTTGAGCGGATAATCAGCATCCGTGTGCGTTCCTTGAGCCGTCTCTTGTTAAACCGGATTGCCACCCCGAAACGCCGTTGATCCAGAGAGAAACAACGTGGGCCTTGGGGGGATTCAGTAGTTCATTAAGCGACCGTGGCGACACTGCAAAAAGTCAATTCCAGTCCACGGATCTCATGTCTCAACTAGGGTGCAAATCCCCAATTCCAAGACCTGCAGGATGATGGATCGAGCCGATCAACTGCAGCAGATCCATCCGTGAATGCGTCCACTTACTCATGTCCCGTGCGGGAAGGTGCGCAACCGCAAATGCAAACGACTGCTCACCAACTTGAGCTGGCGAGAGGCGGCTGCTTCTCCAGATGGACAAGATCGGCTTGCTGCTGGGTAGGTAGTTGGTAGGGAAGGACCTTGTTTGTCGGCAAGTCAATGCCTTTCTGAGAATTGATCATGGGACACAACCCTGGGGAGAAGAAGTTTGGTTAGGCCACAAAATTTGAAGGGACAACATAACTGATCCTGGAAACTCCAACCGCCCAAGACATCGCATCCCATCATAAGGACTCATCACATCAAGGACAGATCTGAAGATCACATTGTAATGGAGGCAAGTTGGCTCAGGCTACAAAACAATGTCACCGCCATCTGATGTCAACGGCTGGAAGGCATGGCAGGATGAAAATGAGGAAGCAGAAAACAGTAGCAAGGACGGCAGTGATGGCGCAGAGAGCGGTTAAGTATTAGGCAGAAGCCTACAACTGGCTGGATACAGTTGCTTTCTTCGTCGGCGCATGATCCAAGGCGGCCTCCCGGTCCGGGCGGACTATCTCCGTTGTCAACAAAGAACAACAGAGAAGCCCCTGCAGAAGCCCCGACCCCGGGCCCACCTCTCCGACTACATACCATCCAACATCGTGACCGGCAGTCTTCCGGCCGACAAGCTGACGGGACGCGAAACCAAGTCCCCCATCCTGCGCTGAGCCATCCGTAACCGCTGCCTTGGCTTAATTACATGTCACTGGCGAACACGATATTACGGGGGTAGGATCGCCCTTGCTGCGCATTTGACAGGATCGGAGTTTTCAGACACTGCCTGTGGCTACTTGCCGACCGACTTCCTTTTCATGTCACGCATGTCTCCTTCCCGATTGGGACCTGCGCGGTCATTCAAGTTATGGGCTTCCCAGATTGTATTTCAGGTTGCCAACGAGGCATAACGAAACACTAACAGTCCGGGTTTTTGCACAAGATCATTGCATTAGAAAATGTTTGTCAGGGCTCCAATGCATAGTGGCAGTTGGTGGTAAGCGGCCCACTGCCGTGTTGGTCCCCTTTCCCCCCAAGTTCGGTGATCCCCTTTCCAAAAGAATCAGGCAGCAGTTTAAGAACGCCTAGAACGGCAATACATTACATATCGATGATGGACGCGCGGCCACTGTTTGACATCTCAGCCCATCATGTCGTCGATACCTCCCAAGGAGATATGTGCATCAAGTCGGGAGAAACGCTGAAGTGATCGCCAATATTGCGCACCATGTAAGCCCACTGCAAAGATGGACAACACCCCTGCTAATAACCCCCTTGCAGGAGTTTTCTGACCTTGACGGCCGCGTGTCGTAGACATTTCGACTGGGCAATGGCAGTGTAACAATATATCTGCTTTGGTGGGCCAGTCACCTGTGGATATGCATACTCCTGGACAACAACAACACCGCCCCTTGAGCAGTGGCATCTGGGTTTGTTTATCAAGAGCCTCATCACGCCAAAATTCGGCTTGGGGCCCTCTCCTTCTCATGCTTCATTTTCTTCTCGGCTGAGTTCAAAAGAAGAGGTTCTCAAGAAGAGGTTCTCAAGTATGGCGTTCACTCCTCCTGGAGATTTCGTCCGTCAGGTGAAAGCTCTGACCAAGAAGAACCTCCTTTTACTTGCAACGCGACACACCCTCTCAACACTACTCCAGACGACCATTGCCCCGATTCTGCTCCTCGCCTTGACACTCAACATCCGCAATTTCAACCCCACGCCACAGCGTTATGGAACAGGCGAGGTCCGCCCTATTCGCTCCCTCGTCGATGTCATCCCCTCAGCCCAGCAGCTTATCCTTGTGAGGCCCGACTTTCTCGGCCCCGATGTTGACCCGGTTCTCGACAGGATCGCCGAGCCTCTTAGAGGCCAGCCAGGAAAGGTGCTTCGTTTTGAGAATGAAGTGGAAGCTCGCTCCCACTGCATACCCAATTTCCGCGGTGTGTCGAACTGCTATGGAATCGTCACCTTTCGAGACTCGCCTCTCACAGCAGTTGGGGCGCAAAATCAGACATGGAACTACACACTCTCCTTTGATCCTGTCAGGAACAATTGGGAGCTATCCGACGTAAACTCGGGCAACAATGATGTGCAAATGTATCATCTACCATTACAGCTGGCGGTCGACAATGCGATTACAAACAGCAATGAGGTGCCATCCGAGTGGATGTTCAGCACAAGGGACCAGGAGGAAGTCGAGGCCCTAGAAGACGCGGCGTACAGCAGGTTGGTAATCACCACTTGGATCATCGTCTTCTTTCTCAGCACACTCCCTGGGGTCTATCACGCCGTTGGTTTCGTTACAGCCGAGAGAGCATCAGGGACATCGGAGCTGGTGGACGCAATGGGCGGCGGACCTGGAAGCAGAGTTATGAGCGCAATATTGGCATTATCTACTATCCAGCTTCCAACGTGGATTATTCACGGCTGCCGTGAGTCTGTTCCTTTATCTTGTATACCAGACTTTAAGGAGACTATCCTAACTAACTCTTACCCCCTGATAGTATACTGGCACTTACTCTTTCCGGAATCGAACGCAGCAATATTTATCTTTTGGCAAATCTTTTCCGGCCTGGCTTACCTGAATGCCAGCATCTTCGCTGCCGCCTTCTTCAAGCAACGCATCATCTCGAGCGTTTTCGTCGTCATCGCTTTCACTTGTCTCGGTGGCGGTGCTGCTCTCCTCGTCAATAGAAAAGTTGACACGGCCAGGGTCCTATTTCTTTCGTTGCTATTCCCGCAGATGAACTACATGTTTGTACTCTCACATGTATGGCGCGGCACTCTCTCTTTATCCAAGCATCGATGTACTGACTTTCAAATAGATGGCCAAGTTTGCTCTGCTGAATTGGTCAGTCAACATGACTGCCCTTGGTATCGATATGAGCCTTATTCCTGAGGAATTTCAGAAGCATGTGCCGGGAGGGCCATACCGTGTTGCTGTTTGGACGTATTGGGTGTTCTTGATTATCCAGGTCATTCTCTATCCGCTTTTGTCCATTCTCGTCGAAAAGTTTCTCCACGGCATCAACTTCAAGGGGCGAGCGCTGTCGACGGACGCTTCCATCGATCCGTCCGCCGCCATCCGCGCCACAGGACTGACGAAAGTTTACAGCACATGGACTTGGTTTGGGCGGAGAAAGCAGTTCAAAGCTCTCAATGGCTTGGACCTGATCGCACAGAAAAATCAGATACTGTGTCTTCTTGGCGTCAATGGTGCCGGCAAGTCGACTACGCTAGATCTTTTGTCCGGCGCCCAGGCACCAACGGCTGGAGATATCGTCATCAATGCCCGCCACTCTCAAATTGGTTTGTACATCCCATCAATCGCGCCGATCGAGCTGAAGCTAACAAGGGCACAGGCATTTGCCCACAGAAGAACATCTTGTTCAGCCGGCTTACCGTTTTTGAGCATGTCAGGTTCTGGAGCGAACTGAAAGGTGGCAAGGAGGACGACCAAGCCCTTCATGACCTCATTGCCGCCTGCGATTTGACCCGCAAGGCTCACAGCCGTGCCAAAACGTTGAGTGGTGGACAGAAAAGAAAGCTTCAACTGGCATGCATGTTTGTAGGCGGGACGACCGTCTGCATGATGGACGAAGTTACATCTGGGCTGGTAAGAATTTCCTTTTTTCCGCATCACTTGGGACTTCATCAATTGACTCGGAGACTAGGATCCTATCTCCCGGCGCACTATCTGGAACATCATTCTTGCCGAACGGTCCAAGAGATCCATGATCTTCACAACCCACTTCTTGGACGAAGGGGAAGGCAAGTCGCGTATCCACGTTCCTTCTGACATCTATCTTTGACTAACTTTTTCGTTTCCAGTGTTGGCTGACCACATTGTAATTCTTTCCAAGGGAGAGATCAGGTGCCAGGGCACCAGCACTGAACTGAAGGTCCGGCTCGGCGGAGGATACCGCGTTAGTCTGCCGAAAAACGCGACTGCCGATGTGGATGACTTGGTTGGAACTGTCCACCAAGACCGGATTCTTTACACCACGCCCGACTCGACAGCGGCCGCCCAGTTTATTGCAAAGCTGGAAGCTGCAGGTCACACCGATGTTCAGGTAGCCGGCCCCACAGTTGAGGACGTGTTCCTCCGGGTAGCCCAGGATGATGTGTCTGCCGAGGAGGCGGCAAAGCAAAGCTCCGAGGGCAACGGGAATGCGAGGAAGGACGAGCTGGCCGCTCAACTCAGCTCCGGCCAAAGAACCACATTTCTTCAGCAGCTTCGAGCTCTCCTCATAAAGCGTCTCAGGATTCTCCCACGGTACTGGGCCGGAGCCTTCTTGGCGCTTGCGCTCCCTATCGCGTGTATCCCCGCCATCACCGAGTTAATCCCCACAGACTTTACTCGCCCCGAGTGCAGTTCCCCAGAGACAGGCCTATCCAACCACTTTGTATCCAACACGATGGGCAACCAGTTATTCCTATCCGGCGGCAACGAGTACTCTTCCGTCAACCATATGTTTGGCCCTCCATCCCTCAACGAGTCGCTATTTTCAGCTCTCAGCGACTCCCCCGTTACTCGCCGTGTTGATTGGTGGTCCGGCGCCAAGTACGAACAGTCCTACGACATGAAGTACTTTTCAGGGGATTGGAGCATGACGGAAAATTACGAAACTTTCTCCGACAGGATTGTGAATCGGCCACCTGAGGCATGGAGCTTAGACGGGCTGTGGATGGGTGACATCGAGAATGGCGGACACCCGCCGGTGATTGCATATAACTCTGAGTCATTTATCACTGGGCCCATGACATTTCTCAACATCTGGACGTCGGTTAGAAGTGGCGGTGTCAAGATCGCGACAAGTTGGATATACAACTTTAACTCGGTACGTTTCATCATGTCCAATATGTATTAAGTGAACCTTTGACACTGACATGAAAACGAATATGCACAGATCGAGGGTTTCGGAGGCAGCAGCTGGCAGTACATTCTTTATGCTGCATTCATCATGACTGTTTACCCGTGCTTCTTTGCTCTTTACCCTGCCTTTGAGCGGACTAGCAACGTTCGAGCGTTGCAAATCTCCAACGGGGTGAGGCCGGCACCAATGTGGACGGCATATTTTCTCTTTGATCTCTGCTTCGTCTTGGCTATTGCGATCGCCTACACTGCCACCATCACTGCTCAGTTCCCCGAATGGTTGAGCCCGGCTTACATGTTTCCCGTTATCCTTTTCCACGGCATCACCGGAATCCTGCTCAGCTACATCGTGTCGACCTGGGCCCGGTCTCAACTCTCTTCCTTCCTGTGGGCCCTGGCGTTCAACGGCATCTCTTTCTTGGGTCTCGGGCTGGCTTATACGCTACCCTTCTTCTTGAGCGACGCGCTAGTCGTCCAGCGCAACACCGACATTGTCTCATACGTCCTGGACCTCATCTTCCCGATTGGAAACGTATTCCGCGCCATGGCTGTCGGCTTCAACCTCTACCGGCTTGGGTGCCGTGAAGGCTCTCCCCTTCAAGCTCCTGCCAACTCTTGGTGGGGCTACGCTTTCCCGCTCACCTATCTGATCATCCAGATGTTGGCGATGACCGCGATCCTCATCTGGGTCGACGAGGACCTGTCATTCGCCTTTGTCACTTCCCGTTTCTCTCGCGGCGGCAAGGAGCCATCTGCTGTCACTTCCAGACCTCCTTCCACTACTGCCCTTGTCCAGGTCGAGGAGAAGTCCACTCTCGCCGTCAAAACAACGCCATCGCCAATTACCCCTCTTTTAGAGATTTCTCACCTTCACAAGTCCTTCAATTCTGTTCCTGCCGTCTCGGACGTTTCCCTCTCCCTCTACGAAAGCGAGATCCTGGCGCTCCTCGGTCCTAACGGAGCCGGCAAGACCACAATTGTCAACCTCATCCGCGGCCAGCTCCAGCCAGACTCGGGCGACATCTTCCTACGCGGAGCCAACGTCTCGTCTCGTGCAAACGCGGACCAAATCTCATCAGCTATTGGCGTCTGCCCGCAGTTCGATGCGCTCGATCTCATGACAGCCAAGCAGCATCTCGAATTTTACGCAGCCGTCAAAGGAATCCCCGAGACGGAACGCGCCGCCAACATCGAAACACTCATGGACCGTGTCGGTCTTACTCCCCACGCCAAGAAGCAGGCTGCGACTCTCTCTGGCGGTAACAAACGCAAGCTGTCACTTGCTATTGCTCTGATGGGCAATCCTTCGGTTTTGGTCTTGGACGAGCCCAGCAGTAGTATGGATGCCGCCGCGAAGAGGAAGATGTGGAAGATTCTGGAGGATGTCTCACCGGGCAGATCGCTGTTGCTCACTACGCACAGTATGGAAGAGGCCGATGCACTTGCTACTCGGGCTGCAATTCTGGGTGGTGGTAAACTGTTGGCGTTGGGTACTACGGGAAGCTTGCGGAAGGATTATAGTGACGCTGTTTGCGTGCAGCTGGTTTTAAAGAGTGCACCGCATTCTAGCGAGGAGGAGCTTGAGAAGGTTGAGACTTGGGTAAAGGAGAAGCTCTCTGGTGGCGATGGAGGTGTGGTGTTTGAAGGACGGAGTGTGGGTGGTCAGGTCAGGTTCATGGTCGGCGCTAACTGGGCTGAGAAGGAGAAGGAGAGACAGCAGGCTGGGAGATCGGAAGCTGAAGAGGATGATGGGAACTCAACGAGCACGGCCAAAAATAGTAATGGGGTGGGAAGATTGATTGACTTGCTGGAAGAGAATAAGGAGGAGCTGGGGTTGCAGGATTATAGCATTGGTTCGCCTACGCTTGAGAGGGTGTTTTTGAGCGTGGTCAAGGATAATTATGCCGAGGAGGAGGATAGGAAGATTGGCTGGTTTAGAAAGGTGTTTGGTATTGGAAGGGGTTGATAACCTTGGGAACCTGTGGCGGAGAGAAACTTACTGGATGAAGATCCATATACACAGAAGACTTATCTATTTACTTTGTTTATCTAATAATTAACATCAATCCGGGTTGATGAGGGGAACTAAACAACAACATTGCCCTCCCCAAGTCAACTCTTTAATTTTCATTTCTCACCATTTTTTGTCATTTCTTTCGCTCTGATGTACAGTACGTATGATCAAAGATGATTCATTCATCTGCAAGCACTTCCGGCGGATGCAACCTTGGTCATTTTGCCCAATGCGACGCTAAGCCCGACGGGGACAGCCTGGATGAACTCAAAATAATTACTCGGCCAAAACGATTCAAATTATTTGCCGAGGTTCGTAGACTCATAGAACTAAGGGAATGGGACGATGAATATGTAGTTTTCAATGAATTATCTAATATAGAATTTTGGTGGCAAAGAGCTGATAAAAGCCCAGCAGCTGGGTTAACTGCCACCCCTCAACAGCACGGACCACCTTAGGTATTACTCATGCGGCGAATTCGCAGCCAAATTTCCAACCCAGCAGCATTCATTTTTTGCTTCTCTCTTCACTCAAGGCTGCAGTTTAAAAGAGAAAGCTGGGTTGCACTTTCCTTTCTGAGCCTTTTTCTTTTTTTTTTTTTTTTTTCTTCTTCCTATTTTCTTTCAATAATTTTTTTTCTTTTTGCGTCGAGTCGATCGACTTGATTTCTTCTCTTTCTTTTTTTTTTCTTGACTCATTTCAATCTATTAAACCTGAAGTCGCTGTATTTCAAAAAGCGCAACTGAAAAAAAACCCCACTCACTCACTATATCAATAAACTTTCGGCTTTTCCCCGAATTTTATTTTCGAGATTCACTCACGATCGGCTTCCAGAAACGCACAAGAGCTTGTCAAGAACAACATCACCATGGCTGAAGCAGCACCTGCAGCTTCGTCTTCCAGAGGTGGAAGCTCTCAGCGAGGGGGAGGCAGAGGAACTAGGAGAGGATTTTGGAGACATCGGAATCGAGGTGGACGTGGTGGGGCTTCACCATCATCATCATCGACGACGACGGCAAACGCCACTACGACTGAGGGTAGTAGCCAGCCTGTGCAGAGAGAGCGGCAGCAGCAGCAGCAGCAGCAGCAACCTGTTATCGATGTTTCACAGCCACTTGCAGCACCAATTGCACCAAGCCATCCACCAGCAAGTGTACCAGACTCGTCTTCACAACCAGGTGGTCAGTCTGTAAGAGGAGGGCGGAGTGGGCGAGGGGGTAGAGGTGGTAATGGTGGAAGGCGGGGCAGAGGTAGTGCTAATCAGCGTTCCGTTGTCACTTCACATCGAGGAGGAAGGGCGCCGCCGGCTGGTGATCAAGCACCAAATGCTGGTTTGAGTGTTGTTGCCGCCGAATTTGTACCCGGACAACCAGCCGCAACACCGCCACGTCAGGCACCACAACCCAGAGCCCCCAAACCGAGACCTCCCAAATCCGCTCCAGCTCCTCCCAGAGTGACGGAGAAGTCGACAGCAGATGATCTTCCCACGAGGATCCATGAGGATATCGACAATGGTCAGTATGAGTGCGTCATCTGCACTAACGAGGTGGTGCGCACTTCAAAAGTTTGGAGCTGCAGCATCTGCTGGACCGTTCTACATCTTCAGTGTGTAAAGAAGTGGTACAAGAACCAAATGGAAAAGAAAAAGGACGACCCCCAACCTGACCAGGTGATGGATTGGCGGTGTCCAGGTTGCAACTCCAACTTGATGGAGAAACCCGAAACCTACCACTGCTGGTGCGGCAAGGACGTTGATATGAAGCCTATTTCTGGACTTGCTCCTCACACTTGCGGAAATACGTGTTCAAAGCCTCGAGCAACATGCCCGCACCCGTGCCCGCTCATGTGCCATTCGGGGCCTTGCCCTCCTTGCACACTTATGGGTCCTACACAGACATGCTTTTGCGGCAAGCACGAAGTGACTAGGCGATGCAGCGAGACCGACTATGCAAAGGGTGGCTGGAGCTGTCATGAGGAGTGCGGCGATCTTCTTCCCTGCGGAGAGCATACCTGCCCACAACCATGTCACTCTGGTTTATGTGGCGCTTGCAAGGTTCCAATGCCTGCTATCTGTTACTGCGGAAAAGAGAAGAAGGTGGTCACCTGCGAGCAACGGGATGACGTCCTCGAGTCTTTCAACTACGGCCAGCTTCAACCACCGACAGAAGAGGAGATTGAAGTTGAGGAGAATGAGTGGTTCGAGGGATCGTTCCGGTGCCAGCACGTCTGTGGCAGGCGCTTTGACTGCGGGAACCATACTTGCCAGCAGCCATGCCACCCACAGGACGAAGAGACAGCCCATTGCCCTCTATCTCCTGACGTTGTCACCCACTGCAATTGCGGCAAGACTTTGCTGAAGTCAATGTCTGTCGAGCCAAGAACTTCGTGCGAGGATCCCGTCCCACATTGCGACAAGCCTTGTGATAGGCCTTTGCCCTGTGGTCACTCCTGTCCAGAAAAGTGCCATGTTGGCGCTTGCCCTCCTTGTTTTCAGTACGTCGAGGTCACCTGCCGCTGCGGAAAGGTTGCAGCTAGGTCGGTCTGCCATCAAGGAACCGTTGAGCAGCCCCAATGCTTCAGGACCTGTAGGGCTCAGCTCAACTGCGGCCGTCACGAATGCGGGGCCCGTTGCTGCCCAGGGGAGAAGAAGGCAACCGAGAGACGGAAGCAGAAACGGACTGCAAACGAGAACTATGAGGTGGAGCACATTTGCTTGCAAGTCTGTGGTCGCCAGCTGAAGTGCGGCACCCACACTTGTCAACAGCTCTGCCATAGAGGGCCCTGCATGGCCTGCCCTGAAGCGATCTTTGACGAGATCGGCTGCTCTTGTGGGCGGACTGTTCTTCACCCCCCTCAGCCCTGTGGAACCAGGCCACCAGAGTGTCGATTCAACTGTCGGAGACCTCGGGCTTGCGGACATCCGATGGTGGATCATCAGTGCCATCCCGACGACGTGGAGTGCCCCAAGTGTCCTTTTCTAGTGGAGAGGTCCTGTATTTGTGGTAAAAAGGTGCTGAAGAACCAGCCGTGCTGGTTTGAGGAGGCTAGGTGCGGCTTGCCCTGCGGTAGGAAGCTGAAATGCGGACTCCACGAGTGCAAGAAACCATGTCACAAGCCCGGAGAGTGCGAGGATGTTGCTGTGCCAGGGAAGCATTGCGCCCAGGTTTGCGGCAGGACCATGGTATCGTGTGAGCACACTTGCGCCGATCAGTGCCATTCCCCTTATCGTAAGTTTGTCAGAACCACTTCTCACAAAGATTCGATGCTAACCAACAATAATAGCCTGCAAAGAGGATAAGCCATGCCAGTCCAAAACGTTCATCACTTGCCCTTGCCAGCGCCGCAAACAGGAGGTTCGCTGCCAGGCAACCCGGTTCAACCCATGGCCACACAAGGATACCGTCCTAAAGTGCG
This sequence comes from Cladorrhinum sp. PSN332, assembly GCA_033297175.1. Taxonomy (NCBI): domain Eukaryota; kingdom Fungi; phylum Ascomycota; class Sordariomycetes; order Sordariales; family Podosporaceae; genus Cladorrhinum; species Cladorrhinum sp. PSN332. Next base: position 13,993 of record MU858878.1, read on the forward strand.
ACGAGGAGTGTCTCCGCATCCAGCGGAATCAACTCCTCGCGGCCGCCTTGAAGATCGACCTCGAGTCTCACAAGGACGACCACATCCCGTACTCAGACAAAACCCTCAAGATGTTCCGCGAGAGTGTCACCTGGGCCCAGTCTCAAGAACGGGAGTTCCGCGTATTTGCCTCATCATCGGACGAGAAGCGTCTGCGCTTCAAGCCAATGCCACCGCACCAGCGAGCCTTCCTTCACTCTCTAGCGGAGGACTACGGCCTCGACTCGGAGTCTCAAGATCCCGAAGGCCACAGGCACGTCTGCATCTTCAAGACTCCCCGGTTTGTGGCTGCGCCTCAGAAGACTCTCGCCGAGTCCTACCGCTCGCTTCAGGCGAACAGGCCTGCTCCTGTTGTTGTACCTGAGAAACCGAAACCGGTCGTTCAGGCATTCAATGCCCTCCTCCTCACAAACCCACGTTTCGGCCTGACGGCGGAGGAGGTCGAAAAGGAGCTCTCCAAAGACCTCGCAGCTGCTTCTCGCTCCGGCCCAGCCCTGACTTTTCAAACCAGCTTTCTCCCCACGGAAGAAATCATCATCAAAGCGGTTCCAAATTTCACTGCCGCGTCGATCATCACTTCGACACCTCAAACCGTCGAGTCCGCCTTGACTTCACTCAAAGCATCCATCTTTAAGACCATTTCCAGAAACGGCGGCAGCGTCGCGCGAAACGTGATACTCTGCCACGCAGACGATTCTCTCAACGTTCTTCGTAGAGAGGGAGCGGATTCCTCTACGGCCAACACGGGAGGGTGGAACGCCGTAGCCAGCCGCGGAGCCAAGCGTGTCGCTGCTGCAGTCGGGCCTAAGGTGCCGGCCGCGGGATCCAGAACCACGCTCGGGTTGGGCAGCGGAAGGGCTGGAGGGGGGGCGTTTGTGGCGTTGAGGAAGTTGGAGTTGAAAAAGAAGAGGGAAGCGGAGCAGAAGGCTGTGGTTGATGATTGGGAGAAGGAGGTTGAGAAGGAGGAGGAGGACAAGTCTGAGGGAAGCGGAAGTGGGAGCGAGAAGGGAGGTGCTCAGCCAAGTGGAAGTGGAAGTGGGACCGAGAAGGAACCTGAGGCAGAGGAACCTTTCTCGGAAAGCAGCTGAAAAAGTCCAGCAAGGACAAGCAACTGCATCTGTATCTGTTACCGCCCGAGATGCTTACAGGAGGGAAGAGATTGAATGAGCACCACAAAACATATGAAGTCATGATGGTTTTACGTAGCGTAGCCTTCCTTGATGCTCTTGTAGGATTCATTACATGAAATAATGATTTTGATGACAAAGGAAGAAGGGCTATTATTATAAATGTAACATGTTTGCTTTTTTGAAAGCTACCTAGGTACCTTGTGAGGTGTTTTTTTTTTTTTGGTTTGTAAATAAATGATGATAGCGCAATAACGGGTGGTAATGAAAAAGAAGTCAAGATTCCATATCATGGGCAAGTCTGTTCCCATATCTTTGCGAGTGAAAGGATTGCATTCTCTTCGCTGTTCGCTAAAGATAAAATAAAATAAAATAAAAAAAATAAAATAGGAGGTTTGATGGTCATATTACAGTCTACCAAACTAAAGGCAAAAGAAAAAAAGAGAAAAAAAAGAGAGAAACCTTGATGCTCCATCCCATACTCGTACTTTTGGTATTGAAAGCACAAAAACAAACCAACAAACATCCCATGCTGTCCATTACCCACCCCCTTCCAAGTGCCTGACCCTCTATTGAGGGCGTGTTGTGTAATAACCCATCCCGTCCCAAATTGATCATCCATAAACGCCATGCGAAATCCATTCCATTCCATTCCAAAAAAAAAAGAAAGAAAAAAAAAGGATAAAATCCATCATCATCCCATCCGTCGTTGTTGGTGATATCAAAAAGACCATCCCATGAGTTCCGCCCAGTCCAATCCGTCCCGTCCCAATGTGACCGCCCGTCGAATACTGTAGTGCGGAAGTCGAGTCCTGAAAAAAGGAAGAAAAAAAATACTCAATCCCCTTTAAGAAGAGCTCTTGGGGAAGGTATACCTTGCCCTCCCACTCTTGGCCCCTCCTCCCACGTCGCTACCATCCTTCCCACCATCTTGCAAAGCCCTCTGAGCCTGCAAGGCAGAAATCTTTTCCCTCAGCTTTAACAGACTCCTGTTATCCTGGTCCTTCAACTTGGCGCGAATCTCGTATAAAGCCATCAGCGAGCCGGCGCGGTCGACATCGTCTTCGTGGCTGCTCATCTGACGATGAAGACATTTCAGCGTACTGCTCGGCAGTGAAGAAGGAGGCAAGTTAGTACTAACCTCTGTCCCCGTCGTTGACCGCGGCGTTCCAGGAATGGAGCCATAGGTCGAGTTGGTTCTAGTGTTGGGAGGAGTCAAGACGCGTCGGCCGTACTTGTCGAACTTGGCCGGCGATGTGGTGCCCGAGATGAAAGAGGACGTGCCGGACCCGATCGAACCTGCTGAGCCTGTGCGGGTGTGGTTTCGTTGGCCTGGGCGAATGGGAGGGCGGTGGAGGCTATCGGACGGTTGAGCGGGTTCGGAGGGTGTAGCGGGCGTGGTGGGTGTGGGTATGTTGAGGGTTTTGTTGGCGGTTACAAGGCCTACTGCGGCTTGGGAGTCTTGCTGTAGTTGAGTTGTTTAGCTTCAAAGCAAGGGGTAATGATGGTTCTCATCTGTCGCGCGAAGTGTTTTTGACTTACAGCTGCATTAAGGTCGCTGAGGTCAGCTAGCATCTGGGCAAGCTGGATGCTCTCCATTTTAACGTAGATGTAATTCGATGTTGTTGCAATGGGGCAACCATGTAAAGTTACTCCGGCGGTTGGCTAAATTGCGCGACTGTTGAGAACTGCAAGAAGTTGCTTGTTGGTTTTGCGAAATATCGAACGTTGTCTTCTGGTGCGTAAAACGGGGCGGGCAAGAGGCGTGACGTCTTAATGTGGGAATTCGTGTCCTCTTGTTGAGAAAAGGCTGTTGGATGTGCGGTTTCACAAACCGAGATTTCCCGGGTGAGGCGAGAAGAATTTGAGAACAGCCACAGCAATTTATGCTCTCGCCAGCTGATTGTGTTGCCAGCCCAATCGGAAGGTTGGGATCTTTTGGGACGGAGGTGTGTGTGTCCGGGTGGTGGGATGGATGCGTGCAGGTGTCGCAAACGGGCTTCTCTGCAAGAAAGGGCTGAAGGATCCAGGCGGGGCCAACCTGGTGCTAAGCTTTGGGCCTTTGTCCACCAAACTTTAGTCCATAAGGTCCGCGGGGACGAACAGGGGTCACCGAGGACCTGTGCGTACCCCGCATTTCATGTTCTGCAAGGAAACCCTGTATGTGTCTTGTGTCTTGTGTCTTTGCTTTTTCAAGAGAACACACGAAGGAGATGCGGAAGAAGCAAGCCACCCCGCGCAATCTTGAAGGGGCCGTGAATGGCCACGCCAGTTGTTTCTTTGATGGCGGGTCGGCAACCCCCTCTCCCAATGTTCTATTTGAAAATGGAATTATTAATTAAATTACAGTGTGGGGGACTGTGTGTTCGGAGATTTCCGGGCTTCTCGACTTCTTTGGGTGATCAGATGGTCGTCGATATTCGGACGGACCTGGGGGGGGTTTTTTTTTTGTGATCCATCATGGGAGTGAAGTTGCTGCATCATCATTCATGGACGCACATGTGCTGCCCTACCGAGAATGGACATCGGATCCTTGGGATGGGACCGATCTCGGTCTTGACAGGTTGGAGGTTGGCTCTGATGCTCCACATCTCCACATAGAGATTCAATTGAAGCATGCTACGGTTTAACCAAACAACAGTATTGCAAAGACAGGGTATCTCGGCATCTTCTCAGCCGGCATATCGCAATACGTAGACTCATCCTCCATCGAGTTCCCATAAGTCAGTCAGCAAAGGGTAGCATTCGCAAATCCGACGATCTGACTGCCAGAACAGTATTCTTGCGCCGTCGGGGATTGGTCGTAACTGCGCACACAGGCTGAAGAAGGGACGGGAAACCAGACTTTCTACCCTCTCACACCAGCACTGCACTCTTGTGTTACTCGATAATTATTATTTTTTTTATAAAGGAGGAGCAACCCAGCGCGGGGCAAAAATCAGTTCAACATGTTGGTCTTCAAGAGAGGGTTGACCACCATGGCGTCGCTCAAAAAGGCAGGAAAGGTTGTCTGCATTGGCCGCAACTACGCGTGTGTATAACCGAACACTTCATTCTCCTTTTTTTTTTCTTTACTTTTCATTTTCGTCTGATGTTTCTCAAATTACATCATTAGTGCATTCTGACTCGCCACGGGTGAAAACGCAGGGACCATATTGCTGAGCTCAACAGTGCGAAGCCAAAGCAGCCGTTCTTCTTCCTCAAGCCTACCTCGTCCATTCTGACTCCTGGTCAGGGCCCTGTGATCCGGCCCAGAGGGATTGATCTTCATTATGAGGTCGAACTCGCCATCATCTTGGGCAAGAGGGTGAAGGACTTGGATACGAAGGATCTTAAGGGGGCCTTGGATGCCATTGACAGTGAGTGTTGTGAAGATATAGTACGTGAAATGAGAAACCACTAAATAGCAATCCTCTAGGCTACGCGCTCAGCATCGACATGACTGCTCGCAACGTGCAGAACGAGGCCAAGAAGAAGGGCCTTCCCTGGTCCATCGCCAAGGGCTTCGACACCTTCCTCCCCATGAGCGACATCATCTCCAAATCCGCCATCCCGGACCCGCACAAGATTGAGCTGTACCTCACCGTCAATGACAAGGTCCAGCAGCAAGATTCTACCGAGCTGATGCTCTTTCGCATCCCGCAGATTCTGGGTGACATCTCCAAAGTCATGACCCTGGAGGCCGGCGACATTGTCCTGACCGGCACCCCCAAGGGTGTTGGTTCCGTCGTGCCCGGTGATGTGATGCGCGCCGGCATTCGCGTCAATGGCAAGGAGCTGGAGGAGGCCAAGATTGAGGTCAACGTTGAGGAGTCGACCGGTGCCTACCAGTACGGCGAGACGTAGAGATATTTTACCTGGCTATCTGCCACATAATTGTCATCTTTGCATATCTACATCAGAATCCACATGATATAACTTTTCACAATTACATACTGGGGATAATAAACCCTTCACATTCCAAAAACCGAACTCTTGAATCTACTCCAGATTCGGGTCCTTCAAACTCCCGTCCTTGGGCTTCCAATCCGCAACCTCACCGCACTTCTTACAGGTCCTCGCCCCTTCGTCACTCTTGAAGGCCTCCACCGCGGTCTTGATCTGCGTTCCCAAGTCCGTGCAGTGGAAGGAAGCCTCGTGGACAATCTCCTTGCACCCCGCGCAGTACCACCTCATCTTGTCGATGGACCCCTCGGGGCGCTTTTGTTCGAGGACGATGCCGACGGTGTTGGCGAAGCGAACAGGATTGTGCGGCGTGTTGGGCGGGAGGAGAAACATCTCGCCCTCGCGGATGACCATGTCGCGGAAGCCTGCCGTGGGGTCGACGACCTTGAGGAGCATGGCGCCCTTGTACTGGTAGAACCATTCGGGCGTCTGGTTGATGTGGTAGTCTGTGCGCGCGTTGGGACCGCCGACGATCATGACGGTGAAGTCTTCGTTGTAGACGCAGTAGTTGTTGATTGGGGGTTTGAGGAGGTGGGAGTTTTCCTCGAGCCTGGGGGCATTTGTGAGTTGGTTTGGGTGTGAGTAAGGGGTGTGGTAGGGTGGTTTACCATTTTGGCAGGTTGACTGGTGATGCGAGCATTTTGACTGTCGTGTGATGAGGAGATTAGCTAATGGAGATCTGAGTGATGATGTTCAATTAATAGTAAAACCTGTGAGTGAAATGAGTCTTGTGAGTGAAATACTTGTTGGCTCTATAATTACCTGTTTGCTTGAGATGAAACAGCTCACGGAAAGTTCCCGTTGAAGCGTGCGAGAGCGGATATCGTCGGATCACTCACTCACTCACTACCAAGAAAAGCATCAAGTTTGGGAAACACTTTGTGTTCTCGCCTTTTGTATATTATATTTTGATCATGTAGAATTGTAAACCAAATTTACCGGCAGCTTGTGTTATCATATGATCAAAGTTTTTTTTTTTTTCAACGATCCTTGATTGTTGTAATCCAAATATTTCAATCTCGTTGATGACTTTATTATTTTTAATAACCCCACCATCAAGACTCTCTTAGGTTGCTTGCCTTGGCTGATCCCCGCGTCACCCACTGTCCGAAACATTCCCGAGCTGTTGATCTGCACTGGACTGTGCAGTACTGCACCGAACGCCTCCCCCAGATTCTGGCTCCACTTTATTTCCGTCACCCCATGCAGAATGAACAGATCGCATGCAGGTTCCGGCGTTCTGCTCAGGTCCCCAGGTAACTTGATAGCGTCGTTTCGAACCTTATCATGGCGACATCAACAACACCTTGATATTACAACCTCACTCCCTTTCTCTCATTTTCAATTCCTTTATTCCCTTCAGCCGGTCCGCCCCTTCACTCACTACTCAAAATGGACCACTCCCACCACGACCACGCCGCCCACATGATGGACCATTCCGGCGGCGGCCACGGCGGCATGGACCACGGCGACCACGGCGGCTCCCGACAATGCAGTATGAACATGCTCTTCACATTCTCAACCGAAAACCTCTGCATCGTCTTCCGCCAATGGCGCATAACCTCGACTCTTTCCCTCCTAATCTCCCTCGCGGCTATCGTCGCGCTGGGAGCAGGATACGAAGCCCTTCGCGAAGGAATAAGACGGTACGAAGCAGCCGTCGCGAAGAGGGTAGAGACTTCTCCTCGTAAGTTTGTGTTTTATGCTTATTCCCTTGTGTTCAACTAGTGCGGGTTATAAATAAAAAATCAAATAAAAAAAGAACAAGTTACTGAGACTACGGGCTTGCTGGCCGTTGGCGGTGGTGGTGAAGGCCAGAATAGGGACGACATTGAGCGCAAAGCTCATTATTTCAAGGCGATTCTTTATGCTGTGCAGAACTTTTATGCGTTTATGATCATGTGAGTTTTTTTTGGTTTTTTTTTTTTTTTTGGTATTTTTCTAGTTTTTTTTTACTAGCAAAAAGAAAGCGGATGGATTTCACAGTACTGATTATTTGTGTAAAAAAAGGTTGGTTTTCATGACGTATAATGGATGGGTCATGATTGCCGTGAGTGTGGGTGCTGGCGTTGGGTACTTGCTCTTCGGTGGGAAGACGACCGTGACGAAGGAGACTGCTTGTCATTAAAAAATTTGGGAATTGTTTGTGATGAAGGGAAGAAGAGGAAGGCAGTAAAGGGGGCCGTGAATAGTGAGAAGGAAGAGGGGAGTGCGAAATCTGGAGCGGTTGGCTCGTTGAACCGAGTCTATTGATAGAGCTTCACAACAAGCCACATTTATATTTGTACGATTTGGCATTCTGAAGCGTAAGCAGCGATTTATAGATATATCATTGCCCGGGACGCGCGCGTCTTAGCAAATGCTCTGATATATCAGGGCCCCTGTCGCTTCCACTGTTCTCTAAACTTTCTATTCCAAAATTCTATCTCTATAAAAATCACATCTTACTCCCCTCCCCCGCCCCACCACCGTCCTTCTTCTTATCTACCTCAGCAGCAGCAGCAGCAGCAGCAGCCTTCTTCGAATCCTCCCCCGTCAACGCGCTCCCCCTCCTCTTCTTCTCTCCCAACCTGCCCAACTTATCCAATCCCTCAATCATCTTTTCGTCCCCGAAGTGCGAATTAGACTCAAATTCGGGCTTCTCCCCGTACGCAATCGTAGCAGCATCGACCAAAATCCTGGCAGTCATACCCCATACTTTATACCTCCCGGTCTCGACAGCCTCGTCGGAAACTTCAGAGAGCGCAGCTAGACCGCCATCCCTCACTTTAGGCTTCGCGACCGTCTGATCGGTAACAGGAACATGAAAGAAATGCATCCGCCACGGTTCCTCGTGCCAGTCCGTCCAGCTTCCATCGTACCAATTCCCTTCCGGTAAGGGTGGAGGAGTTTCGTCGTGCTCGGTCAAAAAGTTGTGAAAGGGAGCGGAAAACACGGCGGCGACTTCTTTGGGATCTAAGCGGGGGATGAGGGATTGTTCCGCCGTGGGAAGGGAATTGTTGTTATATGGTGAAATGGCCGGAAAAGGAACAGGAGGTTCGGCAGTGTGCAAAAGCGCGACGCAGGGGCGGACTACGAGCTCCGTGCGGGCCAGGTTCATGGGCAGGTAGCAGAGGTGTTCGATGCGGAACGGGGCAGGGATTTTGGAGTCGTCCATCGGGAGGCCTATTTCTTCCCAGGCTTCGCGGCGGGCGATTTGGTCTGATGAACGGTGAAAGTTAAAAAGGGAGAGAGAGAGAGAGAGAGAGAGAGAGAAAAGAAAAGCTGGATGGGGAAAAAACATACAAGGAGTTTCCTCCTTTGAATCGGCTTTCCCGCCTGGGAGCGCGGCATGTCCAGAGAAACTGCGCAAACTGGCGGCTCGCATCGTGATCACCACTCTCAAGTCACCCCTTTTATCCGCGTAGAGGAGTAAGAGGACTGCAGCCCTTCGGCTCACGGGAAGTCGATCCCACAGCGGAAAGGGAGGTGGTTTGTACGCTCGTAGGCGGGCGACGGCGGCCTTGGTTCTTTGCATGAGCTTAAGGGGAACTTAACAACAACAAAGATATGTGTGGATGACATTTTGTGTGTGCAAATAGCAAAGATTTACTAACCGCCGAAACCGAATTGAGAGGTGCCATTGTTGAGTGGTCCCAGTAGTATGAGCCGTTGTCAGTATCCTGCTGCTGCCTGTCGGTTGATGGTGATGAGACTGCTGGTGCTTGGTCGTCCTCGCCAGCTGCCTCGGACCCGTTCATCTTTTCCCCCCCTAGTGAATGTCTAAGGGTGAGATGCCGTTTACGGCGAGTGCGGTGTAGGTAAGGTTATAAGGTGCGGCGGCGGTATGTACCTATGTGCAGAGTCTAAGTAGTGCAAGTAAGGTACCGAGTTACTCTTGACAACACTGACATGCGGGCATATGCGGGCATGTGGGAATCCACCGGAATGGGGGTGGGGGGGGTTCAAAGCCGTCTGGAGCCGATGGAGTGAGGGGCAGGACCGAGGCCGAGATGCGGAGAGCGTGGGGAGTAGAGGGAGTGGAGTTTGGGGTAATTGTGACGTCAGGAGGGGATCTATTCCTGTGTCTTCTTGCAACCTCTTGACAGCTTGTACCAAGAACAAAAACAACAGTGACAGTATACTAGATAGATAACTATGAATACGGTCTTGGCCAAAGAACATATTTCTTTGTGCTCTTAGACAGCCAATCACCCCCTTCCCCCCACCCTTACTCGAACGTGGTATGCAAATCCTATACCCAACCTCGCATGTTCCAGAAAGTGAAAATAGACCTAAAAATCCATATAAAAACTGAAACTTAAACGCCTGACCCGTTCAGAGTCCCTTACAAAACAGGCCTCACCCCGTCCAGCTGACCAGGCGCAGGAAACATCACATTGCCTCTGGCATCCACCAATGCTCCTCCTGTTCCTCCTCTGCCACCATTACCCCTCCCCTCACTCTTCGAAAACTTCATCACCTGTCCCAGCCTCGCATTCCCATACCTAGCGCCAGCATTCTCCTGCACCCTCGCCTGCTGCCCCGGTCTATTTGGCAACGCTCTACTCGGCGGCGGCTGTGGTGGAGGACTCAACACAGTGTGCCCACCAACACCGCCCAGTCCCTGCCCATACTGCTGCGGTCTAGCCGGGCTCTTCCCTCTATTCTCCATTTGCCCAGCCGCCGGCACGACAAACGGCCTCACCAGTCCCTGTCCCAATCCCTTCCCAATCCCAGCCCTCGCTCCAAACCTACCCCCAGTCCACATTTCCGGTCCAGTACTATCCGTAATCTCTCTTCCAAACACCATACCTCCCGTCCCTGTTACCGTGGATCCAGTCGGAGTCACCGTGCCTCCCAAAGATTCTGAACTTCCACTGCTGCCCGGTCCTCCTGGAATAGACATGTAGTTGTAGGCACCCCTCCTCTGTTCGGTCTCCGGCTCCGGTTTCCTCACACCAACCACTTCCACTCCCTTCTCTGATATGCCCAATACCGTGCCGCCATCCCCAAACACTCGAATTTTGGACTTGAGCTTCGCCCGTCTGCGTTCCTCGCTTGTTTTGAACCCTGCAGAAGTGATTGCTTTGGTCTTTTGTGCCAAAGCAGCGAGAGAGAGTCCTCCCAACGACGAGGACGACGATGATTCCGACAGGATCGGGGGTGGATTCATAGGCGGGAGCGAGGCGTGCACCTGCTGAGCTTGGTAGGGGTTGAGCAGAGGCATGTCGTTGAATGACGGTGATATCGGTGTAGAGGCTGGCGTTGGCGGTATATTCGTGGGTGCAATAGGCGTGGAAACAGAGACGCGCTTGTTGAATACGACTTTAGAGAGGATGGAAGAGTGACGATTTAGTGATCGTGGAGATGATGACGAAGAATCCCGATTGTCCCCAGCGAGGAGGAGTTCGGATGAGATGCCGCTTGTTGATTCGTTTACGGTCGAGGCAGTGGTAGTTTTGAGCAATTCAGAAGTCGGCCGCGGTCTTCGTAGGGCTGAGAATGGCGATCTGGGTGGTGGCGGTTGTTCTGAAAGTCGAGATGATGCTGATGGCGAGGGAGTGCGTCCGCCGTTTTGGCCTCTTCCACCAAAGGTGTGGACGCTGATACGGCGGCTGGATCGATCTTGCTTACTGTCTGAAAGGTCAAGATGGTGAGATGAGTCGTCGCTTCCCCGAGAGGGGCGTTGCTGCTCTCGCACACTGCTTGATACGGATCGGGGAGGAGGAGGCGACAGGAAGTTGCCGCTTCTGTGCCAGACATCATTGTCCGAATCGCTGTCTTCGTGGTGGCTTCCGAGAGTATATGCACCGTAAGAAAAGCGTGCCAATTTTGCGAGCTGCCCTGCTGTTTTTTGATCTCTAGCAAGCTCTTCTGCCGCTTTGTGATACATGTCCACGCTTGAGGTGTCACTGTCCTCTGCACTGTGACGCTCATGCTGGAGGCGTGGGTGGCGTGGCTTGCTTGGTGACCTAAACGTCTCATATCGCGCAGATCTTGGTGTTTTCTTTCCAACTGGTATGGCAGTCCTGTTTGCCTTTTTTGTATCAATAACTTGAACCAATCCCGCAGCAGCTGGCCGAAGGGCCGTGGCAATGAGGTCTGGTTCCGTCGTGGGTGGTGCCTCCCGTGTTGGCGTGTTTCCACGCCGTCGCCCCGTCTCAACCGTCTCAGAATGTTCCTTCCGTTGTTTAACTTTTAACTATCAATACCATACCATCATGCACCGGGTGAGAAAAGATATCATTCAAAAACATACTTGAGTCCGGACTCGATCTCATCGGCTCCTTACTGTCGGAGAACGATCTGTTTGAAACGATGATCGGCCTGTAGCGGACTGTGGCTTCATCCGCAATGGATTGATCGTTCTGGATATCCAAATCGTCTGCGCTGCTCTTAAAAGCCGTAGCCATCTCCTTGCTAAGATCTGACGCTGAAGAGCCTCTCTTACTAGGTATTGGCTGTGGCGGGAGGTCTCTCGTAGTATGTGTTTCTACCTGATCTCCAGGTGGAGGCGATCGAGGTGCCTCATGCGCGACCATTCTGGCGATGCAATTTGTGTGCTCTGCTGTTCTGGAAGATCATTGTCACGTCTCCCGGGAGTCTGGGTCTCCGGGCAAATTATTCCTAACACAGACGGCATGCCCGAGCGGCTTTGGGGCATGACACGGGATTAATACAAAGGAGAAGATTCCATGGGTTCTAGAGCGAGGGGGTTCTTTCTTTGAGCTTGGAGAGGCTGTGTAGACGTTTCTACCCGTGACCCATAGTCCGACTGACTGGTTCTTTGTTCGACCAACGCCAGCTATCTTGTGATTGTTTGATGGGAATAAGATTAAACCCGAATCGAACAGATTCGGTGACCGGTCCCGACGAGCGTTTACTTTTCAACTAATGGTATATTCCTCTATACTGAGACATCGTCTCTTCCAACATGGAGGAGACTCAAAAACCCTTGATTATTTATATAACTGCCCTGATATCAGTATATGCTTTTTATCCAGTATGAGACCTTGCTCCCGAATTTAAGCCAATCGCTGGCCCACAGAACACCATACCCAATGCGTCTTTGTGCAATAAATGCATGTCTTTATGACGAAAGCACGTCGATGGCGATGTCGCCGCTTACATTATCAGTCCTCGTCTTCGTATTTGTTGCCTTGTTGGAAATCGCCCAATAATATGTCGTCGATACCGAGTCCTGTATTAGTGCTCCTGATCCACTCTGTCTCGACTCGAAAAAAAATCCAGACCCATCTCCTGAAAACTTCGAGGGACTGAATCAAGAAGATGGTGCTCTCGTAGTTGCTGATGCTGTCAAGGCTTGAACTCAGTTTGATCATCCACGTGCAACGCAGCATCAAGTCCAGTGCGATGACGACATAATACACAACAGGTTTGTGTACCAACAGTCTCCTCCTCAGGCCGAAGGGGTGTTCGGGGGAGTTCCTCTCCCGCTCCCCAGAAAAGAGGGTCAAGTCCCAATCCTTTGCCACGTCCCAGTAGAAACTGTAAAGCGAGTTAAGCAAGCACGCAAAAACCCACGCACGGGACAGTCCCGGAGCTGCTTCTTTTTGATTCCTCAACATGGCCGTCAGAGTGATGACAGGAAATGCCGTCGAGTACTTTGCGGCGTTGGCCAGATGCTGGCCGCCCCACCCCGTGGCTTCCTTCCTCGGAGCGTTCCGTACGCGCACATACTCGATCAAGCACTGCCGTAGCCGAATGGCGCTGGGAATCGCCATCATGAGTGGGACCAAGACATCCCCCCCGCAACCTCTGTCTGGCCGTGCCGTGGCAGATCCATTGCGGGTGAGGAACATGCAAAGGCAGACAAAGAGATCCCCCAGAATCTTGGCATAGCTCGTGAGAACATCAGCGAGCAGGATGTCGCCAAACTTTCCATCCTTGGGCTCTGCTAGGCCGCCGATACTAACGCGACGGAGTGTGGCTAGGAGTCGGTTCCGCCCGGTGTGGGAAACGGAGAATCGGCGCAAAGGAATCGCAAAGAGACCAGCCAGCACCAGAAGATTGGTCATAGGAATCCAATCATAATCAATAACTCTTTGCGGGTCGCGGCCAGCAAGAGTCCAGAATAGGAGTATCGAGACACCGGAGGTCCCGGAGAGGAAGGTTGCGAGGCGGTAAGTCGAGTGGTGATGTGTCAACTGATTCGAGCTCGTTCGGCCGGGGTAGCGAATAAGGGAGGGGACATCGATGCGCCGGATATGGAGAAAGTGAAGGTTAAGGCCCCATCCCCATACAGCTGCATTGTGTTAGATTCAGAGAAGACAGAGAGAGAAGCAGAATACATACCCAGGATAACGATAAACGCAACCCGGTAAGGCAAGGGAAATGTCAGGCTGAACGAGTCGAGCTCTGATGCAACTGGCGGGTCACCGTCCATTTTGGCGTTCTAAAGTCATCGAGAAATGAGCGAGTGACAAGAATGAAAGACGAAAGCGAGCGTTGCTTGAAGCCACCGTGATGCTGAAGCTGCATAAAAAAAATAAAAAAAGATCCAAAGTGTTTCTAAAGTTTCTGGACTGTTTGTCGCGTGCCAATTAAAACTCCCCTGTAATTTCAGCGGTCGACGTCAGCTTTCAACAGGGGCTTGCAGGGGCTGTTGCGTAACGACAACTCCCGAGTTCGGCTGCCAAGACTGTGCTAAACCGACTTACACTGTGATCTCATCGCAGCTTTTCCCCCAACAACAAACACAAATATCGCCCACAGCTTTTACACTTACCGATGGTTTGCCCCTCCGACTCTTTCATCACAGCCAATATATCCAGCCAGGGCAATGGCGTCTTCATTGAGCTGCTCGCTTTTCTACCATGGCAGTCATAGACACAATATACTCGGCATAGCGGTCCCTAAGCTGGCACGTTGACTGATGGTGATCTTGAATAAAGCATACAATGTACTCTCATCGACCAGTCACATACATGTTTATCCGCCCTTCTTGCGGTAGGGCATACCATGTGGCCACAGGTTCGGTTATTCCAACCATTAGGTGAACTGTCCCAAGTTGAAGATGGAACGGGAGAGTTTAAGAACGCCGCCATGAACTGGACGCTCTCAATTGACATGTAAAGTTCATGGAACCATGCCATTGTTACGTTCACAGACAATGTGGAAGCTCTCAACATTGGTGGAGGAGCGTACGATCGGAAGACCCAAGATGACGCCAAGCAGGGTCTGGCTGTGTTTGATATGTTGACGTTGGAGTGGAAAGAGCCGTATGATACCAACGCTGGGCCGTATGAGCGAATAGATGCGCCCAAGGAGTGGTACGCAAAAGGGTGAGCGCCTCGCTTTTCTAAAAAATGGCCTCTTATTCATAACCACTCTCGTCTGTCCAATGCTCCTCATCCGATGTCTAGAAAATGTTTAGGACTTCAGAAACATCAAACAGAAAGGTGGCGAGCAGAGGTGGCTTCTATAGAGAGAGATCGGGTAGAGCTGCCGGCCTTGATCAAAAATCGTGTTTGATATTATGATTGTCCGAGCCGGGAACCAAAGCACTGCTTTGTCTTTGTCCACTGGCTTCATTAATTGGCGCGCCACAAAAAGGAATCGAGATGACACGCACCCTAAGACTTGTGGAACTGTATCAAAGTGATTTGTACAACAACTGTCAACCTATCACTTGTGTCTCCTTAGATGTCTTGAATCACCCAACCAGATCGCCACCTTGATCTTCAACCGCAATGCATGAAATTCGGCAACGCTACCCCTCTTCCTCTTCCTCTTCCGTCTCCCGTCTCCCTTGCCTCCAAAACTGGCAATATGACATTCCAGTTATATGTAAGCTTTCTCCGAACCGTGAGACACGGCTTGACCTGTCACTGCTTGCCCATTGGGATCTGTTTTCTAGAACCATCCTTTTTTATTTACACGCCACCCATCCAATATCACATTCCAGTTATCGTTACAGTGCAGTCACAGTTTCAAACCGCAACTCCTTGGAAATCATCGTCCGGGACAACTGCTTTTCTAGACGAAATAGTGGCTCGATAAATCCAAAAGGAACAGAGTCCGAAAACATGCAATCACCAGGAATTCCCAGTGGTTATTCACCTGGGCACTCTAAGTCTATCGATCAGAGAGCGGACGGGATCTCGAGTTCTTTTTGGAGATATGGTCGTTATGAAATTCAATTATGTAAGGGGCGACTTCGTCTGCCATCCACCTCACTGGCCGAACCATTACCACTCCTCGGTCCCGAAATCATCAACAAACAGAACTTCCTATATCGCAACTCTAATATACCCATTCTCATACCCCTCACCCCCCCCCCCTTTCCCCCCGCTTTCCGATACTTGCCAATCATCTTATCACTCAGAATCTTAGAACCATCATAAAACCACACGATATACCTTCCCAACCCATAACAAACCCGATTTGACCAAATCCCCACGACAACAACCCGGCCCCTTTACTACCGGAGTTTCTATTCATAGACACACTTACACAACCATCCATCCATCCGTCCGTCCGTTCTTCAATAGATCCAACTCGCTTCAGCAAAAGAAGACCCAAAAGAAAGAAGAAGAAGAAGAAAAAAAAAACTTGCGCACACTAAAAAAATACTTCCCGGACCCAGAAACTGCGTAAGCGAATATGTAAGGGACGCACAACATCCAAGCACATTGGTATATAATTACCATCCCTTAACCATTTTGGGAAGAATGCCCAGCCAATTAATACCGGCACACACGCGCACACGCGCACACGTCCTCTCACAACGTCACACCTCTACTCGAGACATATTCTCATATTATCCCAATCCGAACCCCAAAACCCCGCCTCAGCTCAGCTTGTTTCTCCTCCCACTCCATGCCGTCTGTGATGTGTTAGGTTTGGTGTCACATCCCTTTATCCGACTGTCTGAATTGAATCATGGGTTGAAAAAGCAGCAAAAACTGTTTACACCCCCCCTCCCCCCAGGTAAGAATTCGGTCGACCAAGACACATGGGGGACAGAGTGGATGGGGGTATCAAGATATATTTGTTTGTTTGTGTGACTATTATGTATACCAAAAAGCACATCCATTCAACATCTCTGCCTTTTCCTTCTCCCTCACACTCGCCTCTTCTATCAATCCCCAAAAATTATAACAAAGTTCGTCTGTCCATCTCAGACACAATTGTCTAAAAGCTTCAATAGTTCTTCTTACTTCTTATCCGCAGTGCATTTAGTCATAAAATCCCCAATCGCCTCAAAGTATCCCTCTTCAAGAACACTCGAGTTGTGATCTCCTCCTGGAAGCGGCTTCCAGATTTTGAGGGGGGCTTTGGAAAGATCGTAGAGTCGCTTCATATGGATCGGTCTAGAACAGAAAACAAGTCAGTGAACGTGTCCATTGAACAACGCTCTCTCCCTCCCAACTTACGGCACAATCTCATCCTGCAGACCGCTCAAGAAAAGCGTGGGTATCTTGATGCTGGGAATGACGCTATCGCTTGCCCAGACCTGATGGCACAAATAAGCCAAGTATTTGGCAGGCGGCATGATGCTCGGGATGAGCTTCCGCATGCTAAGAAATGTGTTCTCCAAAATCACCCCTGCAATGTCTCCCTTTCCTTGGTTCTTGGCGACCAACTTGATAGTCACAGCACCTCCCAGACTCTGGCCATAGACAATGTACTTGTGGTTTCGGGTCTCGGCACGGTCGCGAAGATAATCCAGGGCTGTTTGGGCGTCCATGTTGAGGCCGCTCTCGTCTGGAGCTCCCGTCGAGATGCCATAGCCCCGGTACTCAAGCATGAAGACGTTGCACCCCGTCGCGGCGATCAACATGCGGGCAATTGGTAGACGGTGGCCAATATTTCCAGCGTTTCCGTGGAACATGAGGACCGTCACGTTGGAATGGGTCCCTCCCCTGGGACCCCGGATATAAAAGGCCGAGAGCTTCTCGCCATCGTTGGTCGGGATGATGAGCTCCTCGTAGTCCTTGAAGTGATACTGACTCGGGCGTGGGACGTCGGTGCGGGCGTTGGCCGGGATGTGGGCGGGATAAATGAGTGTTCTTTGTGGGGTAAAAAGTCAGTAAAAAGGAGGCCTCGGGATGGAAAGAAGGGTAGGTAGTACTTTTGCTTGAAATAAAGCAGGCCTGTTAAAAGAGCGGCAAGCCCCTACGCATTTCCAGAACGGTTAGCTGTTTCCTGTTCGTGCATCATAACTTCTGGGCAACTTGCCCCCTGAACCAGTCGGCGCGGCTGTCGTTGCAGCCATTCAGGCACTGGGCGGGAGAGGCAGGAGTGTCGGGTCATACAGTAGAGGCTATCGCCGGCAAGCGCATGTAGCCCGCGATGCCGCTCACCAACGAGACAGTCTGCTGCAGAAAGGAATTGCTGGCAGACGCATCAGCGGGCGATGGCGTCGACATGGTAGCTGGAAAAGGGCAGAAGAGGGAGTGGAAAAATGGCGGTGTTGAATTGGTATTATATTGCTTAGTGCCAGCAGTGAGAGGATCGAAGTGTGGATTGCAAACGAGCCAAGCAAGTGAGCCAGGGGTTTGACGTTCAGGGTCTCTCGTTTGGGTGAGCCAAGATTGCGGAGCTCCTCTTTCGTTTCTCACAGCTGTTTGCACACTTTTGTTGGGCTCGAGCTCCTCCTCTCTGAGACAAGATCGGAGAGCCGGGGGGCGTGTGCTCCAGACAACCGTAACCGTACTTGTAGGTTGCAGCTGCAAGAAAGATTGGATGGATAACACGATGAGGGTAGGTATGTAGGTAACCTGGAAGGTGCAGTGAGAGATGCAAGTGCAGCAGTGGAAATTGAGACTTGACGCGCTACTGTATGCAAGGCATGATGTAATTAATTGAGAACCGAGGAGATCTGCCGCTCACTGCCGTCGGCAGAGCTCCGCTGGAATTTGGACGATAAGGTTCCTGGAGTCCCAATTCACAAGAGACCACCAGGCCTTGTCAAAGGTGGGTGCCCGTCCAGGTCCGCCCCCCGAGGCCATCATCCCGCCATTGATTGTCTGTCTCTCACAGGTCGATATAATGGGCCGGTGTCGATGATCGTCTCATGAGGGGCTGTTCACTTTCATCTCACAAACCAAAAAGTAAAGTGGAAGCATCTGATGGGGCAGCTATCTAGTTAATTACATCTCGCATTCCTGGGAACACTGTGGGAGAGATATAAGATAAGCGCTGTGACTGGGGAACCTTATCAGTCAAGCAGCTATCTTTGTATCTGATTTTATAGTTTACTGTGAGGGGGTATGATTTCCTAACATGTCAATGATAGATCAGAGTTGGTGACAGTCGAAAAGGGGCAGCCGCACAGATCTGGATCGGGTTCTGTGTGCTTCGCAAGGTGGTGCGCGCAACACAGACCGCGCGCATTGGATGGTGCTGCTGTTCATGCAACTCGTCTGTGATTCAGGCTGCTTTCTCTGGCTTCCATTTCTGGTTCTCACAATGCGCTAGACCCCAAACCAGACTGCCATTCCAGTCGGCTGGAAGAAGTCGCATAAGGTCTGAAACAGGAGACAGAGTGATAAGGGGTAGAGTTACAACACCGCCCGTCGGGTGTATCCTCAGCGGACGAATCGCATGATGAGAATACCAGATGTTTGCCGAAATGCTCTAGAAGCCGATGAAGAACGCCCGGCCCAGACCTAGGTCCGCATTGATGGATGAATTGGACTGTCTCCTGTTTCCTGTTCCTGAGCTAGCACCTCACCCCGCAAAATGTCGCAACGCAACGGCCAGACACACAGCCAGATTCTCATCAGGATTCGCCGGGGCATGACATGACAGCGGCGTCGACAAGTGGTAATGTCCGTCCCCAACTCTCACTCCCATCAATCATGTGCGGTGCTGACTCCAGGTCAGATGGCGACAAACACACCTCGCAAGACCATGGTGTAGGATTGGATGCCGGCATTGGATTCTTTTTTTAAATGAATTGAAACGCGCTTCCTGTGTCTCCTGACCAACCAAAACCGCGCTTCACTCGAGTTTCGTGTCTTGTTGTGCCACACTTCCCCACTTTTTGTCCCCAATCACGCACCCCTCAGCGGCTGCGTTGAGCCTGTCATCGCCCCCTTCTTTTGGCTGGTGCACGTCCCACGGCTTTCCTGATTCGAGAGCCGGGGCAAACGGGTTGCTCCGCAAGCTCGTTCCGCGATTGTGGTTGCGCCAGGGGATTGGAGGGGCTGTCAACCGTCACCTGTGGCTCGTGGCTCATCAGTGTGATGAAGTTGCGGGAAACTGTGGATTGCGGGACTGCGGGACCGCCTGCGGACCCAGCAACAAACCTTGAAAAGGCTAGCGACGCATTGGAGCCCAAAAAATATCCAAAACAACATCCCAAGCATCAAAGAATTTTTCATCAACGCACACAGGAAAAAACCTGCACGTTGCCAACAAACCTCCAGATCCAGTTTTCCGGAAACCCAAGTCTCCCAGGTTCCCGAAGACCCTCTTTGAGCCGCTAGCTTCCGCTGCCCGTTGTTGCTAGCAGCCTCCCAGGTTCTTATTTCAGGGACGTCGACCTGCTCGTCAGCTCGGGCGGATCTTATTCGTGCCCAAAGGCGCAGCCAGCAACAACCAGGAGATACAGGACCACCTCTGCGTTGTCAACAAACCGACCCTCAGCTCGCCGCCCGCCCACCGAAGGCGCATACCACAGCCCCGCCATACTCTGTGCCGCCCAATTCCAATTCATCCCATCCCCGTGTCCGTACCTGACCTACTGCTCGACCTACAGCCCGCTTGACCTGCCGACCGCTCCACCGACCTAAAAAGCTTTCCCATACACAACGGGCAAAACCCGTACTGCACAAACTGCACGATTTTCGCCTCAGATCGACCACCAGGGAAGCCATTGGTCCCTTTGTTAGCCAGTCAGAAATTGCACATTCAGCAGTCTGTATCCCGCCTGGGCCAAATCCCGTAGGGCATCGCGCAACACCGACACCAGGTCAACAGCCCGCTGCATTCGGATATTCCGCACCAATTGGGATAACACGATACCGTCGAGATGGTTTCGTTTTCGTGTGAGGTAATGTCGCAACGCTCTTTATTCTGTCATGCCCTTATTATATCGCAACATATCGGGGACGGAACCAAGACGAAAACAACAACAACGTCTTTCTCCTATCTTCTCCAATCTTCAACCGGAGAGCACCCCGGTTCTTCACACCCCATTGCTCACCCCTCCCCCCTGTCTGCGGGCTGGTCATCAGTCTGCACCCCCCCCCCCCCAATCTTAACTGACATCACACACACCACCACTTCCACGGGTCACGGCCAACACAGGTCACAACCCACCAACCCCGGCACACCACCCCTCTTCCCGCACCCTCCCACTCGGTGATCAAGTTGATCCTCCCTGCTTTTGAGTCTCCTGTCACTCACCATACAACTCACACACCCACTTCCTGTTTTCTCCCTACTTTTATTGCCACAAGACAACCACCCCGCCATCCATATCTTCCCCGCGCTCCCAGACACCAATTGTATTCATTCCTCCGGCCACTCTAACTCTGTTTCTTGCGACACCGAATAGGGCTGCGGCGACATCTTGACCAAGAAGAAGCTTGACCCGCATCGCAACCGCTGTCGAGGCGCTACCTTCACCTGCATCGATTGCATGGTACACTTTCCAGGCACTGAATATCGCTGGCACACGGTACGACACTCGTTCTGGTCGTGTTACACTGACCAGATCCCTCGAGGTTGACCACGCTGACTCGGATCTAGAGTTGCATGAGTGAGGAACAAAAGTACCAAGGCGCTCTCTACAAGGACAAGAAAAATAACAACAATAACAACAACAATCATAACAACAACAACGGAAACAACAACCGTAACAACAACCAACCTTCTGGATCCGCACCCATGCCTCACGCCATGGCACAACCAGCCTATGTCGAGTCGGTGGTTGAGGATGGTGAATGGCGCCACTATGACCAAGAGAGCGACGACGATAACTACCCTGTAAGGAACCTCCCGGAAGCACCAACTCCCCCATCAGCCGTCGAGAGGCCTGCCAACGTCTTTGACTTCCTGATTGAAAACCCAACACCTACCGCTTCGCATGTGTCGCTTCCCGCAACTGCAAACGTGGAGACCCAGCTCGTTCGCTTTGACCCGGATGCCAATGGAGCCAACGATGACCTTGAGATGAACGATGACACCCTCGTTCCTTATGATGGACCTGTGCCTGTGTCAAACTTCGAAACACCCGCACCAAAGACCGCACGGAGAAAGGTCAAAGATGCTGACAAGGATGCCACGAAGGACAAAAAGCGCAAAAGATTACATATCGAGACGGACCACACCATGGTGGATGCGCCCCCAGTTATGCACTCTGGACTGACCGGCGGCCTGAACCGCTTGATGAGCCGACCTGCCGTATTCCCACCCTCGCCCGATTACTCCGGAGATAACAAGGCGCCCCCAACTCCCATCAAGAAGACCAAGGCTAAGAAGTCATCAAAGAGCCCCGGCCGATCGACGACAGAGGCCTTGAGCAACGGTTTTATGGCCATGATTACAGGCCCTAAGGCGAAGCCAATGAAGAAGAAGACCAAGACCAGCTCAAGCTCCACCAAGAAGAAGACCGTCAAGAGACTCGAGGGCGCGAAGGAACCCAAGCTTCTTGAGTATCGGCCGTCTTCAAAGGATGGAGAGACCAAGAATGACGGCCAGATGATCGTGTTCAAGCCTAGTGTCGATCACTTCCTCAGCTTTGTTAACAAGGGCCCCGAGAGCGAGCGCGGCTGCAGTCTGAACAAGGCACTCAAGCGGTATCATCGGGACCGCTCATCATCGGGTGTCAGCTTGAGCAAGGCGGTCGAGGAGAAGGAGTTGTTCAAGTCATTAAGGATGAAGAAGAATGACCGGGGTGAGATTGTGCTGTTCTGCATTTAAGGGGTAGCATTGTGTGCGCATTATTACTGCGGGAAAACGGAAACATCGGGGGTAGCATTGCAAACAACCTGGAAAGGGCACCCGGAAGGTTCCAGGGCATTTTGGGGGACCGGGCAATCAACATTGACACATGGGAGTCTTCTTTTATGGTTTGATGTCTTTGGACATGTTTGGGTTGGGTTTCCTTTTTTGATGATACCTCTGGCGCTTCGACATGTTACATGATGTGTTTCTGCGCATTTTCTTTTTCTGATTTCGGTTTTTTCTCGAGGTGCAAAAGTCGAAGACTTCACCTTGTTGTTGTTATTATCATCATCACCGTTTCCCTTTCCTTCTGTACATCTCTAACCTGGATGGACGACGAGTGGTTGAAGGGTGGTTGTCTGAAGTTTTCGGATGGGTTCTCCCCTATTGTGGGATCCCTCAAGCCAAACATTGGAGGAATGTGGAAACATCCACTACCAGATTCCTTTTGTACAAGTTCTCGGCGGAGGTCTTTGTGTTTGTTAAACTTTTGTTCACTTGGATTTCCGGCACCAGAAGACTTTTTTTTTGTCCTTGCGGATCAGCCCAAAGTCATTCCTTTGGATGTCGTTGTTGTTGTTGGTTGGTTAGTTGCCTTGATGGTTCAACTCTCTCCACACATACAAATACATACAATTGTTTTACTTCGGAACTGTTGTTGTTATTATTATTATTATTGGGTGGGAACTTGCTGCTTCTTATTCTTCTTTTTTTCGCCTTTCCTATATCTTTCTCTTCTTCTCTTTTTCTTGTCATTGTAGTAGGTAGTGTATTCTTATTACAAATGTTTGCCAGTTTGGAAGGGGAATTGAGAGAGGGGGGAGATGAAGAAGCGGGAGAGACGGAAATGATAATAATGAGATGAACAAATAAGGATAGAATAACACGTTTTTTTAGGGGGGAAATCTATCAGAAAATAACATTTGATTTGGAAATAATTTTGCTTTGGTGAAAAAATCATGAATATTTTGATTTGCTGTAATGACTTTAGACATTGATCAAAATAATAAGAGAGTGAGATTAGATTTTGCTCTTGTCCGAATTTTTATCAAGACGTGGATGCTTTCATTAAAATTCATAAACGCTTTACATACAGCAGCCACGACAAATAATAGTATATATCCCACCCGCATTACACCACCCCTCTCTCTCTCTCTCTCTCTCTCTCTCTCTCTCTCTCTCTCTCTCTCTCTCCCTTGCACTTCACTTCATCATCCATTATGCTGCGCTCCTCAACGGCAAAATATGCTGCGCCAGCGCCTCCCGTCTACACAACGGACATTCGGGCTTCTCCCGAACCCAATCTCCTATACACGCCCAGCAGAATACGTGGCCGCACGACGTGGCGGCTGGGTCCTTCATCTCTTCCAAGCACAGGGTACACTTTCTTTGCTGACCGCCCTTGATCCAGCCCATCAGTTTTGCGGCTGACAAATCGTAGCGTGCTCTGCCTCCCCTCGGAACGGGGGTGTGCGTTGTGATACCGATTTCTGCCAGGCTGCGCTGGTTTGAGCTGCTTCCCCCGGAGAGTAATTCATTGTTGGAACTGTAGGCATTGTCGTCGAGGGAAACGTTGATATCTGACGGGTTTATGGATCGTTCTCTGTAGTTGCCGTCATCATCTTCATCGGAATCTTGACCATCGTCATTGTGGAGGTGTTGCGTGTTTGTGGCTGATAATTGCCGTCGGAGATGGATCCAGCCTCTTACTACCATCTGTACTACTAGCAATACGCCGAGCACCTCGTATCCTCCTCTGCTGCTGCTGCCTGGGCTGTCGTCCACTTTGTGGGTGAAGACGTATCGAAGGCCGAAGAGGCGTTTGGAGACGGAGTAGTAGGCTCCTGTGAAGTAGAAGACTGCTAGGGTTATGGCGTGTAGGTGGGAACCGGACGTTAAGGAGGAGAGGTGCGTGAGGAGGTAGCGGAGAAGACGGTATTCGAGGCTTAGTCTACCTTTCCTGTCGCGGGTTTCGTCTTTTCCATCTCGGGTTAGGGAAGCGAGCCTGGCCGAGATTCGTTTGCGCAGGTTCGAGCGGATCCCCGGAGCAAGGCGGGAATAGAGATAGGGCGCGAGGATGGAGGTGACGATGTACCCTGCTCTTCTTTTGAAGGAGGGGAGGACGGGCCCTGAAGGGCTGGGAACGGCAGAGATTATGTGTCCGTCTTCGGATGGCGGGAGGGTGGATGGGATGAGAGGGGTGGCTTCGACTTGAACGAGATCGCAGTATTCTTCGCCGAGTGTGCGGTTGCCGATTAGGGTGGTGAGGGAGAGGTAGAGTGCGTCGGCGAAGGTGCGAGTTTCGTTGGACCAGGAGTGGGCGGAGCGGGCGCCGCGAAGGCGGCGGTGGAGGTCCGAGACCTGGTTGGTGAGAACACCTTGGAAGTAGGCGTCTTTTTGGTGGGCGCGGATGATGTCGGGGGCGAAGGCGAAGGGATAGGGGGAGGTCGTGAGGGGAGGAGGCGGTTGGGATGGTGGTGGTTGTAGTGCCATTGTTTTCAAAAGGGTTCCCGCTTGGGCTCGTTGTCGCGTCTGGTGATTTTGCGGTCAAGATCTCGTCGGTGGCGGAATTGGTCGGAGTGTGGATTTCGAAATGGGTTTGAAGCGTTCTTGGTTGCTTACATGCTCTCTCTCAGCGCGCGCGATGGTAATGGCAAAGTTTTTGAAATTGAAGAAAGACG
Source organism: Cladorrhinum sp. PSN332 (assembly GCA_033297175.1). Lineage (NCBI taxonomy): Eukaryota > Fungi > Ascomycota > Sordariomycetes > Sordariales > Podosporaceae > Cladorrhinum > Cladorrhinum sp. PSN332. The sequence goes on from MU858878.1 coordinate 38,690, forward strand.
GAATGCGCTCGGCAATGCACTGGCATCCATGTGGTTTGGACCTCGGTCGAAGCTTGGATCTCTCAAGAGCAGGGGCCCCGGCCAAGTGAATGCAGTCTCCAACAGGGGTGACGGTTCAGGTAGGTAGGCACTCCCCGCATTAGAGCATTCAGCGCGACTCCACTCCAATTGCTGGCTGGGCTGGCCATCTTTTTGGCGCGCACGCGCCGATTACCGCCGAATGGGCAATGGGCAATCAGCAAAAAGACCGACATCATCTTTCCTATATCTGTCGTGTCCAACCACAACCTTAATTTCCTCCACCGGACACAGGACGGAATCCGCCCCCTCCCCCATCGAAGCAACCTCAATTGCATCACGAGTTCTGATCCGACGGCACACGTTTGGATCTATTCTTTTCGACGCGGTGATTTGAGCACATCTCCAAGTTTTTGGCCTTCGAAAGAAAACAGCACCAGGTACCCCAACTGCAATCATGGCGACAGGCGTCGACGCAAAGCTCCTCAAGAGCACCAAATTTCCGCCCGAGTTCAACCAGAAAGTTGACATGACCAAGGTAAACCTGCAGGTTATGAAGAAGTGAGCCTCTTCCCTTTCTCGTGTCCCAATATCTCCTCGATGCTTACAGGAGAAAAGATGGATTGCAGGACGAATAACCGAGATTTTGGGCAACGAAGACGATGTGGTCATCGAGTTGGCGTTTAACCTCATCGAAGGAACCCGCCATGTAAGTTTAATAAAGCTGAGATCCATGTATTGAACATGTCCTAACACAATATTCAACAACGATTAGCCCGACATCAAGGCCTTCCAGATTCAACTCACCGGATTCCTCGACAAAGACACACCTGCTTTCTGTAAGGAGATGTGGAAACTCCTGCTTAGTGGGCAGGCTAGTCCCCAGGGCGTGCCGAAGGAGCTGTTGGAGGCCAAGAAGCAAGAGCTGATGCAGGAAAAGATCGAGGCGGAAAAGGCAGCGGAGCAGGCTCGACAGAGACGCGAGGAATTGGAACGCAGAAATAACGACAGAGGGAGAGGCGGTGGAAGGGGTGGACGTGGCGGGGACTCGTGGCGTGGAGGACGTGATGATCGAGATCGCGGCTTCGGTCGTGGTGGTGGCCGTTCTCGCTCACCGCCCAGGTTTCGTGACCGAGGTGAGCGTGGCGGTCGCGGTGGTCGTGGTGGGTTCAGAGACACCTACGTCCCAAGAGGAGGCTCTCCTGTTCGTCGTGGCCCAGGAGCGCGGCGTGATGACAGACGTCGCCGTTCTCCCACACGATCTCTATCCCCGGTTTCCGCCCGCTCTCGTTCACGCTCTCGATCTCGGAGTCCGGTTTCCAGACGCTCTATGTCTCGGTCGCGAAGCCCCCCTCGCCGCCGCCGTCGATCTCGTTCTCCGCCCCCGAAACGTGACACACCTAAGCGCCGTTGGTCAAGATCACCTGTTGGCAATTCCACTCGTCGCGGTCGTACCCGCTCAGTTTCGTCAGGTCGTGACTCCCCCTCACCCAAGCGCCGTCGGTTTGTCAGTCGCAGTCGCAGTCGCAATCGCAGTCGCGGCCGCAGCCTGAGCCGCAGTGCTAGCGACCGCAGCCGAAGCTTTACCCGTAGCCGCTCAAGGTCTCGCAGCCGTCGTCACAGTCGCTCGCGTTCATATTCCTCGAGATCATCTCGCTCCGATAGTAGGAGCCGCAGCAGAACCAGAAGCAGAAGCCATCCCAGACGGTCTAGACGCAACAGCCGGACTTATTCACTCAACCGTAGACGGTCACGGAACAGAAGCCGCACCCGTAGTCCGGGTCGAAGCGCTAGTCCTGCTAGCTCGTACGGTAGCCGGCGCCGTTCGCCATCCCCTCGCCGCCGATCTCGATCACGGTCTCGGTCTCGGCGCTCCGTCAGTAGAGATAGAGACGACTCCAGGGATAGATACAGCAAGGGAGGCAGAGGACGGAGAACCTCTGGTGGATCATCGCACTCTCCTATCCGAGCCAGATCCGCTGATTCAAGCGCTGAAGACAGAACCAAATCCCGCCAAAATGGGAACGGCCCCTCGGAATTGGTCACAGAGCAGGTACGCCCATTATTGAGCGATAATAGTGGCATAAACTAACCTCAGTTCTTCACAGAGCCTGAAAACCGCCAACCAAGAGCGAGAAAGAGAGTTGAAAGAGAAGATCAAGAAGATGAGATCCTCGAGAAGCGGAGACGATCACTCCGAGGCTAACAGTGCTTGAAGTTATATACACAAACACATACACACTACCTTTTTTCTGGTTGGACCCCGAGGATCAGTGAGGTTAAAACTTTCCCAAAACACTAATGGTTTGCTTAATATCTGAGTTTATCTTTTTAGCAGCGTCTCTATCAGTTTAGAGAACCCCATCAGTGGAATAGATACCTCTTTCAAGTTTCTGGTACGTGTATTAATTGTGTGGATATGGCTCCATCTGCATGCATGTCGGCGCGGCTGGTCCCTTGCAATTCCTGGGATGGAATTGAAGTTATCACTGGGGCCAGGTCTTCTGGGGGCATTGACTGGTAAAATCACTGTTGGGGGGTTTTCGCTCCGTAGAAAAAAATAAATCAAAAATCAAGTTGAATTGACATCTGCAATCAAGCTCCAGACCACTTTTTCGTTGGGGAAAGAAATGCATGTGATGATGTTCCTTCTTGATCAAGACAGCTCCAGCGCTCTGATTGGCTGGCGTGCAGCGCGTCAACAAGGTGTCGCCTTTGGTATTTTCTTGGCTGAGGCTTGAACCGAGCTTGAACTTTGCACTTTCAACCATTTCACACTCCCGTAAAGCTACAATTTTCCCCTTCAGCATCAATTCTGCACAAACTAAGGAATAAGAGCAAATATTCGACGATTATCAATTAAATTGACGAACAAATTACGAGAACAACAAGACGATGACAGATCCAACCGCGGCGGCCAACAATTCCGCTGCCGCGACGATAGATGGTAAGGACCGACACGACGCCGCGACGCAGGCTGCGCAAGCTGTCGCGGGGATACCATATTACGAGAAAGCCCGCCAGCAACTCAAAGAGCTTCTTGCTAAGAAGAGGGCTATTGACCGGCGACTGGTTCGTGTCCCCTCTCCCTCCGTCCCTCGGATTCCCCTCTAGGTCTTTGGATCTTTTTTACTGATGATGCGGTTCTGGTCAAATAGCAACAAGAAGAGGAACGGATATACGCCAAGGAAACGGAATACCTCGAGTCGACGCCGTCGGGAAACATCATCACGGGTTTCGACTATTATACTAAGGGGACACCGAATCCCTCCGCCGCCGCTGCGGCTGCTAGACGCAAAGGGGGAGGAGGAGGTGGTGGTGGTGGTGGTGGTGGAGGAGGAGGAGGAATGGGAACGAACGGTTTGGATCAGATGATTGAGAAGAACCGGGTCTTCTCGAGGAGCAGTATCAGTTATAATGGCAAGGGAGCAAGTGATGGAAGTGATGGAGCGCAGACTCCGAGAGGGGCCAGCACGCCTGCGGAGGAGGCGCAGACGCCGGGGAGTGGGAGGAGTGGTGGTGGAGGGGGCAAGAAGGTTGTGGCTAAGAAGAGGGACGCTGGTGGGGATGGGGATGATGATGGGGCCGGGAATAGGGAGGCGAAGAAGGTCAGAGTCAATTTCGGAGTGGGCGGGCAGGTGAATGGAGGGGTGAGGAAGTAGGGTGAGTAGTGGGTGATGTGATCGGAATAAGAGAGGCTGGGAAGAAAGAAAAGGATTCGATTCGAGTCAGAAGACATGGGGACAGGAAGAGGAAGGTGGTTTTGTTTGTTTGCTGATTTTCCTGTTGCAATGGGATGGGCTTACGTGGATAAAATGATACCAGGCTGGCGCTCATGGGCGTATTTTATATGGACGGGAATGGCGTCATGACAGGCGTTTGCTCTGGTTTTCTGGATTCTTTTCTCTCTTGTTGGCTTACGGATCCCTCGGACTGGATCCTACGTAAAGTACGTACAAGGTTACGTTGCTGGAGTTCCGGTGGTGAGGTCAGTGGCAGACATGATGTCGTGTATCAGCGTTGGGGAGAGCCTGATGGCCAGAAGGGGAAGGTGTTCAAGATGGAGCGTTTGTTAGCTAGAGTCTCCTGAGTATATTATTACAGCGAAGATGGGAGCTCCCATCGGGGGAAAGAGAGGATATCTACTTCAGGTACAGATACAGAGAGCCAAGCCATGGCAACATCACGATGGCAGTCTTTTGATCGGGACGAAGCGACTTGGCCTACATGGCGGCGCTCTTGGGGCGGTGGCTTAATGCGGGGCACCACCACTGTCACCGAGACCACCGAAGCACCTCACGCGACAACTACCCCTCACTGCAACCCAGCTCGGGCAGCTTCCAATGTTGGTGGCAAGCTCCTGATTCTCTGTTTCATCTTGTCCTTGTTCTCTTTGAGCTCGGGGGTCGAAGCTTTGAAGACAACTACAGCAGCCAGATACACAACCACAAACGCAACCACAGACGACTACTGCAATTGCAACATGACCCTCACTCAAAAGTTCACTCCAAAGGTGTTGCTCTCGGCCCCGCGCCGCTCACCTGCAATCCCAAATTCAGACGGAACACTTGCGCTTTACACTATTTCTACTTACTCATTTGACGAGCACAAAAGAAGCTCACAAATCAAATTGTTGAGAATTGGAGCCGGTCAATCCACCACGGTTGTCGACGACACTGGAGCCAGCGAGCCCGTCTGGATCGGCGTCAACGAATTCATCTTCCTCAAGGGCGGCGAAAATGGCACCACCAACATCGTGCATGTTGAGGATATTGTCTCCCCAAAGCCCAAGACCACCCAGATCGCCTCGATCGATGGTTCAATTTCAAATGTCAAGGTGACCCGTCTTGGGAACGACACTCTCGCCTTTGTCGCCTCGGGTTTGGCAACCCCTGAGGGCAAGCTGTACAATGCCGAAACGGCCGAGAAGCCTCTCTCAAGCGCAAGAGTCTACACCAGCCTATTTGCTCGCCACTGGGACAGCTGGAACACCGAGAACATCAATTCGCTGTTTTACAGTACCCTCATCAAGGCGGATGGAAAATGGGCGCTCTCGGGGGAGCTTGTCAATGCTCTGGCAGGGACGGGCCTCTCATCGCCCGTGCCTCCCTTCGGCGGCGCCGGTGACTTTGATATCAGCACCTCCGGCTTGGTGTTAGTAGCCAAGGACCCTGAGCTCGACCCGGCTATCTACACCAAGACCAACCTCTACTACATCCCGCTTAAGACCTTCACTGAATCCTCCCCACCTGCTGTCCAAGTCGTGCAGACCCCGGGGCTGGAAGGTTACTCCAACAGCCCTGTCTTCTCACACTCTGGCACAAAAGTCGCCTTCACCCGCATGAAGAGCAATCAATACGAAAGCGATAAAACCCGTCTCCTCGTCGTTCCGGATATCTCTGACCTATCCCAGCCCGCTCAGGAATTCTACGCCACTGAAGATGGCGAAGGCGGGTGGGATGCCAGACCGGATGCCGTTCTCTGGGGAACGGGTGACAAGGAACTGTTCGTCACAGCCGAGAGAACAGGCAGCACTGTCATCTTCAAGGTCTCTTCCAGTCCCAGCGAAGCTACTAGCCCGCCTCAATACGTCCCCTCCATCGAATCGGGCAGTGTCTCGGATATCAAGCTTTTAAGCAGCTCCAACAGTAACAGCACCAGCACCACCAACAACAACAGCAACTCCGAAACCAGACTTTTTGTCTCATCAACCTCCTTAACCGAAAACTCATGCTACAGCATTGCCAACCCTTCGTTCGGTACCTTCTCGGTCGTCTCATCCAACTCCAAACACGGCCGCACATTCGGACTATCAAGAAACCAAGTCTCTGATATCTCATTCAAGGGTGCAGGCGACTACTTCGTCCACGCCTTAGTAATGAAGCCTTCGGACTTTGATGCCAAAAAGCAATACCCCCTGGCCTTCCTGATCCACGGTGGTCCCCAAGGAGCTTGGGCAGACTCGTGGAGCACGAGATGGAACCCGGCCATCTTTGCGGAACAGGGCTACGTGGTCGTTGCTCCCAACCCTACCGGTTCGACTGGATACGGCATGGCGCTGCAGGATGGGATCAGGGGCGAGTGGGGAGGCAGGCCGTACAAGGATCTGGAAAAGGCGTTTGAGTATATCGAGGAGAAGCTGGAGTATGTCGACACGGACAGGGCTGTGGCGTTGGGCGCCAGTTATGGAGGGTATATGATCAGTGAGTCTTTTTGTCCTTTTTTTTTTCTTTTTCTTTTTCTTCTTTCTTTGGGTGTTTTAAGTTTAAGGGGTTTGTTTGTTTGTGCTAATTGAGAGTGTGAATAGATTGGATCCAAGGGCATCCTCTGGGCCGCAAATTCAAGGCACTCGTAAACCACGACGGAGTGTTCAGCACCCTGAATCAGTGGACCTCTGAAGAACTGTTCTTCCCGATTCACGATTTCAAGGGGACTATTTACGACAATAGGGAAGAGTATGAGAAGTGGGATCCGGCCTTGTATTTGAATGAGTGGGCTACGCCTCAGCTTGTAAGTCATCACCACCACCACCATCAGTACCCCACCCAGTTTGATACATGCATAATGCTAACAGGAACGTGTGTGTGCGTGTGTCTAGATCATCCACAGCGAGCTCGACTACAGACTCCCCGTCACCGAGGGTTTGGCGGCCTTCAACGTCTTGCAGGCCAAAAAGATTGACAGCAAGCTTCTCGTATACCCTGACGAGAATCACTGGGTCTTGAGGCCAGAGAACTCGTTAGTCTGGCATCGGGAGGTGCTAGGGTGGATTAATAAGTATTCGGGTGTCGAGGAGGAGCAGAAGCAGGCGCAGGTGGATTTAGTGAACAGGACCAAGTAACTTATACGCAGTTGTACACATGTGCGTACACGGAATTTGTAGATGGCTAAAATCACGAAATGAGTATGCGGGAGTGAGTGCATGGGGGATTGTATAAATTACTATCTTAGGCGGGCAAAACCTGAGAGTGGTAAAACAAAAGAGTTGTTGATAACTGTCATGTTACACAGCTCCTTGGAAAATGAAGGAAAAGAGCACTCAAGTCCACCCCTAGCGCCGAATGCATGCCTTCAAGACTTATATCATGCCATTGAATATACTAAACTACCCTAATGAGTCTCCACGGTAAACCTAACACGCAGCATTGGATGGTATCCTACAACGTAATATAAACGCTTTCTTCCAACACAATTTCCATAAGCAACCACCAAAACCAGCCACCAAAAGAAAGGCCATATGTGCCAAACAGGCAATGCTATCCTGCCGTGGTCTGTTGATGGATGATGATATGAAGATGAATGAAAAAAAAAAACCCCCCACTTCCCTGACAAGGGGAGCAGTCGTCGAAAGTGATAACCTATGCTCCTTTCCTTTGCCCTACTCAAATCCCCATCTGGTTTCAAACCGCCCCGCCCCTTCAACTGATATGCTTCTTTCTCGTTCACCTTCCCAAACAATAACCCCTGGATCTCCATCTCTCCAAATACAATGAAACTCCCAAATCAGATTTTTGAAACCCCGAATATAAACCCCCATAGTAAAAAATCCCGGAAATAAATGCCGCTTGGTATCTTCCGGATTGTAGTATTACGCCATAAACGCCGCCATTCTTGTGATCTTCAAACCAAGACCAAGTTGTTTCCCGCCAATGTTGGATGACGAAGAGAAAAAGTTTATGACAAAAGTGCTGTACAGGAAGAAGAGAAAGATAGTCAAAAACCACCCAAACACCGTTTGGTTATGCTGTGCCCGTGCTTTTTTTTTGCTCCCTTATTTTCATTCCTATGCCTCAACAGAAACAGTAGCAGCGGAAGCAACAGCATGTTGGGGCTCATCATGATGCTGTTGTTGTGATTGATCGCGAGCCATCTCTCCGCCAGCTTCCCTCTCGGCCCAATCACCCCAGAGGCCACGTTTGCCACGGACGCGAATGGGGCCACCGAGGGTTCCTTCTGGCTGCTCGACCTTGATGGCGTCCTTGGTGGCAAGGACAAGGCACTCAAAGAACATCCTGGTAGCATCAGCCTTGGTCGTGTTCTTCTCTGGAAGGAGCTCCTGGAAGACGACGGCAGTCTTTTTCCTCTTGTCAGCGTTGGTGGCAGCCTCCTCGCCAAAGAGATCGCGAAGGATATGAACAGCGTGCTTCGTGCCGAGAGAAACAGGGCCGCTATCTGCAGGGTGCACAATAGGCATTGATGTCTCGTCAAAATTTGGCATAGGGCTAGAGCGCTCAACATGAGTGGTCTCGTTACCGTTGTCGTCTTCATGGAGAACAACGGTCTCATCAGCAGGAATATCGAGTACCGTGCCGTCGGCGGCCACGGACTGGTTGCCCAACACGGTGGCGTCGAGACCAAGTACAGTCTCATCCTCGGGAAGCTCAAGGCGAGGAGACTTGGACTTGCCATTCTCTTCGTCGCTCTCCATATCAGCAACGCCGCTATCGCGCTTCCTCTTGAGCTCGTTTGGCCGGATAGAACCCAGAGAGAGCAGACCCTTGAGCTCAGGAGCCCAACCATCGCTGCGGCCCTCGAATAAGATGTTGTGAATGAAACCGCCGTTCTTGTGCAAGTCCTCCAATCCAAGGATATAAGGGTCGTGGGCAACAAATGCCTGAGGCTTGAGGATATTGTCGCGCTTCGCCTGCTGCTCCTTGATTTGCTGACTGGTAAGCATGGTTTGATCATCGGGCTGCAGGAGCTTTCTCTTCTTCTGACGCTGAGGGGCATTGATAATTGATGCTGTAGGGTCATCGCCAGGCTCATACATGTCGGCAGTCTGGTGGCGGCTGTACTCCATTTCAACCTCCTTGGCGAAATGTTCGTCGATATCAGAAAGTGGTGACTCGGAAATGCGGGCACGGGTCATATCGGGGCCCGCAGTGACAGGCATCGCTGACTGATTGCCAAGGTCGAACTGGAAATCGTCATCACCCATCTGGATATCCCCTTCGCCGTCGGCGATGTGGACACCGTCATCATAATCGAGATCAAGCCCAAGAGAAGCCTCGCGCTCTCCCTGTCCCTTGCCAAGGCCCATATCCAGCTCGCTAAACATGTCGTCCTCAATGGGACGCGCAGCAGGCGCATCTCTGCCCATTTCCATGCTCACGCTCTTATCCATGAGCTTTGTCGGCCTCTCATCGATATCCATGCCAAAATCCAGCTCCAAGTCGAGATCGTCGTTGTGTGCAAGAGCCACTTCATCGTCATATCCTAGGGTATCGTGAAGGAATTGACTGTTGTTGAAGTCTTCCTGAAGGTTAATGTCGCGATTACTGGGGCGAGCCTTTTTGCTCGCAAAAGGTGTCGAGGTCACCTCTTCAAGTTGCGACGCAAGAAAGTCTGCGCTGGGCGGCGGTAGCAAATCGAGGTTATCATACATGGAAATGCGATCTGGAAGCATGAGAGACTCCTTATTTTGCACATGCAGATTTGCTGGAATATCGTGGTTCCCGGTGGAACGGAAAGCCTGGATATTTGTCAGATCTCATCCCTGCAAGGGATTGGGACACAAAAGGAACTTACCATCTTGATCTTCATTAAAGCTTCATTGCAGTCGTCGAGCAAGTAGCGGGCCTTGCGACTGTAGATGCGGACGACACCAAGCAGCAGCTGGCCGCTGAGACGGAGGGCAAGGGGGGCATCATTATTTGGGGTGATTATGGCGTCGACACTGTCCTGGAGATTGTGTTGAAGAATCTGGACTTTTGAGACCTTGCGCTCCTGGTTGGCCGAGAGCCATGCCTTGGCTAGGGGGCCGGTGGCGCTGAGGAGCGTGCCCGACCAGAACATGGCGGCGACGACGACGACAACAGCGACGGCGGTGACGAAGGCAAGTGAGGTGTCGGCTTGATGATAATATAATGTGGAATAATAAAACAATAAATGGCGGGGTGGAGTAGTCCGCGGGGCAAATAGACGCGACCAAGCTTGATAGGTTGAGGGTTAAGGGTTGGTGGTGAGTAAACACGAAAGGGAGCGCGTTGCGTTGTTTGGTGAACTGGAGACCAAGCTAGAGCTTGAGTCGGCGCGCGTATATTTCTCTCGGTATGCGCGCAGCCCAAAATGAGGATTCAACGTCGTCGGATATTGTCCCAGACAATCAATGCAATGCGCTCTTCAAGGTACGACAACGAGCGAAGGCCGTGAGGTGATGATGCAGACAAAGTCGTGTCGAAAATGGCGGTTGAAAGAGAAGGAGGGGACGTGGTTCGAGGGTCGAAAGTGAAAGCAAGCGAGGGCCAAAGAGCGGGAAGCGGCCCCGGCGACAAATTCCCACGCCGTTTTGCTGTGAAATTTGAGAGGCTGGGGCCGGCTCCACCAGCCACAGCGATTTCACACAGACACCAACTGCGCAGTGCAGGGGAGCTAGTCCGATCACGTGCCTTGGTGTTTGGTCGCCGATGGGTTGATTACATCATCAAGCAGTGGTGATGAAAGCGGCTTTTCACCCTTTTCACTCCCGTCCCGTCCTCCCATGCCGTTGCGTTGCGTTGTCATTTGAAACATTCAAACTGCCGAAGTCGGCTGGATCACCGAGACTTTTCTTTCCTTCATTGCTTCGGATTGAATTATACAAAATACCATGGCAAACGTAACTGCAACCAATCCCATTGTACAGGTGGCTCCTCGAATGTTAGTGCATGGTAACCTCTTTGTGCGTGTATTTCCCAGAAAATAAAGAGGCTCTTGTGAAAAGGATTAGGCTTGTTGAAAATAAATAAAGGCCTTCTTCTAAACAAAAGGCGCTTCCTCAAAATAAGTTGGCATTTCCTGAAAGTGAATGAGTCTTTTTGGATATCCAAAGCCCCCTGCTAACAAACCTAACCCTCAAACTCAATCCCAGTGCAACGTCGGTTCTTGGTTCCTGGGGAGTTGCATGGCCCGTGAGCTGGCTGCCAGAATATTCAGCCTCTGCCCCTGCAGAGAAAAGTCGCCAAGCCGCTTTTAAAGATCCAGAATCAAACACGTTCCACAACGCCCGGCAGCGCGACCCGTCAAACCCACTTCGGATTTGGCCATTCGGTGGTCCACAGTCCACCTCTCTCCTGCGAACCCCCTTTGCCATTTGAACCCGAAAAGGTTTCCCGGCACTTCAAGCTTTTTTTCTTTCTTTTCCGTCACACGGCGACGGCGATGACTTCCATTTCCCCTTTTCGTACCACTATTTAATAATAATTAACCCCTTCGCCTTTTCGCCTCATCGCCGCCAACACCCAGAGCTCAACAATTACTTGATGAGTACGGTTGGACTGGACGTCTATTCTAGCTAGGGCCCGTTGCGCCCAGCCCTTTCTCTCCTGGATTTTCTCATCAATCTGTCGATCCCTCGAACCCATCATCAAAAATGGATCGCTTCTCAAAAAAGAACGATGACGAGGCACTGCCCCTGTACCACAACTCCCCAAAGCCTGCGCATCTCTCCATTCCCGATGGCGCCGACCGCTCACGATCAACCTCTCCTCGGACGACGTCTGCCCAATCAAGAGTAGGAGCCCAGCAAGAAGAAGGGTTGGACGCCACAGGGGCTAACCACTTTGCTTCTCATTCAGATTATTGCCAGCGAATATTCATACATGAATCCCACAGAGGTCGCCGATCGATTAAAAACATCCTTAACCCAAGGTCTCACTCCTGCAGAAGCGCTGTCGAGGCTACGAGATTATGGCCCCAATGAAATACCCCACGACGAGCCCGAACCATTATGGTTACGATTTCTGGGACAGTTCAAAGAACCCCTTATTCTCTTGCTGCTTGCCTCTGCCGGCGCATCAGTATTGGTAGGAAACATGGACGATGCGGTGAGCATCACTGTGGCAGTTACAATTGTGGTCAGCGTGGGGTTTATACAGGAGTATCGTTCAGAGAAGTCGATCGAAGCACTAAACCATCTCGTCCCAAATCACGCGCATCTTGTACGAAAACAATCCCCGCAGACATCGTCCGGCAACCGAACACCGAACTGGCCCGCGAATACCGACGGATCTGCGGAATCGAGTGAGGGCTCTGGTTCTGTGACCCCCGAGGAGGAAGTTTTGGAGGCGACCTCGACGAAGGTGATGGCTGCCCAATTGGTGCCCGGCGATCTGGTGCTTTTCACTACTGGTGACCGCATCCCTGCCGACATCCGGGTGACCAAGGCTGCGGACTTGACTATCGATGCTTCAAACCTCACAGGAGAGAACGAACCTGTTAGAGTTACAGCTCCTGCTCTTCCTCGCCCCGGATTCTCCTATTCGACCGACAGATCCAAGGTGGAAGAGGGTCACAACATCGCATATATGGGAACATTGGTGAAATCCGGCCACGGACAGGGTATCGTGTTTGCGACCGGAGGCGACACGCACTTTGGCACTATTGCGACGAGCGTATCAGGAACGGAAAGCCCCCGATCGCCCCTTCAGATTTCCATGGACGATCTAGGCTCTCAACTGAGCAAGATGTCATTCGTCATAATTGGGTTGATCTCACTCATTGGTTGGCTCCAGGGGAAGAAGCTGCTCGAAATCTTCACCATCTCCATCTCCTTGGCCGTTGCAGCGATTCCCGAAGGCCTTCCAATTATTGTCACTGTCACTCTTGCGTTGGGTGTTCATCGAATGGCGAGGCATAATGCGATTGTTCGCAGGATGCCCAAGGTTGAGACTCTGGGTTCTGTGAATGTTGTCTGCACCGACAAGACCGGCACGCTCACTACCAATCATATGACGACTGCCAAGATGTGGACATATGGGTGCGAAGACGCTTTTGACGTTGACTCTGATGACGAATCTGCCGAAAAGAAAGCCGACGTTGCTACGCTGAGAATTTTGCGAATTGGAAACATTGCGAACAATGCGCGCCTTGCCCGCAAGTATACTGAGAATGGAGCTGCGGCCGCCGCCGTGCTTGCCTCGACCCAGGGAAGGGACCAGGCATCGACTTTCACTCGATGGGTGGGACAGCCGACGGATGTAGCCATGCTTGACCTTTTGGACCGTTTCAAGGAACACGACATTCGCGAGTCTATTGGACACCGAGTCGTTGAAACCCCATTCAGCTCAGAGCGCAAATGGATGGGAGTGGTAATTGGAAGCGAGGGCGGAAAATCTGATAAGGAATTTGCGTACATCAAGGGCGCAATCGACAAGGTCCTCGACACCTGCGACACCTACGTTACGGGCGACGGCCGCGAATTCGTTCTTGACGCAGCTCGTCGCGAAGAGGCTATCCAAGCTGCCGAGAAATTGGCTGCCACGGGCCTTCGTGTCATTGCTTTTGCCAGCGGGCCTGTCAACAAATCTGCGAAGAACAGAAGATCAGATAGCCCAGGCTCTGCTGCGGATCATTACAAAGGACTTACATTTGCCGGCCTCGTGGGCATGAGCGATCCCCCTCGGCCAGGTGTTGGTCGTTCCATCAGAAAACTCATGCGCGGAGCCGTCAAGGTTATCATGATCACGGGTGATGCTGAGACCACTGCTCTTGCGATCGGCAAACAGCTGGGCATGGCTGTGGCCACTGCTACCGAACACTCTGCCAACCAGGTGACTGTCAGGCCAGTGCTCCGAGGTGACGAGATCGACGCGATGTCGGACGAGGACCTCGCCAGGGCAATGGACCACACTACTATCTTTGCGCGCACCAACCCGGACCACAAGATGAAGATTGTCAGGGCGCTCCAGTCTCGTGGCGATATTGTCGCCATGACGGGAGACGGCGTCAACGACGCGCCGGCCCTGAAGAAGGCTGATATTGGCATCGCCATGGGGATGCACGGTACGGATGTTGCTAAGGAGGCGGCCGACATGATTTTGACCGATGACGATTTCTCTACGATTCTGCACGCCATTGAGGAGGGCAAGGCCATCTTCAACAATATTCAGAACTTCTTGACCTTCCAGTTGAGCACTTCGGCTGCCGGCTTGTCTCTTGTTTTGATCTGCACTGCGCTGGGGTTCAAATCACCCCTGAATGCGATGCAGATTCTGTGGATCAGTGAGTTTTGCCCTCGATCCTTGCGCCTTTTCTGGCATACCCCCTGTTCTAACCACTTTCAGATATCATCATGGACGGACCCCCTGCCCAATCTCTCGGTGTGGAAGCAGTAGACAAGGACGTCATGAACCGGCCTCCCCGCAGGCGCGGTGACGCCGTCCTCACCCGTCCCCTCGTCATGCGCGTCTTGACTCAGGCATTCATCATTATGGTCGGTACCATGCTCGTATACACGCACGAAATGCTCGAAGATGGACAAGTCACGCGCCGCGACACAACCATGACTTTTACCTGCTTCGTCTTGTTCGACATGTTTAACGCTCTCGCGTGCCGCTCGGAATCAAAATCCGTGCTGAGGGGTGAAATCGGATTGTTCTCAAACGCGCTGTTCAACTGGGCGGTGTCGCTGAGCTTGATGGGCCAGCTGCTGGTCATTTATTTCCCCTGGCTGCAGGAAGTCTTCCAAACGGAGGCCCTGGGCTTCAAAGACTTGTTGGGACTCGTGGTGCTCTGCAGCACCGTGTTTTGGGCCGACGAGGCAAGGAAGTGGTGGTTGTACGGAAAGCAAAGCAGTAGCAGGAGGTTGCTTGGCCACTCGCATTCGTACAGTCAGGCTGTATAACATACAACTACGACAAAGAAAAAAAAAAAGGAGAAACAGTACCAAAAGAAGAAGGAAAGAAAAAAAATGGGATGATAGAGAGGGAACTCACAAATAAGATATAAAAGGGAAGGGGAATATAAACCGCCTGTAGTAATAGAAAACGGCTGGAACGGACGGACGGATGGGTGGGTGGGTGGTCAGGTGGGAGGAGAGCATTTGGCTTTGTGGTGAAACGGCCCTTTTTTTTTTTTTTTTTGTATAAGATTAAAGCATCAATATTATACACTTGACACACACATAAATAAAGGGAAGGGGCGTACATACTTATCATCGGGGCATAGTGGTTCAGGCTGGTATGTGAAAACAAACGTGGAAGACAGTGATCACCCAAAACATGTCAAACGGAAAAAGAAAAAAAAAAAAAAAAAACTATGAATACTTTTCCTAATTTTATTCAACCCCCTCTCCCATTCAATCTCCCTTCTCACTCAAAACAAATGGTTTTAGGAACACAAACCAACCCGTGGATCACCTTGATTAATCCAATGCTTCTTCCCTGTCTGTAGGGTTACTTGTCTGGTTCTAACCAATACTCTTTGTTCCTTTTCCTACTCCACTAATCAATAATTTTCAATGTCCTCCCTCCTTCTGCTCCCACGCCATGCGATTACGATTAGTCATGTTTTCATCTTTCTCATTCATCACCCACCCACAAACCACTCACTGCACACCACCAATAAGCAAGAGAAAAGCAAGCAACTCATACCACCCGCTCTCGCTCTTGTCATCGCAAACTATAACGTCCCCTATGCAAAGCCCGCACCATCGAAACATCTTCTCCCCATCCTCCAAAACCCCCTGCTCCTCCTCTTCCATCATGCGGACTCGCTGATTGTAAATGAGGAGGATGAGGCACGACGACGTGATGCGGCAGACCACTGCGCAACTCATGCAGTTGCTGTTGAAACATGGGCGGCCGTCTATGTTGTTGTTGTTGTTGTTGTTGTTGTGGTGGTGGTGGTGGTGGTGTATGCCCGTACTAATTGCCCTGGTGTTGCTGCCAATGATAGAGTTGATGGTGGCACTGGCCATTGTGGCCAGCAGGGGGAGAAGGAGAAGGAGGAGTCATGTATTGATGAGTATTCCATTCCCAATCCGAGTTTCCATATTCCCCATCCAATCCCATCGCCGCACTCCCCAACTCTCCACCATCCACATCCTGCTGACCTTGCCCACACCTATCCCTAGTGCAAAAGCTGCCATTCGCCCCATCTTCTTCTTCCTCCTCCTCATCATCATCATCATTTTCATCATCCTCATCTCGTATCCTTTTCCACTCATATCCACCAAACCCAGTCCTCCTCCTCTCCTCCAAAACAATCTTTGCCATGTTCTTATCCCTCAAAATCTTGTCCCTCGGCCGCTTCTGCTTCTTCTTCTTGACGGGGGCAGGCCCTCCAACCATTGTTGTCTTGGTATGATCATTCGACCCCCTCGGCACCCCAAACCTGTACACAAACTGCCTCAGATACTCCCTTTGATCGTGCGTCAACCCGTGCATATATTCAATCTGTCCTTCAATCTCTGCCAGTCTCCGCCCATTAATCGGCATCGAAACAGCTGCCAGTGCCCACTTTTGGAGAGGCTCTCTCAGAGGCGCGATGGCTATCAACTGTTCGTCTTCCGGACTCATCGGTTGCTGCTTTTGAGGATGGTTCCTGGCAGGAGTAGACGATACAGCCGGAAGGTTCGTCAATGCCATGTTCGGGGGCGAGGGATATTGATCGTGTTCACTTCCTCCATCACCACCCCTGATAACCGCTTCTGGCGAATAGTGAGTTGGGCCATGAGGAGTGTGTGGTGAATCGATCCCGCGAGGAGACGGGAATTGATCATTATCACAGACCAGGCCGGGCGGAGTTCCAGGCTCAATCTCTACCTCACCTCCCACCTCCGCCCGAGCCTCATTATCTCCCTCGTCTGATGGCTCCGTGTCGCTCCAGTCACTTACAGACTTATCATCAAAGTAGGCTGTGTCGTCACAAGATTGTAGCCTCGGAACATGAGGCGGCGTCATCTGATGTAGTCTCTCCCACGGAATAGACCGAAACCACTTGTGCCCCTTGATGTCCTCCGCATCATACGGGAAAACGTACCGACCGGCATAGTCCCTCGAGATCCTTGCCGCCGATAATGATACATTGCTGCTGCTTGGTCCTCCACCAGCGCAGGGCAAATTCGAGGCAGACCCCCCAGCATACAGGGCAGCAGCCGACGTGCCCCCTCCACTCCCACTCCCCATTCCCGATGATGGTCCCCCATTCCCCATCAACAAATCCTTCATCTTATACCTCTTCGAACACAACCGATGCTCCTTGTCAGTAATCAAACTAGCCATCAAATCCTTGCACCTCGTCGAAACATTCTGTACACCTCCCGGTCGCCCCCTCGCCGGGAATCTAAACTTCTCCTTGTGCTCCAAAATATTCTTCTTGGTCAGGTTCCTCCCCTCCTCGCTGTAAAATGGCGTCTGCCCGTACAGGCACTCGTACAGGATAATTGCCACGCTCCAGTAGTCACACCTCGCGTCATAATTATCCCCCAGCACCACCTCGGGCGCCATGTACTGGCTCGTGCCAATAACACTCCTCGCCGCTGCCCTGTTCCCACATCTGTTCCTCCAGTTCAACACCTCCTCGCCTTCTTTCATGCTCTGATGCTTCTCGATACCCGTCATCACATGACTCGTCCACTTCATCGTCTCCTGCATGCTCCTCATGTCACTCTTGTCCTTCTCGTCACCCTCAACCACAATGCCCAGCTTATTCACTAACGAGTACCGATGACTATTGTAGTAAGCCATATCGTGCAGCCACCCGCCATCGAATGCCAGGCCAAAGTCGCTGATTTTGAGATGCCCCGACCCCGAAATCAGAAAATTGTCCGGCTTGATGTCCCGATGAATGAACTTGAGCGAGTGCGCCGCCTCAACGCACAAAATCATCTCGGCCACATAGAACCTGGCCACACTCTCCTCCAACACGTTTTCCCTGATCAAGAATCCCAAAAAGTCACCGCCAGGCATGTATTCCGTCACCAGATACAAGTTCCTGACGTCCTGGAAGCTCGCCACCAGTTGAATGATCCATCTGGATCCTTCACTGGCGATCAAGAAATCTCTCTCAGCTTTCAGATGGCCTTCCTGCTGAGTCTTGAGCATGTCTCCCTTCCGGATACACTTCATGGCATACACTTGGCCTCTCTTGTCTTTTTCTCGCACCAGCTTCACGACCCCAAAGCTCCCCTTGCCTAGGATCCTCAGCTCCTCGTAGTCGTTCATTGCCATGGCCGACTTCTTTGGCCCCCCAAGCGCCCGTATGCTCTTGGTCTTGAGCACTCTCGTCTCGCGCAGGTACTCGCTTTCTCGCCGGTAGAACCTCGCCTTGATGGCCTGTATCTCGGCTTCGGTTAGGGTAGTGCCGTGTCGCCTATGTCGAGAGAGACTGAGTAGGTGAGCTTCGAGCAGCTGGGTTCGGATTTCTCGCCCTGAGGGCCCGGAGCACAAGAGTTCTTGGTAATATGTCTCAAGGTTGATTTTCGCTGCGGCAGCGCGTTCAACAGTCAGAATACTGGGCGTGATCTGATCGAGCGGGGTTTCCTGAATCGTTGTGAGCATGCTGTCTGGACTATTGTCTCGTTCCTCGTCGTGGTTCGGGTCATGATCTCTGTGATGGCGACCGAGGAGATTAGAAGTGATAGACACGGCATTGTGATGATGGTGTCGGTGGGCAGGGGGCGGGGCTCTTCTCTCCGGCGAAGAGTGGCCACCGCCGCCCCTGCTGTTGCTGTTGCTGTTGCTAGTTGGATTGGCTGCATCCTTGGTATTGTCCTTGAGCGACGAGTCCATGGATGTTTGGCCAGTAGAGTTCTTGGGCGTCTTCTTGGTCGAGTTGCTGCTGTGCGGGCTGGAACTAGTGGCAGTAGAGTTTGTAGTGGTGTTGATCGACCTCGCCGACGTGGGAGGCGACGAGAATGACAAGACTTGGTTGGAATGCTGTTGGAATGTCTGCTGTACGTGTAACGGCGGACGTCCCTTGGCGTTTGTTCTGTGGATAACTGTGGGCTCCATGGGAGCTCGAAAAATGGCACTGGACATTTTAGTTAAGCCTCTTGAAATGATTGACTTGGTTATGGCGTCCTTGGCTGACTCCTCTGGGCGTTGCTCCACGATGACGGGCTTATCACGAGAACCTTGATGTGACCAAAGGTTCCAGGTAAGTTCGAAGCCACAAACCAACGCCAAAGTCTGAGTGGATGCTTTGCTCACCAGCGCTTGTATTTCCCAAAGCCTTGAGAGCCGAGAAGAAGCTGGAACCGCGGCGGCGGAGCCCGAAGGACGGCCGAGAAAAGCTCCGTTGCGAGGGGGAAACAAGCGACCAGGTGCTCGAGTTGTCAATGTCGGTTCCGACAGTGATGGAGGTGATCCGACTTGGCTCCTGCTCCTCAGCAGATCCACTCTTCATGACGGTTCTTCTTCCTGTCCATCGACTGCCGGGGAGAGGTAAATGATATGTGGTGGAATGGAATGTTGACGTGGTTGACGACTACCCCTAAAAAGCTAACGAAAGGTAGGGGGGAAGAAGCCGGTGAGTAAAACGGGTGATGACCTCAGAAGAGAAACACTCCGAAACTACGCAGTCAAAGAAGACCATT
Organism: Cladorrhinum sp. PSN332; assembly: GCA_033297175.1. Lineage (NCBI taxonomy): Eukaryota > Fungi > Ascomycota > Sordariomycetes > Sordariales > Podosporaceae > Cladorrhinum > Cladorrhinum sp. PSN332. The sequence continues at coordinate 58,005 of MU858878.1, forward strand.
TGTCTGCAAAAGTTCCGAAGTGCTCTTCCTTTCGGGTAAGCGGTTGCTGATAGGGGGAAGGAGCATCCACAACATGATGGAAGTGGCTGTTCTGCTGACAACTTCAACAAGCGCGATCAGTCAAAACTATGTGAGTATCTCTCCTGCCCTACATCAGCGGCATCTTCCAGACTGACGGGACAGCTGTGCTGAAAGGCATGAACGTACTTGCAAATACGCCATAGTAAGAGCTCACCAAAAGAAACATCATGGATTAGTTGTATCTGCTGTACAGCTCATTATTATACCGCACCATGCCCCCCCAAAACACCACCATTAGCCCATTTTGATATCAACCATTTTCGTCCTGTCCTCCTTCTTCCCCCCAGAACATCGAGCTTTTTAACCCAGCACTAGCTCGTATAGCATGATGAGCGTATTGACTATGATCAGGGGTACTATAACACATCAACCATATTAGCTCCAGCTTCCCGACCATTCCCAGGGAGCAACAAACACTTACTCCTCGCGAGGGTCCGTATACTAGACACCAGCTGAATCGTCCTGTACTTGACCGAGCTATCTGGATTGTCTCCAAAGTTTCGGCGGTGGGTTTCGGGGGTGAGATTGACTGTTGTTCGCTCTGTTAGTTTTTCTATCTCCTGTGACCTTCTTTCATGATGTCATCCACCAAACCCTCGAACCAAACCATATCTGCCCGAAAGCAAACGAAGTAAAAAAAAAAAAAAAAAAAAAAAAAACCTACCACGAGCAAGAAACCGATCCTCAGAAAGTACCGTAATAGCGTTCAACGCCAACACCATGACTACACAACACGCCCAAAAAAAAAAAAGTCAGCCTCTTCTTCCTCCCATCATTCCCTCTAAAACACCAAAAGAATAATCCCCATACCATAAATCAACGTCCCCAGGATAGCCATGTTTGCTTTCTCTTTTTTTTATCCTCCTATATAATCCGTTATGCTGTTTCCTTTCCGCCCCTTTCCGGGATCCCAAACTGTTCCTCCTCAACTAATTCACCTTTCGTTCGTCCCGGTCGCCAAACGTAGCTGCGCAGCTTCGAGATGTATCTATCGCCTTCGATTTCGTGTGCGTTTCTTCGTGGTGGTGATAAATACCGATTCGTAGTTCTCTTCGCGCGCGCAAAGGATGTCACCAACCGAAGGTCCGTTAACAATTGACAGGAAAGGTAGTGTAAGGTAACATGTAGCTCCAACCAAAGCCAAGCTGGCAGTTGAAAGTCAAAAAGTGGGGCCACTTATTGTGGAGAGGACAGAATGACAAGGTTACGTCATGTGACTGGATCTACGTAAACCCTAACCCTTCTCCTGGCATTTACCCCTTTTCCCCAGACCCCAGACGCTCTCTTGTCACAAAACTGCTGCCCAAAAATCAGGTAATCTCATTTTTAACTCTCACATAGCTAAATAATAACTCAATGCAATTATCCCTCCTAAACGGTAAAAAGAAAAGCACAAAGCACATTCTTTGAAGTAAAGCCACCAACTGAGTTGCTTCCCTTCCATTTCTGTAATCCCCATCCCATCCGGTAGTGGGTATATATCATGCTGGTACCTGATAAAATGCAATAAACTTTATAATGCCATTTGTTGTCGTCGTTGTTGTTGTTGTTGTTGTTGTTGTTGTTGTTGTTGTTGCTGTTGTTGTCGCTGTTGTTGTCGCGTGCCTCTCTTGTTCCCAAATTGAAACTTCCTTTGAACACATAACTTCCCGATCCATCCGCCAGCCAGCACAGTGCTTGAATAAATTCTATCTTCGCAAATTCCAATGCAATCAAGACGCCTCATCCTCTCAGTAGTAGCCATATTGCTCTTCAACCCCTCTCATTCCCCTAGTGATACAAACAAATTGCAATGTGATGATGGTCTGTATGACTCTCGAACCGAGAGCCCGGTCGAGCTTCCGACCGCTTGATGAGCCATGATAATCGCCAATAATAAGTGTGTGTGTGTGTGTGTGTGTGTGTGTGCGCGCATATGTATGTGGTATGTTTGATGTTTTGAGACTCCGCCGTGATTGCTTGCGCTTCCTTGATTTCCATCATGCTCCCAAAACGGCAAATAACCCAGTGCTAAACAAAAACAGCCAAGAGCAAAATGGATCATCGGGCAAATAAAAAACTGCATAAAGCCCAGGGTATTTCAATAACAAAAGCAAAACACCGACATGTAATCCGAAAATAGAAACAGGTGAATAAAACGGTAAGAAAAGCGGCAAAGGCGTCGAGGTGGTTTGACCATGATTCCACCTCCCAGAGGCGGTTATTCGAGGTCGCCATACTTCTCACGGTACTTAGCCACCAGACTGAGCTGCTCAGCAACCTCAGAGAGGACATCCTTCATCGGTGTACGCAGAGCAAGATAATTCTGGGGATTGGGGGAGGTCTTTATGACCATCTGCCGGATGGCAAGTGTGGTGACGCACGTCTAAAAAGATATATTAGTCACGCTTTAGCCCAGCTGCAAAAAGGTGAAAGAAAAGCATACCTCAATCCTGCTAACTTGATGCTCCATAAAGTTTAGTAAAGACGCTTCAGAGAGCTCTCCGCCTCGTTGTTTCATCTTGTCTAAAAGCTCAGTTTCGGGCGGCTGCAGGGCGCGACTGCCATCCTCCAGGATGCTGCACAGCATTTCAAGCCTTAAAGAAACTTTCCAAAGGGCCCAGATATTCTCGGCCTCAATCGCCAGCTGGCTTCCAGGACTCAGCGTGGCCGGCTTCGCGGGCGAAACTTCTTTGTTTTGTGCGTCTCTCTCGTGCTTGTTGTGGGTCTCCATTCTGCCGGCCAGGGCGTGCGGGTACAACGAGTATATGTACTCGGGATTTTCTAGACCCTTGAGCTTCTTCTCGCCCATGTCCTTGACCTCGAACCCTTGGCTGCTCAAGTCGCGTAGCTCCTTTCGGATGGCCTTGAAAGTTTCCTCATCCTCATCAGCTTCTGATGTCTCGTGTGTGATTTCGAGGCACCGTTGAATCTCGGCGATGAAGTCTGCCGACACTGTGATCTGCCCTCCGTCTGCGCAAGCCGAGATGCGACTGGCTTTGTTGACCATGGGGCCGTAGTAGTCCATGCGACGGGTCACCGGATCTGGCTCAGCAAGGGGGTCACCCCAGTGAATTCCCATGCGTACTGATAATCCTCTAAAGATAAGTTTGTTGTCTCGATCAAAAACGGGGGTGCAGTTGGGCGACGAGAGCATCTCAGAAGGCCAGACAACCTGAAGCAGGCTTATCTGAACAGCAAAGCACCACAGCAATGCCGACGTCGCTGTGGGAAACGAAACCATGAACGCGTCTCCTTCTGTTTTGACTTCAAATCCACCAATGCGCCTGAGTTGTCGGCGCATTACGTCGTTGTGAAGCTTGATAGCAGTCCTCATAGAATTGGGATAGGTCTCCCATAGCTGTGTCGAGTTCTTGATGTCTGTAAAAACAATTGCAATCAACCCGGTGGGCGCCGGTACTTCTTGCTCGAGACGTTGCAGCTTCGAGTCGAGTGGCGCGTCGGCCTTGTTCTTCTTGGTTTTGCGCCCCGAGAACATGAGGCTCTGGTCATCGTGGAACGAAGAGAGAACCGACATGCTCTGCCCTCTATGCTGGCGCGAACGCTCTCTTCGTTGCTTGAGGTTCGAGACATTGAGCAACATGACCATCATCTTGTTAGTGCATCCGTAAGCCATGGCAATGTCTCGGAGTTTTTGTGCAGCCCGCATTTGGTCGCCACGTTCTGATCGGGCAATGTCTACCAACAGGTCCGGAGGGAGATACTCCCAGACTTCCTTGGTAGCGATCAGGATCGTCTCATCTTGCTCTCCAATTGTGTGGTGCCTGATGTGCGGTCCTGACTGCACGGCCGGCATCAGATCGAGATAGCCAAAGGCACGTGAAACTTCAAGAAGATCATTCAGCTTCCCGTTGCGTGATACCCAGCCACCAGCTTCGCGGATTCGCGTGCGCTCGTGGGAGTCAGCCGGATCGTGCTTCTTCGTCAGCATTTTCCATTGCCCATCAGATTGAATCATCATGGCTTGGACGTCTCCGGCGTTGGCGATGTAAAGTTCCTGGTTTTGAATGTAGGCGACGGTAGCCACGGCGCCGGAGTTGAGGTCTTCCCTGCTAAGAACAAGAGGTGCGGTGGACCCACGATGTGTCATCAGTGATGACCTCTCCTCCGCGTGTTGAGTCCCTGCTGCGATCAACTCCTTGTTCAGGGACAAGAAAGCACGTCTCAAGGCGTCCTCGGGAGTCTCGGTACTAAGCTTAAGGTCCCTCAGTTCATGCGCGAAGATCTGACCAAAGTTTTCCTGAAGGTACTTGGCAATCTTAGAACCCCCAAAGCTGAGTGCTTGGCCATCGAACAACCCTAAAAGTGTCTCCATGTCGTTCGAATTGAAGCGAGGCACCACCAGGTCAATGGTTGACAGATGCTCGTTCTTGATTCCGAGAGTGTCAGCCATACCGTAGGGCATATAACCGGCCAGGGCGCCAGATGTCCTGACACGGCGATCCTCACTCTGATCAGGCAGACCAGTGAGCACCGTCACGTCCATCAGACCCAAAACCCGAAGATTGGTGAGGGTGTTGAAGTCTGTGGGGTCCTTCTGATCGCGATTGATAAGCGTGTGGCCCGCCGTGTGCTTGATCTCGAGCCGCCTGTTTCCTGACAGGTTGAGATATCTCAGGTTGGGATTGAGACTCCAGTTCCAGTCATACGAAATGTTGCCGATGTTGTACTTCAGCGAGTTGCTGCCGCAATCGAACACCGTCAGCTTCTTGGCTCTACTAATGTCAGCTGGTAGGTTCGTGAACTTGTTGCAGTTGATATGGAGTGTTTGCAACATGCTGTAATCCTCCAAGTCGTCCGCAGGGATGCTGGAGAGCTCGTTGCCTGAGAGGTACAACTCCACAAGCTGGGGCCAGCTCTTGATGGAACGCTGAGGCATATCATTCAGATCGTTGTAAGACAGATTCAGAACACGAAGGTTTTCCAGCATTACGAGCTGTTCAAAACAGTCGTCGTCCAGCTGATTATCGGCAAGGTACAAGTGGCGAAGGGACCCGGCGAATGTGTTGGTCAACCGCTGATTATGAATATTGGAGTCCTTCCTAGAACTGCTCGTTGGCGTCATCATTCCAGAAGCGCCCTGCGCGGTGCTCCGAGAGACGATAGAGGTTTTTCTACCACCCTTGCCGTACAACGTTACCATTGAGGGCTTCCTATCCCCTGGTATGGAGCCTGGAATGGAGCCGACGCTAAGGAGGCTGCTAGACGCCTGGCTGGGCCGGCGCGAAGGATCATTAAGCTCTTCTGTGCTTGGGTTTGGTGAGAGCGAGTTGCCCAAGCTACCATTGCTTGTACCCGTGGGCGGTCCGAGCCTGCCATTTATACCATTGGAGTTGTTGTTTGGGTCTCCAGGAGGCTGGGGCTCACGCGAAGCGGGCTTTGGGAAGGCGTCCAGAATATTGGAGGAGGCGTTGAGATACTCCAACTTGTTTGCCCACCATAGTTCCATGGGTAACTTCCTAATGTTGTTTCCACGCACATCAAGCCGCTTCAGTTCTTTGAGACAACCAAGCTCAGGAGGCAACTCACCCACTGAATTGTGGGCTATGCTGAAGAACTCGAGCCTCCTGAGGTTTCCGATCTGATTTGGTAGAGAAACAAAGTAGTTCTTGTCCAACTCGAGTCTTTCAAGGCTAGGAATGTTGTTGAAAGACTCGTCGATGCTTGCCAACTGCGAATGCGACAAGTTCAGAGCCTTTAGAGTGGGAACCGGTGACTTGATCTCGAACTTTGTCAGTGGGTTGTAGTTTAGCTTGAGGCTCCTAATTCGCTCAAAGCTTCCACTGAACTGAGAGACCGCGTTGTGGGTTGCCGACAGAATCTCCAACTTGGGTAACTGTGCGATGACATCGATGCTTGCGATTTGGTTATACCTGATGTCCAGCTCACGAAGGTTGCTCAGATTCTTGAAGGTGTGAGGTAAATTGCCTGATAATTGGTTGTTGGTTACAACAAACTTTTCCAGGCTTCGCATATTTCCAATGGCTTCTGGAAAGCCTCTAATGAGATTGAAGCTAAGATCCAGATCAACCAGGCTCTCGAGGTTGGTCAAGAAGCTTGGGAAGTGCTCAAGCGAGTTGGAAGATATGTTCAACGTCCTGAGCACCGAAAACGCCCCAAAGTGTTCCGGAAGGTCTTTCAGTTTATTGTTTGCGAAGTTAAGTTTGAGAAGACCGCTGAGCCTGTGAAGTTGAGCATTGTCCAGCGACTCGAGACGGTTGTTGCTGACATCCAGGTAAGTCAGTTTACTCGCAGAGTTGAAACTTAGCGGCAGAATGCGGGCCTCATTGTTGTTGTACTTGATGTCGCGCAAATTCGTACATGACGTGATGAAATCGCGCGGCACTTCGAGAGAAAGATTCTTGGACAAGTTTAGTGATATGACCTCGGCCGCCCTGGGGTAGAGCATGACTGGGATCTGAGTGAGATTGCGTCCAGAGAGGTCGACATGGTTGTTCTTCTGTGTTCGCAGAAAATCTGCCTGGTTCATGACCTCCCACGCCTTGTCATTGACCGAGTAAAAAAGAAACCGGCAAATGTAGCTGTTGTCCTCGCGACCGAGCTCCTCGATTCTGTCCCGCTCGACGAAGCCAACTTGCTCGAGCAATCGCTTTTGTATGAGCAATGGACGCTCCTGGTCCCGCAGAACCCGGTACAGACCATGTTTCTTGAGCAACAGTTTGTATTGCTTCGGGTCCTCTTCCCTGTAGGTTCTCCGCACAATCTGATTGACAAGATCAGACACGCTTGTGAGAAGAGGCTGCTGAAGGGTCGTGAAGGTGCCATCGGCTCTGAATACGCGGATGCAATAGTTCGCTAGCTTCTCCTCCGGTCTCGGCGGGCTGCCCAAGTCGTCGATGTCGATGGGTTGTACTGGCGCCTCGTCTTCGTCACGGCGAACCGCCCAGCTGTCCGGAGCGTTCCACGCGCCGTGGCCATTTCCAGTTGGGGCCACCATACTCAAACTGTCGTTGTCGAAATTTTTCAAGAAGTCCGAGGCGTCGAGTGGTGTTAGTGGCATTGGCTTGCTCAGGATCCCTTCCATGTCATTGAGGTTTGTGTCAAGGTGGAAAACAGTCCCTCCATCGTGCCTGTCAGTTGGCCCAATCGAATCCTCGAAGTCATCATGCTGTTTGATTGTGCGTGCCTTCTTTGACAGAGAGAACTTATTGTTGAACGTTCCTGGTCCTGTGGCTTGGCGGGAAAGATCCAGACGGACTCCATCGCGAGGATCGGGAATTCCACCCTTCCACTCTTGTCCCCGTATCGACTGTCCGTCAGACCGTGGCAGTTCCTGCTTGGAGGGTCGTGACTGCAGCGAGTGGGACGACGATGGAAGCTTTCTTAGCTCGGAGGTATCATCCTTGTCCTTGTTCCTGCCCCGCAAGCGAGTAAATATGCTCTTTTTTGGGTGACCCGGCGAAGTCTGGCCATCGGTACTGCCGTTCTTGGGACCCCAGTATCCACCGCTCCCACTCGGTGCCGGACTCTGTGCTCGCGATCGCGCGCCATACATGACAGCGGAGCCACTGCGGTCTTTTGCAGCGGCGCTGATAGACGAATCGTCTCGGCTGATCGATGGGCGGAGTGATCTCGGATCCTCGTTGCTCTTGTTGTGTCTGTGGTGGCCGGCCAAATGGACAATTGAGTGACCAGACCTGCCCGACGACGAGGTCTTTGGCGGGTTCGTCTGGGAGCTGTCGTTATTTGCGTAGCGATCACGGTCTGGTCCACTCAGAATATCTCGAACCGGAGCCTCCCCGTACCGGGCGATATCCTAGGAATTGGAGGTTAGATGGGGCGAAAACATGAGAGGCATAGGGATAGCTAGGTAGGTAGGGAAAGGCAGGTAAGGTTTAAGCTGACGCGACACGTATGAAACGACGAGCTAAATTATTTTTTTTAAAAAAAAATGCAAGGTACTTAGGTAGGTAGGCTTCAAAGTCAAAGGGATGCACATGTCCGGGGAAACAAAAACAGATAAGGGGTAATTAGATGTGGGGACAAAACCTACGTCGGCTTCTTGGTACAAAAATGGCACAACCTCCGGCGCCGGCACCGGGGTTCGAGGCCTCGAAGCTGGAGAGGCGTCCCTGCCATAATCAGTGGCATTTGAATGATTGCGATCTCTGTGTGGACGGACGTGGCTGCTGTATGAATGCGAGCGATGCTCTTTCCCCACGGGGTGCGCAAGGCTGATTTCTGAAGAATCTCTGCCAGGAAACTCCTCGCCAAAAAAGCCCTGAAGCTTTCTAAAACCTCCCCTTGGCCCGCTGGTCCTCGAACCTTGACTGCTCGCCGTTGTGGTGATACTTGCGACGGACGGGCGTCGCTCATCCGTGAAGTATGACAGATCTGGAGAGTCGGTGCTGGTACCTGAGGTCTGTGACGGCCTGGTTGTGGAGGGTCGGACGCCGGGCGACATCTGCGAATTGATTGACAGGTTGTCGGTCGAGTCATTATAGAAACTAGTAGGTATGGGTCCCATTGCTGCTGGTGTGGCGGCGACGGCGCCTGCCGCCAGAATCCAGGGTGCGATCTGACTTTGACCTAGAGATCCCGTCGAGGGATTATTATGCTGGTTTCGCGAAGGTCTTCCGCCGGCGGGATCCAGAATGGCCAGGTCGCGGCGGTAGTCGGCAAAGTCGCTCATTCGATGTTCGCGGATCGACGCATTGGAGGTCACGGTGGAGGAGGGGGAGAGGGCTAGGCGCGACCCAGAGGCAGACGTCGGCGATATCTGGGCATCCGAGTCCTTGAAAGACCTAGTTCGGGGCGCAAAAGACATGGCCGCCCGTCAGTTACTATTCAAGGCGTAGCGAAACAACGAAAACAAGTTGCAAGAGCAAATGCGCGGTCTAAGAGAGGGGACGGGAAGGGGAGAGCCCGGTATGGAGAGAAAGCACGCAGCGAGCCAAACACAACGCTCTAGACTCCCGCACTCACCGACTGAAATGGCCGTTCTCGTCGGTCTTGAGGCGCGAAGGGGCAGCTCGTCGCGAAGTATGAGGAACGGAACCGGACCTCTTGGGACCGGCATTGTTGATGTTGAGCGAGGGCGACACGGGCGGCAGCGGGAGTGGCTTCACAGTGATGCTGGATCGCGCACTGTCGGTGCTGGAGCCCGTCATGGAGCTGAAGCGGGAACTGGCGTCATTCCGGGGCATTGTCACCACTCAGCAGCAAGCCGGAGTTGGGGAACAAAGAACTTGACTGAGGATAGTTATGAATGGGCGAATGGTCAATCCGGAAAACCGTGTATTATTCAAATTCAAATAGGGCCATACGGCCATTCGACGGTTGGCTGTCGGGTTCGGTGGTAGGTCAGGTCATCCCGTCGCCCGCGCCTTGGAGGATTCGTCGTTGAGGAGAAGCGGTGCAGGTCGCGGTGGAGTGAATTGCCGCCGACTGCGCTGGTTGAGGTCTACAGCTCACGATGATGCTTCGATCTGGAGTATTGTGTACAGATTCGGATGAGATTGAGATCATTGGATACGCTATGGGCGAAAAGTGTGAGACGTTCACAGCCCACAGCCCGCAACCCACACAGTCCATACTCGCTACGCTAGCACCGACCTGGATCAGTGACCCGGGCCTTCTTCACCTCGTGGGACATGGATGCCGGGGGAGATATGCCAAGGCTCCCTGTCTGCGTGTTTGCACAGCCGGAGCTCCACTGGACGGGATGCTGGAAAATCCAATTGGTGGGCGCATTTCGAGGTTCTGCATCCATCCTCTGATCCCGATCGCATCTACGGATAGCTATTGATTCTTTCTATTCTGATTTGCATGTTTGAGGCTTTAAATCTCTCAATCAGTTCCGTCCGGCTAGAGACCGCAACCTTTTATTCCCTTTCGAGCTTCTTACCTACCATGTACCTAGCCTCTTGATGAATACGACCTGAAATGGAAGTTGGAGGGCTTTTCGCATGCGAGATGCGTAACCTCAAATCCCAAGGCGTCTTGGTTTTCTCTTGGCCAGGTTAGCTTCAAGTTCCCATACACTATTTCCAACACACACATCCTTTTGTGCCAGCGCCGCCTGTTGACAAGCGGTTTCCATATCTTTGACCAGAGAATTGGCCAGATACATCCCGCTGTCTCTTGAAATGTCAAGGTGCATGGGTTTCATATCTTTGGGACTTGGTGCACCTCACCGGCGCGGACCCACATCCCTTTGAGAGCCCAGGCCCTGGTCCCCGGGCATTCAACACCAGCTCCAGAAACCTTGGACCTGGGAGCAAAAAGGTACGCTTCCCCTCCCTTCCCCTCGCCCAAGGTCGAGTGAGACGAAAGCGGCGCAAATCAAGTATTCCGAGGCCAATCTTCGCTTTCTTCCATTGTCCAGACTCCAACCTGTGTCAAATGAGCCGTGCGCATTGCCAAGACGCTTGTATCTGGATCCATCTCCATCAACCTTTTCTCCCAACCGCAGGCAACGCAAAAAGACGGGAGGGCGCAAAAATCATTACTTCGGTTCGCCAAAACAGTTTGCAGGCCCTTCCAATCCTTTCGGGAACGTGGGATCATTCGCCGACCAGACTGGCCTTCCATCTCACTGCCCGCTCAGTCCTTCGGTCACCATTCCAGCCAACCTTTCCCTCTCCTTATCGTTCTGCACGCTCCCATACTGTCTGCATGATAGGGAGCGGCCCTCCCCTAATTGCCGTCTACCGTCTCGGCTTGCCTGCACATGGTGATCCGTTTTCCCGTTTTCCCCTCGACCACGTTTTTCGCGGCACAGCAGCTCATCCGCAAGGCCAAGGCCTGCTGAGCTTCAAGCTTTCCCGCCTCCAACCTCCCGTCCCCGCTTCAACAACAAAGAACGCGTCAAGATTTCAACACCACACTGCAAGTCTCCGCGATCTCAGCCACTTACAGGATACTCATCATGTTGTCTCGCGCTACGTCCCGTGTCTCTCCTGGTTTCTTTTTCAGATCTCAAATACTGTACCATACTGTGTCGATTGGCTTCAGACCTCCACGTGGTTTGTAAGTACGGACCTGAAGCCTCGTTTAGACTCATCCCGCGAATCCAAATCCAGCTTCCGTTGTTTGCCACCGCCGCGGATCTCCTCCTCTTTCTTCTCCATTTTTCGACAGCAAAACGTTTTCCACCTCCGTGCCTAACTGTATACAACCCAGTTCATCAATTCTGACTTGGAAGGCTAGCATCGGCGACAGCTCCGTTCGGCCCCCCCTCCACAACCCCTCCTTGAACCATGCGCGTTTGGTGGGGTTTCCCTGGGGTTCCAAAGAAGGCCCCTGAAGATCCCTCTCAGCAGCTCTGCTCCTTTGAGCGACCAGCATCACTGGGGCGACAACCCCTCTCCACGCACACCGCAACATCAACATTGTGATCGAACAACATGGCGGGGTCAGTAATACCGAGAGGGAGTTAATTGCCCGGAATACGCCCATGGATGTCCAACCAATTGCATCAACTTCCGCTGATACGAAAATGCGTGACTATTCTTGCGAGGCTGTCCATTTCGAGAAGAGGGTCTATAATTATGTACAGTAGAAGCCTGGTGCTGGTGCAACACACCTCCGGACGTCGTGTACGCAGGTAGGGCTGACCGACAGACGGAAAAAGACTAAATATACGACACGGCTCAAAAGAAGAAGGTAGGTTCAATCAGAAAAAAAAAGACAAGAGCTGCGGTGTGTGTGCGTGTCGCACACAATCAGGAAGATACCCGGTTGGTTGAGAGTAATCATGCTCTCTGCGAGGTCATCTATCCATCCACCAATTCCCCCCGCCCCCTCAAAATATTCCTTATCCTTCAAGGAGCCCTCCCCCTCCAGATCAAATCCCAGAAACGTATGATCTTTGGTTGACATGTTTCGAACTGTCCCCCCCCCCCAGTCCCTCCTCTCTCTCTCTTGCTCTTTTGGTGATGAAACAAGCTCAAGGTTCTCGAGCATAACGTTTCAAACAGAAAGAAAAGAGATCCCTGCCTAATTCGCTCTAAAGTAACTCTCCGAATCATAAAACAAAAAATTGTACATTACATCTACTTGTGTTCGTCTTTATTCTATTTCCATGATGATGGTGATAATAATGATACAGACAAATACGCCTTGAGAGGAGACCGAGATTTGGCAAAGTGTGAGGAGAAAGCACTGATATGTCCGTCATATGACTTCAAGAACCAGCTGCGGGAAACGACAGCGAAAGCAACATATCCTGGGTAGACAACAGCACAACATAAGGCTTTCAGCAGGCGTGTAAATATACTAATAATCTCCCTGCAAACGCTCATTGCTATTGCTTGCACTTTCTAAAATTTTCTCATCATCATCATCATCATCACCATCATCTTTGACCCCTGAACTTGAAGTGATCCATCATCTACCTCTCCGCTGGCCAGAAAAGCAAATATAACAGAGCAAATATCCACCCAAAGTCGACAATTTCCTGTCCTCCGCAGTTTCTTCCCCCAACCCCCCTCCTTCAGGGCCAACCTGACTCCCTCCAAAAAAAAAAAAAAAAGAAAAGAAAAGAAAGAAAGAAAAAAAAAATATATATATATATATATAACCCTAAACCCGAACAGCTTTCTCATCATCTTCTCCTCCGGTGATCATCCTGCTCATCATCTTCAGATTCCATAACAACATCAGCAATCTCGTCATGCAAAACTTCACCAACCCAACTGCTCTCTCGCAACGCCTTCCTCGCTTCCTCCTCTCCAACAGTCATGTCATCCATAATCAACCTCACCGCCAGCTCGGGCACCAACACGGCCTGCAAATAAGTCGAATAACCGCGCGCACCAATCAAATTATCCTCGAGCGCTCTCTTCCTCAAAATTGCAGAGAACTCGTGAATCAGATTCTCCGACATCTGTCGTAGACCTCTGATACCGTAGTAGCCCGGAGTCAAGTTCAATTCGTCTGATCTGAGCAGAGTGCGATTATGGCCTGATTTGATCTTGTCTTTGAATAGGTCGCTGTAGTGAGACGATTGTTTGCCTTCGAGAATGGAACGTAACAGGGGTAGATGTTGGGATATTCTGTCGTCAAGCTCGAGCCACTTGATCTTTGGGTATCCCTGTTCGGCCCAAAACGCTTTTGCCGAGTGTTTGGTGTGACCTTTGCAGAACCTTTGCATATTTTGAACGGTCCAAACCGGGTTGCTTTTGGTGAAGTTGGAGTGATAGTCTTTGTCGACTTCTTTCTTGCAGAGAGGACACATTGGCGCTGAGTCTAATGCTATGGGCGAGTCCAGATCTGTAAGTGGTGAGGTGGAGCGGCGAAGGAGCAGGTCTGAACCGGCAAGAGCGCCTTTTGTTGTTGGAGAGTTGAGCCAGCTTGGTTCATCAAAATCGGATAAGTCTGCCAATAGCTTGGAGTTGGGTCGTTGCGACTTCTCGGGGCTGCTGGAATCGGTGTCTTCGAGTCTAGCTGGAATCTTGGACAGTGGCGGTTTCTTCGCCGGTGATGAGCTGTGCAGAAGGGGGATCGCGCCTGGAAGCCTGGAGTGTGCTGGGCGTGCTGGGGACGACGGTTCTTCGGATTCGATAGCGTCGGGAATCCAGAACTTCTTCTGATGTTGTGGGCTTTCCGGGTCTGAACCTGCTGAATTCTTCTTGAGCTTCTTCTCCCTCTTTGCCCTTTTCGCGGCTCGCTCCTTCTCCCTCTCCCTTTTTTCCTGCTCCTTCTCTTGGTCTTTTTTACTGAAGGTTTTGCTGGCGGATTTACCGAAACGCGGGTTGCCAACGCTCTTGTTATAGCTGCTGTCAGATTTCGGTTCTGCGCTATCCAACTTCGACGACGAGATGTTAGACTCCTCGTCTCCCGCAGATTTCCTCTTAAGAGTTGCTGATCCTTTGGTGCTTGCGGAGATGTTTGTGCCGTTATTTTTGGGACCTTTGTAGCTGGCGTCAAGGCCGCAACCCGCGCGTTTAGTTGAGCGTCGTTTCTCACCAGACTGGCTCCCTTGTGAGCTAGCAATGTCTTCTAGAACCCTTGATGGCTTTTTGCTCCCTCCGGAGTGAAACTTGGTCCGCCCAATGTTTGCTCGACTAGAGACAGGACCATCACCCGAGCTTTCGCCATCTGAAAATGAAGCGAGGTTATCCGAGATACCTCCTCTCTTCTGGTCGCGACCTCCCTTTTTAACTTGAGCTTTCTTGGGCCCTCCTATCAAAAGTTTCGGAACGTCATCATCATCATCATCTAAGTCTAATGGCAAGTCATCGTCGGTGGCCTCAGGTGCTCCATTTTCTTGATTTTGGGTCTCCTTTTGTGTCGAGCTTTCCTGTACGACCATTTTTCGTGAAGCCCCCAGGAAACCTTCGGCCTTCCAGCCCTGTGTAAGTGAATGGTATGGATCTTGTCCACTCGACCTAAACGATCTGTAGAAATCCGGGTCCTCCTCCTCTTTTATGGGGGAATTGGAAGATTTTGTTGGCTCATTGGTCGACAACCGCTCATCCTTTGGTCGGGGTGGCGACCAAAGCGGCGGGAATTCATCATCTTCTATGGGATCAGAGACGACAGCGAGAGCATCATTTGATGGCCCATAAACTTCCGAGAGTTGCGATTCTTCCAGTGGAGGATCTTCGCTTTTGGGTTCGGCAGCTGACTTTCTGAAATTCGACAGTAAAGATTGCCGAGGACCACTATTTCGGTTTATGCCGACCCTTCTCTGGTTCTGGAGCCAGGACATGTCGAAGGCTGTCGATTTGGAAGTGTAGAAGCAAAACTCATCAGCTCTGCATGTTGATGGCGGATTGTTGAGCGTGTAAGCGATCCTCCAGGGTTGCGTTTAGGTGAGTCTGCTGGGCCTTATGTTGGTTGATGTTGAGAGTCCAATCTTGAAAACTCGGACAGCTGGCATGAACAGGCGGCCACTATCAAAGAGAGTGTGCATAAAGAAAAGATTAAATCAGGAAAGGAACAGCATGGTTTAAGATCGAAACCTAGATAAGCTGACCCAAATTAGTTCCAAATCGGTTCCAAATCAATCCATTTCAGGCAGAGACCCGCCTGGTCCATTGATATTTCAATTAGGAAACCGCGGCATGGAAATGGATTCAAAAGACGCGTCGCGCCTGTCAGGGATTCAAAGAGCTGACCAGACCCCTGGCCACACCCGCCAAGCTCGGGCCACAGCTCCCTAGCTACTGCCGAACAGCGCCAACGCCCAAGGTATGCTCAGCTCAATAGGGCATCGTCGTTGTCAACACCGAACTGACAATCAGATAAATCAACACCACAAAGACCTGTTTCGCAGACTGCATCCACAACAGGACAATGGCTGCGAACAGGAAGTATGCGGCATTGCCGGATCTTGTAGGAACACTTAACACAATTGTCCAGAGATCCAATTGCGCTAACCAACGATTCTTCCTCCCAGGATTCGGCCCCCGATATCTACGAGACGCCAGAGCTCACCGACGATAATTCGACAGTTCCAGTGAGTTAGATTACTTGGGCCGCCATCAAGGTATCTCAGGCTGACGAATACTCCAGCCTACTACCGTACGGTCGCCATCCGAGAACGAGTACGATGACGACGAAGACGATGTTGCGGCTATCTCCCGCTCCCGTTTGCGGATAGACCAGGCCCGGTCACGATTCATGCCAGCATCCGTGGACGCAAGCAATGTGGATTTTTCAGATCGCGTGAATGGCAAGCGAAAGTCATACAAAGCATCAAGCCGAAGACACCGGGTTCTCGAAGATGGGACTGAAGAACTCGGGGATCTAAGCGACGAGGAGGATTCTGGGAACCTTGCACGAAAGATTGCACGACTCAAGAGGGAGATTGAGGAGGCAAAGGAGGAGTACGGAAAGCAAAAGGCAGCCGAGAACAAGCCTGAGGGAGAAGTCACTGACCAGGATGAAGAGATTGAGACTCTTAGCAAGACGTTGGAAGAGATATCTCGACTGGATGAGCCCCGAGTTACCAAGACAACTCTCCATGCACCGGCCCCCGCCCCTACGACTTTTGCTGGTGAGCAAGTAGCTGGGAAGGCCCCAGCTGGCGCCACCTACACCATCACTTATGCGCCGACCTACGAGCAGACACATGCTCTTGCAAGAGCAGCCGACTTTGACAGCCGCCTCGTCTTCTTGGAGAAGGCTTTGGGAGTTGGCTCAGCAGCAATGCCCGAATTTGATTCGAAGGGCCTTCCTCGGGCTGTTATGCCCATGGTAGAGAACCTCCATCGACAAGTCTCGACTTTGTCCGAGGCTACAACTCCGAATTTGGACGCCATCAGCCGCCGGGTGCGGACATTGACGCAGGAAGCGCAGAATCTTGAGAAGGCTCGCAAGAACGCCAGGCAAGCCCAGGAGGCTCTAATCCAAGCCGGGGCGTCGTCTACACCAGCTGAAGGTGCCACACTTGAAGATTCAGAGCAGGTGGCAAAAATCAATGCGCTTTATGGTCTAATTCCGACCATCGAGAATTTGAGTCCTCTCCTGCCACCATTGCTTGACCGGCTCAGGTCTTTGCGCATGATCCACGCAGATGCCGCTACAGCCTCAGAGACCCTACAGCGACTGGAGCAGAAGCAGGCCGAGACGGCCACCGACATCCAGCAATGGAGGGAGGGCCTGGAGAAGCTGGAAAGTACGATAAGAGATGGTGATACGTCGCGGGCCAAGAACATGGAGGTGATATCGGAGTGGGTGAAAGATCTTGAGGATAGAATCTCGAAGCTGTCTTGATTGAGCCGGTCGTGTATGTATGTTGCAGTGATACCCATATTTATCCGAATTGAACATATGCTACGGAGCACTGGATGGAGAGAACTGAGAGGGACTCTGAAAGGCAATCTGCAAGAGAGCTTGCAAGTCCCCTAACCCTGATGGCTATGACGGGGATGCTCGTTTCGGGTTCCGGCAGCCGGTTGAGGTGGCTCCACTGCAACCAATCAGGATGCTCAAGAGCTAAGCTCCCAGGAATAAAATTCCCAGAATCTTTGACAGCAACTTTTTTTTCATTTCTCCCCTCCGCATTCCCCAAATCACCACGGTTTGGTCAAACACCTTCGCAAGCATGCTGATCTTGCGAAACCTGCTTGATGCAATGGCATCAGCAGTTCCATGAAGATACCGTCCAACCATGATCAGAACATTTGTTTCTGTCATGAGGAGTATTTTACTGGAACCAGCAGCGGCTCTGCCGCACGTGATGGAGAAGAAGAGGATGGAAGATCTTATCTATTGGCATCATCAGCCATGGAGGGTTTTTTTACTTTTCTTCTCCATCACTCTTCAACCACGTTCAAAGTAAGTTTATACACACCTCTTCTTCACTCAATTCGTCAGCACCCCACTTCTTCATTTGTCATATGATGAAAAAACAAAATGCACAATTATCTGAACTTTTGTGATGTTACAAATTTTCTACCAAGATCTCTGAGACAAAAATCAATCAACCACAAAAACCGATTTTCTTTTGCACAACTTTTTTACTCTTTTTCGCAAAAGTTGGAAGCTAACAATATTAAAAGGTTTTGTGCGTCTAGAGCAAGATGTCGTCCTCCAAGCCGGTAGCAGAAGCAGCAGGCCACTTCAACATTCTCTACTTTGCGAGCGCGAGCTCGTATACTCTGAAAAACACAGAGTCACTCCCTGCGCCGTTGCCTCTGAGCAAACTGTTTGGTGTGCTTGAGGAGCGGTACAAGGGGATAAAGGAGAATGTGCTGGAGTCCAGTTTGGTGACTGTCAATCTGACGTATGTGGACGTGGAAGGGGGAGAGGACATGGTGATCAAGGAGGGTGATGAGGTGGCGATAATCCCACCTGTTAGTAGTGGGTAGCTGCTATCTACATAGTTGAATGAATGAATTGCAGATGAATACTTTATGAACTGGGTCTTGCCGTCGGTGTGCCAAGTAAGGGGTCTTGTTCGCTTGATGTCCTACTGGGGCTTGATATCCTTGTCGCTGTTGAGATACTTCCCCATTCTCGGGGATCACAGATTCTCCAGCCGCGTGCGTAGGTCAACCATGTTTGATCTTGGCCATCTGCACCCCAATCTTGAGTACTCATCCGCCTCTTGAGTCGCTTGGTGGTCAGGAAGATGAGCCATATGAGGCCCATGACTGTCAGAGTGGACATGACGGATATGATGACGCCGAGAGCGGTGATGGTTGAGACCTGGCATCCTAGGGGTCTGGTTCGGATTTCCCAGCGTTCGGCCCAGTGGGGGCAGATGTTTTCGTCATAGGCCGGAGCGAGGAGCGGGATGGTGTAGGTGTTTGGGGTGCATGATTGTGTCTATTGTATTGTGACAAATGTCAGTATGGGTATTCAATCGAGTGGAAATGGGGGGTGGACGTGAGCATACAAAGGGACACCAGTTACAGGATTGCGTGTCGAGGCAGGAGGAGCATGATTGTTGGCGCCAGCACCGGAGCAAGAGAGAGTCATCATCTTGGGTATCCATTCTGGGGATTGGATGCAGCAAACTAAATTGATATGCATCTTTTTGAGAAAATATGAAGATGATGATGGTGCGTAGCTCGGGATTAGGGCGGGGTGAATGTGTGGGAGGGGCACAGTCAAGCCGCTCTCTCACCACCTTTCCGGCAGTCACATCACGCATATCCCATCCTTACATCTCAAAACGAAAATCAACAGGACCATTTTCCAGGACGAAAATGGCCAGTTTGAGTGAACAAAGACAGAGTAGCCCCGCTGGGCCGCTTGTGCATACTCACAGAATTGCCCAGTCAGTTATCACCAACAGCATTCTATCTCATCGATGAAGCAGTGCCTGAGCAACGGCTTCAAGGTTCTGAATGTTATTCCCCCCCCCCCTCCTTTGACTTGGGTTGAAAGACATCAGGCTGGTGGCGGTCTGAGAGTCTAGCAGAGCAATACGCCGCTCAGGGTTAGCAACGCCCAAACAATACTAATGAGTCCCTGACAACTGATTTTTTTCAGGTGTTTGATGGTGTGTGGTTCTTGGGCGGGCTTACACCTTCGTTTCCGAGAGGCCGTTGTCTCCTTCGCCATCGACATCTCAGGCAGCACATATGGCGCGACCCTCGACGCTGAGAAACAATTCATTCATAACATGTCAAACCTGCTGTCACCAGAAGCCCGCTTCCAGGCCAAAGTGCTTCCTTGGGATCATTCCGCTCATCCTATTCACAGCCTCGCTCGGCTCGACCAACTTGAAGACCATGGTGGCACCGATCCTGGCGCTATCCTAGTCAGCAGTACACACAAGGCTGCGCTCAAGGACTCGCCACTCTGGTTCTTAATGACGGATGGGCTCATTCCTGCAGAAACCCGCACCAAGTTTGCCAGTGATGTCGCTGTTCATGGCATCCACGGCATCAGCTGCGTGGTTGTCATCTTTGGCAACCCCAGTGCTGGGCCAGCGAGTTGTGATATCTCGGTGTCTTTGCCGCTGTACCCAACTGCGCATTCTTGTTTTGCAACGAAACGACGGGCGACTTGCGCGTCATGCAGACTAAGGGCACCTTCAATGTTCTACTCAAAGGGAAACCGGCTCCAGTGTTCGACTCTTCGGCTCGGTGGGATACTTTACCACAAGTTTCGACCGCAGATTTTGCGGATGTTGTCATTCCAAGGCCGCAAGATCTTGGTGCCAATGAAATGGCTCTTCAGGACTCTCTCGTCATCAACATGGACGACCTTTTTGCCAACCGGCTGAGTCCCGAGCAGATTGGGAAGATATTTGAAAATTCTGACAACCTCGAGAGCATCCGCATGACCATGCAGGCCAGGAACCAGCCAGACCAGTTCCGTCGATGGTTACAACAGCAGACCATCAACCCCGACAATCCTGTCTTCAAAGCGCGGCCGGATGATTCCCGGAAGGGCGAGTTACTCTTCACCGAGCTGATCGATCTTGTCATTCGTGGGAATCCTCCCCCGTCATCCTTGCAAAGGCGTCTCCGAGCTGCCTATCGCAATAACATGAAGATGTTTGTTCGCAGCTTCCAGCAGCAGATTCACAAGTCAAGAGAGCGGGAAAATAGAATACATATGACTTCAATGAGCTCGTATAGTCCTATCGACAGCGCCGGATCTCTCAGCTCGCCTGCGGATATGTCGACGAGATCACCCGTATCGATGCCTTTGCTTTTACCGATACCCCAGACCCAGCTATTCCAGCCGCCAAGGGAGCCTCCAGGAGCACCAGCACGGGCGAGGGCTGCCCAGGCCAGCGTATCATCATATACACATCGAGAGCCCGCAGAAGAGGCCTGGGGCACGTGGGAAGAGAGGATCACCGACAACTCGCTCCGCGGCTTGCTTTATACCACCGGCCTGCGAGCGACAAGTGGCAGCTTCAGGGGCACTTGCCCCCTCTGCCGCGCCACCGATATCACACTCGCGTGGCTCTTTCGTACTTCAGGTAGAGCGGAGACCATGTTGCCCGCACCTGATCCCGGCGGCACTCCAGGTTTGCCTTCGCCCGGAAGCCACACTCGTCTTGCCTTCCCGCTGGCGATGGGACACTTCCCCGAGACATCTGGTGTTCTTGCTCAGCAGCAAGGGCAGCCGGTAACTCCAATGCTCGTCTGCGATCCCTGCTCGGTATTTTGCTCCCGTGATGGTATCCAGAGCCACAACATTACTGCCGCGCTCCCCATGGTTCGATTCTCCGAGAACAGCGATGTTATCTGCTCCGTGCTAGGCACTGCATTTGAGGGCCGCTTCGCAAAGACCGACCTGCCGCAGGTTTTCCTCTCGGTGCTGATGCTTGTGGAATCCGAGGACAAGACCCCCGCCACCTCGGGGTCTCTTGCTTCTTTTTTTTCTTCTTCTTCTTATTCTCATGGCCAGCCTTCCTCGGAAATGAACTTTGATCTCGCGGGCGCTGTGGCAGCCGTCAGGGCGAGCAGAACCTTCCGGGAAGCGGTCGAGTGGACGGCGCGCGATCTCCTCTACTCCACCACGTCAACCCGGGAGTTGTCTCATTCTTTCACCCTTCCGTCCGCTTCACAGCAGCCAGCAACGGTCTGGCCGCTATCCAACATCTTGGCCGGGCATTTTGAGGAGTTGGATACGATGAGCGGGGCCAAACACGTCAACCAGCAAGGCAAATTACTAATAGTGCAGCCGCCGCCGCCGCCGCCGTTGCTGGCATATCCTCCGCAAGGATTTGTTGTGATTCTTAAGCTGGCGTCGCTGATAAACACCTCGGTTGAGTCGCGCCGGCGCGCGGCTTTTCGTCGGTTGCTGTATCTGATCTGTGAGGAGCTTGAGAAGATGTTGAAAGCGAACGAGCATGCCCCCCCGGTCGTCACGATCACAACTTCGAACTTGCAGGCGGCTGTGAACATGGTGGGTTGTTTGATTGGGAAACAGCTGCAGTCTCCGGATTTTGCTAGTGGTGGTGGCGGTGCTGGTCGTCGTCGTCAGGTGTAGGGACAAGAAGGGGAGGGGCAGGGACTGCAGTCGTCCGTTACGATGCAGTCGGGGTGATAGGCAAGGCGCTGTCGAAGCCGGAGGAAGTGACTGAAGATGCCGTGAAGAAGATTGTCGGGGTGATGACTCCTCCTGCGAGTTTGCCGATAGAGGGATAAATGATCTATGATTATGCACGTAGATATTTATATGTACATGTACAGTACATAGCATCTCACCGTATGAGATTTTTGATGCTTCTAATATTTTGAATTTATATGTAATTCAGGTATATCTAAATGTACATTTTACCCTTCTGGGGTTGTGTCAATGTGTCGTTTCGTACGATCCCGTCTCCTTTCTCGCCTAGAGAGTGTTATCACTAGGAACAAACTCATGAAAGTTTGAATCAGGCAGCTAGCTGTAATTATTCCCTCAGCTTCGACCGCAGTGCCACAGGCTCTGATGGGGAAGATTGCCCCCCGTAGCATGACGCATTTGCTGGTATTGGGATCGATTGGCGGTCGGTGAATCAAAACGACGGGCGCAACAAGTGTAGAACTCGAAACTTGGGGGGGGGGGGGGGGGGGGGGCCGAAAAAAAAAAGGGTGTAAAAATAAGAGTGTTATTAATTTGATAAAAAATGCCCGCCCCCCCCCCCAAACTTTTTAAACTTTATTACAACCATCACCAAAAAA